>QAOC01014974.1:876-170646 GCA_003255005.1 Begonia fuchsioides
ATAGCACACGCGAAAATGAATACAGTAAGTTGTGAAGTGAAACCGATAATGTTTCAGATGCTGCAGCACATGGGTCAGTTCAGCGGCACAGCATCAGAAGATCCGAACTCTCATATTAGAGATTTTATTCAGCTATGTCATACATTTGAAGATGCTGCAGCACAGAGAGAAATCCTTAAAATGAAGTTGTTCCCATATTCATTGATTGATAGAGCAAGATTATGGTTAAATTCATTGCCGGCAAACTCAATAAACTCATGGGAAGATTTAGCCAGAAAATTTTTAATCAAGTACTTCCCGCCGGCAAAGAATGCTAAAATGCGAGAAGAAATTATGAATTTCAGTCAACAGCACAGTGAATCATTGTATGAAGCATGGGAGAGATTCAAGGATTTATTAAGGCAATGTCCGAATCTTGGCGTATCACTGTGGGCACAAATGGAGACATTCTATTTTGGATTGAGTGGTCAATCGCAAGTAATATTGGATGCTTCGGCGAGTGGGGCGTTCTTGTCTAAAACATATACGGAAGCATATCAACTCTTGGAAAACATGGCTTCAAACAACTATCAATAGTCGGCAAAAACAGCATCATCACCTCAAAGAGCAGAAGAAGTGTTGGATGTCGATCCAATGACAGCACTGAACACACAAATGAGAATTCTCACTGACACATTAAAGAATTTCAGTCTGCCACAGACGATGCCACAGACTGTGCCACAGGCGATGCCACAACAGCAATTAATGAACTTGTCTTGTGTACTTTGCGGAGAAGGACATTTCTTCAATCAATGTCCTTTGAATTCTATGTCAGCAAATTATGTGGGTTACGATAAAAACAACTCATTTGACCCACCTTGGAAACTGAACCACATTGCCGATAATGAATGGACTCAACAGCCACAAAACTCGAACTTTGGATTTCCAATACACAGAACTCACCACCTGATGAACTTGCCAAATATTCAGCAAAAGCAGCAGCACCAGCCTCAGCATCAACAGGTTCTTAGTGTTTCGTGCACTTTTTGTGGTGAAGAACATAGTTTTGAATATTGCCCATCAAATCCCGAGGCTATGAACTACGAAGGTTATATTCAGAACAACAATTCTTACGATGCAAGTGGGCAAATCCCTTATTATCAGTGGCAATCACAACAAAATAATTTTGAGTCTGGATTTTTGGAGCATTCAAAAGGTTTCTCACAAGCTGCTTTACCTCCACAAAATAATCAGTTCAAGCCTGAACAACCATCATCTTTGGAGCAACGTACGCTAGTACCTACAACAAAAAATGATGCTCTTCTTCAGAGTTTGACAACAATGATGGAAGACCAAATTGCTTCACAAAGAATTCTCGAAAATCAGCTTGAACAAATTATTGATGCACTGGACAATAGAACTCGTGTAACATCATCCTATCATACCGAGTTGCCAATTAAAGATGAAAACGAAAATTACACATCGAGTGTGTTACATGAGAAGAGACAAGTGGAGGAAATGATAGATTTGAATGAAGAGCCAGGGTATATTGAGAAAAAGGCAGTAAAAATTAATGAAGTGGAAGAAAGTATGGAGGAAGAAGAAAAATATGAATATG
Organism: Begonia fuchsioides; assembly: GCA_003255005.1. NCBI lineage: Eukaryota > Viridiplantae > Streptophyta > Magnoliopsida > Cucurbitales > Begoniaceae > Begonia > Begonia fuchsioides. Next base: position 2,474 of record QAOC01014974.1, read on the forward strand.
TTTTTAATGCTGGATCAATGCTGCATCATCAGATTACAGCATACCAAGAAAAACAACTAGATAAATTTCTGAAGATGGAAAATATCTCCACAACTCATGAAATGCAGTCACTATATAAAATCGAGCTGTTGGATTCTTGTGACAGCAACTTCATGGGGCCGCTCCCTTCATCGCATGAGACTCATTACATACTGTCTTTTATGAATTATTTTTCCAAAGGAGATGGAACTACAACTTTTTCAAGCAAGGATGCTAAGGTGCCGCTAAAAGAAAAATATATTTTTGCTCGATGTGATACACGAAAAACAATTTTGAGCAAGAGACCATTCCGTCGTACACGAGCAAAATATGGAATGAAACATAAGGTCACTATAGCATACCAACCACAAACGAGCGGTCGACGTTTAAATAGGGAAGCAAAATAATTTCTTTTCTCGTTTTAGTCATTTTAGTATAAATAAATAATGTTGCGACTGATGCCTCAACATCAGAAGCAATATTTGCTTTTATTGCATTTTTTTTAGGTGTCTATCAAGCTTCCAAAAGCTCATAAGAATACAAGTTGCTGCTCGATTTGCAAACTTTCGAAGATCTGCTGGGCGCATGATGCTGCAGCAAGGACGCAACACTGCTCGCAGCACTCCAACGACATTCAAAGAACTCCAAGCTCTAACTACCAGCTTTCCCACCGGTGTTCAGCAACCTTGCAGCGCATTATCCAGATGATGAGGCACAACTCTAAATCTCAGGGGAGTATATATTTTTACTAGTATTTTGACTGTCTTTTGTATGCTTTAATTTTATTTTGTTGACATTGGGGACAATGTCTGATTTAAGTTTGGGGATGGACAGTTCATACTAGTAAAAATAAAGCAAAGAAAAAGAGTCAGTGAAGAGCATGAGATATTTCTGACTTTGTCTAGGATTTTTGAATTTTAGGAATTTAGTTTATCAAAAACCAAATCGTTTTGAATCTCTCAAGAAACAAGTTAGGATATCTCGACTATTTCTTTCCCACACAAACCTCCTCAAAATGTATTAATGTTGAGAACAAGATATTTACGTCGAGTATGTATGATTTGGAAACTTTATCATAGATGATGGGAAGACAAGTGTAAGCGAGAAAGTTTAACTTAAGATTAGGCCAGCATTAAAGTCAAGGGCGGTATAAAAAAAAAAAGAAAAGAAAAAAAAAAAAAAGCAATGACTCTTTGAAAAAGATCTATGTCCCTCCAAAACTCAAATAAAATGGGGGACCAAAAAAAAAAGAAAAAAAAATGGTGTTCTTCTTGGAGGGAGTATTTGCTGAGTAACTCGGGGGCCGGTACCCATACGTGCTTTCAAGTAAAAAGGCGATATAACCAAAGAGAAAGCACCAATAAAATGCTTCCCTTGAAAGTTATTATTGGTCTATTTTATTTTGAATAATCTTTACTATGTTTGAAATTTCTGATTCGAAAGAGAAGGTGAAAGAATTTATGCATGTTGCGATGTTTCTAATTGCTCGATATATTAATTCGTTTGAGGCGGCACACACACACTATTGAAAGAAATTGAAGAATTGAATGACCTGAATTGAGGGAGATTCTAGATGATTTGGTGATTGATAAACTTTATTGCTTAAATTTGGAATGATATAGGCAATGGTCGAAAATATGTTATCTTTTTGTTAACTAGTTTTCTTTTTGCTTTACATTACTCGAGGGCGAGCAATGAATTAAGTTTGGGGATGTTGTTAAGTCTTGAAAAAGACTTAATTATGTCTATCAAAGTTATGAAAATTGTTAGAATTTAAGTAATAAATTGAGGGATTTTATACTGGAAGCTGTATTTTGTGCTGCAGCTCACGATACAGCACAGAATCAGCGGGCAGCAAGGAAATTATGTTAATTTTGGTAATTCCGAGATTATTTTGATATGCCCGATTGGTTACCTATTTTGCAGGGATTATGCTGGACAAAGATGGAAAACAATGAAGAGAAAAGAGATAAGATCGAAGATATTTAATTGGCGGATTGGAGAGAGAAGAAAATCTCCACAAATCAAGGGATCCCGAATTTAGTTAAATCTCCACAAATCAAGGGATTCTGATTTCTATTTTGGAAAGAGAAGATAGCTACCATAATTTTAAATAGAGGAGCACGAATTCAAAGCAAAAGGAGAGGAGGGAGATAGACGAAATACAGAAGAAACGCAGCCACGCCGTGCGAATTGAAACGGATAACCGGAGCCGATTCAAGAACTTGCGGGACGCCACCGGGGTTTTGAAGAAAGCGAAGGTAAATCCGTTTATATCTTTTTAGCGTGCTGTAATTATGTTTATCAAACATCTTTTCGTTGTTTTTAATTCAAACATGAGCTAAGTTTTTATTAGGTTGGATTTGGGAAGTATTCATTTATGATTTCTCGGTTTTTAGCCATTTGATTAATTTAACTAGATCTTAATTTTTTATCGTGTATAATCTGGACGCCACAGTTATAACGAAATTAGTGAGATCTAAAACGCCATTAGAAATCACATAGAAATTGGTTAAATTACTCGGGTTGTTAATATTTGTTTTGAATTTTAACAAAATCGTTTTTGTTTAACTTAAACGATAGCTTGAGGGTAAATTATTAGGATCTGTAATTTAAGTGTTTGGATCTCATTGTTCTTGCCATAAGATTGGAAGAAGGTGAGAGAAGAACCGAATCGGTAGGCGACGCCAGCCATCGATTAATTTGAATTCTTTTCCGTCAAACCGTGCTACAGCCGGCGCTGCAGCACAGGCTACAGCCGTGAATGAATAAATGGAGAAACCCGAATCTAACCTTTATTTTTACTGAAGTTTGACTATCTTTCCTTATTTATTTTAATTACATTTACTTAGATTATTATCCAGAAAACCATCAAACTCTTTTATCCATGTTTAATTAACTATTTTACATCGTATTCGGAAAACATTAGATTTCATTATCCTCGTGGGATCGATAATCTTTTATATTACTTGACTGTGCACTTGCGGTTTTTAACGACACATTCGCACCCAACACTTGGCTTGCTCGAGCATGGCCTGTGTTAGGAGCATGAATAGTGTGTGTAGGTGCATCCAGGAGCATGATTGACACGAAGGCATTTGTCAATGGTGCATGAATGGAAATTTGTTTGGCACATTCAAATCCATAAATGAATAAGGTAAGGGCAGTCCTTGTGCATGGTATGCAAGCCTCTCACCATCACATGCTTGTCTTTGACATATAATTGTTCATGGCACCACTGGGTATGCATTATTGGTGCGAGACCATAAGCGCCATTTTCATGGAGTGGTCCTTGTGTTATGTGCGGGCGGTAGGACAAAAATATATGACCAAGGGAATGCATTTGCACTTGACTAAATTAATGAAAGAATTAACCGATCAAATGTATTTGAAAGTAGTAATGTATGAGCAAGATATTACCAGTAGCTGAACGATCATGGCATGTGTAGGAACATAGATGCATGGCCGTGGTAGGTTTAGGCTATAGCAAGAAGGTTGAGCTAATTGGGTGGTCCAAAAGTAAGGTCAGTAGTGCACACTTGAGAGTCCACAATGCACAAGCTATGTGTCGCTCCATGTTTGGACCATAACTTAAAACATGCACGCAGCCTCCATAATGAAATAGATGCTCCTTGTGGCAAGAAGGTCAAGAGCTTACACGACGAATGGTGCCCATGAGCCTAAACTTGGAGGTCGACCATGCAACTATGTGCACAGGGCGAAAGAGCATTCATCAATGAGGTGGGCTACGATGAGCATGGACGTGAGGTGGTGAGATATGAGTGTTGTTGCGAGCTTGTCATGGTTGAAGGTGGTGCGCTAGATTGCACCTAGGTGCGTGCCATACATGGATTATGGCAAGCTAGAATACAAAGGGTGGAACCGAAGGAAGCACAAACCAAAAGACAAGGTCGTTGATTCATTTTCTTTCGAGCATGGCGGGGTGCGTTATAGGTGTTTGATGAATAATGCAAGGTGTGTATCTAATGACACGAAGCCAGAGAGCAGGTCATGGCTTGGTGATTAACAACCTATGGTTAAGCCTCGGACCCTGAAAGTGAATTCACAAAAAAAAAATTGTTACGGTGGATAGGAACCTAACCATATTGTATCATAGTGTGTGCATGTTTTTGGCCGTATTGGGGTACATTACAAAGTGTTATGTTTTTTTTTGTTGATTTTGTTCCAAATGGCTTAGAATAATAGTAAAGAGTAATATGATTTGTGGTTCTTGTGTACAATATTATGGTAAAATTTTTGGTACATGTTAGTAATGAAATTGAAATTAGAGCGAAATGTCATAATTATGTATAATGATATTCTCATGGATGTGACTTGGTTGTTAGGAGTTTAGGCATTTTACAAGTATGTGCATGCATAATTATTTTACAGAAAAGAACAAAAATGATTTCTCATGCATAAATTATCAAGCACAACAATGATGAATGCCTCTGAAAACATATATGATTAGTTGTGAGACGGGATTAAGGAGGTTTTCTTAAAATAGAGTGGCTGAAGACATGTCTTTTTTGCTGTCTGTTTATAGAGTTCTCCAAACAATTTATGTGAAACTAAAGAAATGAAAGAAAATTAATGCAAGTAAAATTTGTAAAATGAATATATCAAAGGGTTGTCACATAAGAAAGGGACTGAAGTCTTACTTTTTTGTTGCCTGCTTATAGATTACTTCAACAATTCCATGGTTATTGAAAGAAAATGAATAAAAATACCAAATGAAATGAAGAAATATACTTTACATGATGTCATACCATTTATCGAACTATTTCATGTTGCACTACTTACTAAGCAATAAAATCATTAGATGAACTTTGAGATATAGGTGACGATAATGATGTAGTTCATTTATGTTTATGTTCACAATAGCGGCTGGTGAAACATGTCCCTGGCGAGCATATGTGGTTGTGTAGGAGGATGTGATCGGCAGATCAAGTCTCAAATACTTTATATGTTAATAATTTTAAGTTACTAAATTCATAGTATGTGATTTGTAAAAGCAATGTTTTGAAAAGAAAGAAATGTACAAACATAATTTGATGTATGTAAACTAAAAGTGTTTCTTTTTGTTTCTCCAAATTACAAAATGATTAAGTTACTTAATATTCTACTATAATACATGTGTAAACGATTGAGTCTCATTCCATGCAAAAAGTCTTTCGCTGTAATTAGTTTGTTTGATTTTTAAACAATAATGTATAGATATGTTTTTATATGTTTACAAAAAAGTACAAAAAAATGGATGTTAAATATCAAAAATATTTCAAAAAATTTGTAGTATTGTCAAATTATTTTGTGGCGCCCACTTTGAATTTTTTTCATGCATTAATATTTCGGTAATTCAGATATTTGAATGTGAAAAAACCTTTGATTTTTACGATCTACCTAATTTTGAAAATGTCAATAGGTTAGCTATGATATTCATGAAATAAAACTTTTTAAATAAGATTTCGACTATTGTTCAATTTGCCAATTAATACTATGAGGTTCAATGTAGAATTTGATTTATGGAAGATCACGTACTCCTCGTCATATTTTATTACTCCATCACTTTGAAATTGTTTTGAGCTTTTGGTTTTTTCTTTGTGGATACTTTGAATGACATCAAAAGGTTTTTTCACAACAAATCCAAAATTACACTAAAGTAAGAGAATGTTGAGAAAGAATAAAAGGAAACTTCATGAGAAGTAAAGTTACGAATAAGCAAAATGGAAGACTATGAATGGTTTTATGAAAGTACATTTAATATCCATAATTATTATTCATTGCTTATCAGATGCTAAGCTTATAGTTGAACTTTGAGAGTTGAGTGTTGGTTTGAGCTTGCCATGGTTGAAGGTGGTGCGCTAGATTGCACCTTGGTGCGTGCCATGCATTATGACAATCGTAAATGCGAAGGGTGAAACCGAAGGAAGCACAAACCAACAGACAAAGTCGTTGATTCACTTTCTTTCGAGCATGGCGGGGTGCATTCTTAGGTATTTGATGATTCATGCAGGGTGTGTCATCCAATGACACAGAGCAAGAGAGCAGGTCATGGCTTGGTGATTAACCCCATATGGTTAAGTATCGGACCCTGAAATTGAATTCACGAAAAAAAGTTTGTTTGGGTGGATAGGAACTTAACCGTAGTGTATCATAGTGTGTGCATGTTTTTGGCCGTATTAGGGGCATTACAAAGCGATATGTTTTTTATGTTGATTGTTTTCCAAATGGCTTGGAATAATAGTAAAGAGTGATATGATTTGTGGTGCTTGTTTACAATATTGTGGTAAAATTTTTGGTACATGTTAGTAATGAAATTGAGTGAAATGTTATAATTATGTCTAATGATATTCTCATGGATGTGACTTGGTTGTTACGAGTTTATGCATTTGACAAGTACATTCATGCATAATTGTTTGACAAAAAAGAACAAAAATGATTTCTCATGCATAAATTATCATGTACAACAATAATGAATGATTGTGAATACATATATAATTAGTTGTGAGACGAAATTCACTATGGTTGTCCCAAAAGAGAGGGACGGAAGACATGTTTGTTTTGTTGTATGCTTATAGAGTTCTCTGGTAAATCTTTATGCAACTAAAGAAAAAAAAAAAGAAAATTAATGTAAGTATTATGAGAGGGTTATACCATAAGAAAGGGGCTGAATGCCTACTTTTTCGTTGCTTGCGTACAAAGTTCTTCAACAATACTATGTTTATCAAAAGAAGATTAATGAAAAGACCAAATGAAATGGAACGGTGACTAAAGAACGTTGATGGGCGCAGTCCAAAATCGGAAATGACAGCGATGAGTGAATTCTGAAATCAAAGGCGACATGGTGACGAGAGAATGCTGAACGATGACGGCTGAGGTTGAAGCTAAGTGATGCGAATTAATTGAAATGCCAAACGACACTTGGTGAGTTTGAAGTCTGATCTGCGTGAATCCCGAAGGGTCTGATTTGATATGACAACCGAGAATTCATTTTGTGCGCTTAAGGTATTCGAGCCTGACATACCTTCATGTGATGGCATAAGTTGAACTCTGTGATGGCATCGGTGGAACTCTAGCATGTGTATCCCACAAGCCATCACGTTTAGCCTTTTAGTGCCTCCTTTGGTCAAAAGGGGATAAGATAGTTCTATCCGAGAAAGGGTAGATGTGAGCAAAATGGAAGTTGATCGAAAGGGAATTCAAGCCCGGATCTTCAAAGTTCATTTTAGTCCTACTCTTTAATCGTTTAGCCAATATATGACATTGCGTCAATTTCGATGCCTAACAATATTTCAATTTAGAATAAGGGTTTCTCATTGATCTTCTAATTTTGTTCTTTCTCTATTTTTAAAATTTTGCATGGCAATGAGCCTTTTGTTGAATGGTTTCTGATTTTATGCAAATCAAGGTCAATTTTGTTCTTTAATAAAGTAATTGAATTATTATTTATGAAAAGAAGCTGAATGAAGGACCGAATGAAAATTTTTTTGAAATAAGATTTCGACCATAGTTGAAGTTGCCAATTAATGCTCGGAGGTCGAACTTAAAATAGTTTTGTTTAAATTGATCTAAAGCCTAAGAGTTGATTCTTGGAAAATTAGATAGTATATTATTGATTAATATTTTTATTTTAATAACCTGCCCAAAATTCAATAACAGACCCAAATACTAAAATATATTTATTCAATTTTAAATAAATTTGAAACCATGATTTTACCTTAGATTCCAAGCTGGACCAGTTCCAGATTTTGAAAATAATGGTTCAAGATCCTTTATTTTCAATTATTGAACCGAATGCGGTTTAAAGCAGGCCCGGCCCGGCCCATCCCACTCCTATAAATTAGCCCTAGTAGAAAATTTAATGCTAGTCCTGTCAAAAGACGCAGAGACTGCCCCTTATCTCGAGCGCGTATCTCCTCCGTCTCTTCTTCTCATCGTGGTTTTCACTGCTTTTTCTTTCATATCTTCCTTCTTCACTTTCGATCCTTACTCTCTTTTCTGTTTCTTTCTCTTGTGTTTATCTGATTCTTTAATTTTGATTGACTAATTGGGAGTTATTTTTTATTTCTTATATCATTCTCTGTTATTTTTTTCTTAGCTCAGTTTGAAATTGAAGATGGATAACAATAATTGGAGGCCTACTCAAGCTGGAGACCCCACCATGGACTCGGGAGATTGGAGGTCTCAATTGCCGCAATCATCTCGTGAACGGATGGTTAACGAGATGTATGCACCTTTTTAAAACAAAACTTATTACTTGATTCTTGTTATGAAGCTTAAATGTTATGTCCGATTTAGTGTTTGGTAGGGATACCGTTTCTTTTCGATCTTGTTGTTTTATCCGTTGTTGCGTGATGATTTAGAATGCTTTTTTTTATAACTGAAAAGGAGAAGCGGTAAGGAGAGATTGTGGAATAATTTTCAAGTGAAGTTTGTTTGTTACTAGTTGATTAACAATCAAGTTCGTTGTCTCTTCTTAGAATGGAGACATTGAAGAGGCACCTTCCTGTGACTGGTCAAGATGGATTACTTGAGCTTAGGAAAATTGCTGTAAGATTTGAGGAGAAGGTTTATGCAGATGCCACTAACCAGGTAAATTTAGTAACTTTTCAGCTTTTTGTCATAGACGTTGCTAACGAGCATGCTTCTTTAGATTGTTGATATGTGTTGACTTTTTTAGAAGTTTTGTAGCATGCCATATATATGTGCTATGCATGCATCAATGATTCATTTCCTTGGGAACTAAACTCTGAAAGGAACAGTATCATGGTATTAGATGAGTGTTATTCTCATATTTTTTTCTTTAAGTTTTGATATCTTTTAGTGAAGGTTTGAAAACATTTCTCATTATTGACCTGTTAAATGTCAAGACTCTTTACTTAGTTTGGTTTTATCAATTTTTAATTTCTTTTTTCTTTTAAATTTTTCGAAGGAAACTCTATTTTTTTTAAAAAAAATAAAGCAATTATTTATTGTGTATTTGTGTTAATCTTATTCTTGATGGCTTCCATCTATTCTGTTAGCTTATGGATTCATCTCATTACTCTTCGACTTTTGAGACCATCCTTCACCAAGTTTTATATTATCTCACCTTTCAGTCAGAATACTTACGTCAAATATCTCTAAAGATGCTCAAGATGGAATCCAAGTCTCAGAATTCTACTGGAAATTCTTTGACAGCAAATGCATTTGGGACTGGCAGCAAGCCTCTAGAATCAAGTAATACACATTGAGATCATATAGAAAGATGTATTTTATTTTCAAATTTTCTTGAAAGTAATTTTCTAGAATATGTTTTTTTGTACTTTGCAGCATCACATGGGATTCAGTCCCAAATTCCTACTCAGGGGCAGCCACTCTCTTTACCTTTATCAGCTAATCAGTCTCAACAGCGTCAGCAATTACTATCCCAAAATATACAGAATAGCCTTGCTTCTCAAAGTTCAGCTGGTTTGTCGCCAGCAATACCATCTGTTTCTGGATTGACCCAAAATTCTATCCCAAATGCAGTTGGCCATGGTACAGGTGTGCAGAACATAAGTGGGTCGTCTCAGATTTCTCTAGGAAGTTCAGGTGGACAGGGGATTCCATCCAATGTATTTGCTAATTCTCAGAGGCAGTTGCAGGGCAGGCAACAAGGTCCACAAACACAACAACCCCAGCAGCAGGGGCAGAATCAAACATATATTTACCAGCAACAGTTGCAGCAGCAGATTTTGAATCAGAAGTTCCAGCAAGGAAATATGACTTCCTCAATGATGCCATCTCACATTCAGCAGCAGCAGCAGTCTCACCAAAATCTATTGCTACCATCTCAGCTGCAATCTTCTCATCAAGCTGGTATGCAAACTACATCTGTCATGCAGCCTCCTATTCAACAGCCAAACCAGACCATGCTTCAACAAACTGGACAGTCAGTCCTCAGGCAGCAGCAACAGGCCCAACAGTCTGCTGTTCTTCATCAACAGCAAACAACACTGAAGGCACAGGTAATTTTAGCCCCTCAACAGCAGCAATCACTTACAGGTCAACAATCTAGTGCTGGTAACATGCAACAGAATCAGTTGATTGGGGAACATACTGCTGTTGGAGAGATACAGCATCAGCAACAACAAAGATTATTAGGGCAACAGAACAACATACCAAACTTGCAGCAGCAGCAGCAGCAGCAGCACATAATGGCTCAACAAAATAACCTTTCAAGTATGCATCAACAGCAGTTAGGGCATCAGAGCAACGTTTCTGGATTACAACAACAGTTACTCACTGGTAACTCTGGAATGCAAACCAATCACCCCAATGTACCTATAATGCAGCAAAACAAAGTTCCAGCACATCAGCAGATACAGCAGAATGCATCTAATATATTACAACCGCAGGGTCAGCAACCACAAATGCAACATCGCCAACAACAGTTGCTGCCACAGATTCCGACACAGTCTGTACAGCTGCAACAGTCATTGGGTATACAACAACCAAATCAACTTTCACGCGAGCTACAACAAAGGTTTCAGGCGTCAGGCCATGTATCGGGTTCAATGCTTCAACAACAAAATGTAATTGATCAACAAAAGCAGTTGTATCAACCTCACAGAGCACTGCCAGATACATCATCAAGTAAGCTAAACTAATTAAAATTCTTTACTTTTTGTGTTTTATCTTGATTAGGCAATCAAAGTTGGAATACATCAAATTTAGTAATGTCTTATATTGTCTTGTTTCACTCCCATAAAATGGTGGAGCTGACAAGTTGTTTTTTGCATTCGTTTTCTTTTGTTTGCACTTTCTCGAATATTAACTAGTTTAGTTTGTTCTTTATTTGAAAGGAATAGAGGTTAACATCCTTCAAAGCTTAAAAGTGTTTAAGAATATTACAAAGAAATGGAAATTACCTTGATTAGTCAAAGCTTAAAAAGTGTTTAAGAATATTATAAAGAAATGAAAATTACAATGATTAGTCAAAGCTTAAAAGTGTTTAAGAATATTACAAAGAAATAGAAATTACCATGATTAGAGCTAGTATCAATAAAGATGAGGAAACTACTATGGTGAGATTTGTTGGAGGATTAAATCAAGAAGTCACAGATCTTGTGGATTTGCAACACTATATGGATATGGAAGAGGTTCTTCGTATGGCAATAAAAAAAGAGTGACTAATAAAGACAAGGAGAGCTGCAAAGTTAAAGTGGAGTTTGAATAATTCTTGGAAACTAAATTGCAAAATTGAAAAGTCAAATCCTAGGGAAGATTTTAAAGGTAAGTTTACAACCATTGAAGAAGCACAACAAAAAGGAAAGGCTAAAAGTTTGACAAAAACTCAAATTAGAGAAATCTAGTGTTTTCGATGTTAAGGATTTGGACATACGGCTTCAATTGCTTGAACTAGTGAGCAATGATTATGTTTGAAAATAGAGATGCCGAAAGGGTCAAGTCAAATGAAGATAAATGCCACCATTAAAGGATGGTAGTGATGTCAATGTAGAGGAACCCATATAGTGAGATTTATTGATAAAAAAAAAACGTTGAGCATTCAATCAAAGGTAGACAAAGACAAGGTACAAAGAGAAAACATTTTTTATGCTCGTTCCTACGTGAACAATAAAGTTTGTAGTTTTATTATTGATAATGATAGTTGCACTAACGTAACTAGCCCTTTGATGGTTGATAAATTGAGAATAATTACTGAGTGACACCCAATACCTTATAAGCTACAATGGGTAAACAAATGTGCAAAAATCAAGGTGAGTTAGCAAAAGTAAAACTCTTGATTGGCAAGTACAGAGATGCCAATCCTATCATTGTAATACCCATGAATGCAACACATATCTTATTGGAGAGACTTTTCCAATTCGATAGAAAGGTCAAATATAATGAACTTAAAAATGAGTACTCTTTTACTGAAAATAGTATTTTGATAATACTCAAACTAGGGGAGGTTTGAGAAGATCAAGAATGGATCGATAAGGAATGCAAAATAAAGAAAAAAAATCATTCGACATGATAAGAAAACATGTGATATTAGCATATCAACATTCGTTTGTGCTTACACACCAGGAAAATTACTTTTATGTAATAATATTTTATTGTCCAAGTTTTCTTTTCAATAGAAAAGCTTAAAGATGTATTCCAAGAGTATTGGACTACAAATTTCATCTAAGGCTCCTAGCTACAATAAAAAAGATTCATGACTAATGTTCTCCGAGAAAGAGCAAATGTTGTTCAAGGTGTCACCAAACTAGAGCCAAAAAATCACAATCTCTTGAAAGGTGTAGGACGACATATAACAAGTTTAAGAAATAAAAAAAAAAGATACAAATAACTCATAAATCAAAAGACACATTCTTCCTGGCGTAGAAGCCCACAAGAATATTTAATTTTACTAATTTTTCAAATTTCTATTGTCATCAATTTTACTATTTTATGAAGTTTCCTCGAGTCTTAGATTTTTTCCAAATATTCTTAATATTTTATATTATTTTTAATTATTTTTTAATGTATTTAAAGAAGTTGTAACATATATGACATTATTATGGATGTTGAGTTTTATGAAATTTTACGCTTTTACTTTTTGTGTGAGATAGATTTTGCTTTTGAGTTAAAAAGATTGAATTCAATAATTTTGCTTCAATAAAAATGTTTAGTTTGGGGAAATTTTTTTTGATAGCTACGGTTTCATCAAGTTCTTCGATTGAGGTCTAGTTTTTCTCTTCATTCTTGAATCGCAAAGGCGTTTCTATAATTATTATGCATTGTTTGAGGATCTTGAGTTTAATATACTTTTGGTTCTCATCAATAATTAAGTTTATAATATAGCTCGTTTCCTCATATTGTCTTTCATTTTGTCAAATGTTTTTTCCATTTTGTCCCTTCTCTTATTTCTCTTCCTTAATACAAATACTTCATGCTTTTGTTTTTCATCAATTTTTTTTTTAATTCTGTTCTATATGCATTTCCAATGTAAGATGATTTTTCCATATATTTTCTTATCGTTGGGATTTTTCTTGTAGCATCTTTGGATTCCACAGCTCAGACTGGACAGGCTAATGGGAGTGATTGGCAAGAGGAGGTATATCAGAAGGTACGGTTAACATAGCTTATTCGTTATTCAAATAAACTTACATAATTTAAATGTTTGGATTGTTACGGACCTAAGTCCTTAAGATGCCTTTGTCGGGAAGCATTATTCTCGTTGGGTCTAGTTATCTTTTGTTATTTCATATTTTTTAGTTTTTTCTTTAATTGTTATTTTAATTAAGTTAGAGAGTTAATTTAGTTTTTTTATATTCAATTAGGTCAAAAGATTAGATCAAAGAAGTTTATTTAAAAAATGTTAACTCTAAGTAATAAGACCATCAGTAAAAATCAAATTTTTCCTTTTTTTAGTTAATTTTCTTTCTTTCTAGTTCTTTCAACTGTTTTTCTAATGAGAAGAAAATGAGTGGTTACTCGTTCTAGGGATAAATTATCTGACGGGGATTCTAACATGGACTTATGAGGAATTTCGCTTATCTTTGCTTTCAAAATGTTTGAAAGTAAAATTTATGGCGTTAACAATAGTAAGTTGATTATGGAATGTTTCATTTGGATGTATCTATGAAAATTTTCTGTATCAAAATCATATAGGAGTAAGGATCTTGATCTGGATATTATATTTGATGAAGAAAAACAAAAATGTGAATATGTAAAAAAAATTTATTCGGTTGATACAATCGAAAAAGTTTTCGATTATTTGAATATCAGAGGTAATTTGTTAAACTTGTTATGTTAACACAGCAGAGCTTAGCATGCTGCAGATGAATTCTAAGTTAGATTTTTCTATTGTTCATCTTTCTGAAGACTAAAATTGGTTTGTTATTTTGCCTAGCTTTGTTACTTTTATTAAACTATTTGCAGTGTACGAATAGAGAATAGAGGATCAATTATTGAGAAAAAAATATTAGTTCATCGGTAAAATAGCGTAAATAGAAATTTTGGCCTTATTGAAGGATAAATGTGAAATTATGTCTTCTTGTTTTTTTTTTTTTTTGCAGATAAAATGTATGAAGGAAATGTACTTTCATGAATTGAGTGAAATGAACCAGAAAATTACTATTAAGCTCCATCAGGTACTAACCTTCACACATGTAATTTTTTCGCTCGACATTCAATCATTGACATAAGTTTATTTTTTGGTAGATTTCAAACAAATTTATATTGAATAAGAATTTACCAGAGTGCTCCAAAATAATAATAACAAATCATAGCTTTTATCTTTCTATTTCAAGGTTAAAAATATCCAGATTCAGAAGCCAACAAACCATTGAAAACAAAAACACAAATGAGAATGTCTTTTAAAAGTGAAATTGTTCCAACGAGGCAGAGATGCTAACAATCCATCACCGACCCAAAATCAAATATGGATATCAGTTTGTTTCATTGGCTGTGATTGTAATCTATGATAACCGTACTAAACCTTTTTCTTTAAGCCATCATGTTATCTAACTCAGCTTCATTATCGACGAGTGTCATTATTACTTGTTTATCGGATTTGATTATTTTTTGTCAGCATGATTTTTCACAACAACCAAAGTCGGAGCAGCTTGAGAAACTCAAAGTGTTTAAGACAATGCTGGAGCGCCTAATGGTTTTTTTACAGAGTTCCAAAAGTAACCTAGGACCTGGTATGAAGGAAAAAGTGAGTCAATATGAGAAGCAGATTATTAGTATTCTATCTACGAATAGGCCAAAACCTGCAACTTCTGTTCAGCAAGGACAGCTTTCTGCTGTCCATATGCATCCCATGCAGCAATCACCGGCTCAAATTATGGAAGTTCAGTCGAATGAAAATCAAATGAATTCTCAAATGCATTCGACAAATATACAGAGTAATGTTGTATCTCTGCAGCAGAATGGTATCTCAAATCTGCAGCAACCTTCTGTCTCTTCTCTCTCAGGAGTTCAAAATACGCAGCAGAACGTAATGGGTTCATTGCATCCTGCATCTGCTTTGGACGCTGGACAAGGAAATGCTCTTAACTCGATTCAACAGGTAAATTCTATGCAGCAAAATCTGGTGAATACTCCCCAAACAGCGAATATTAATTCCCTGTCATCACAGCCGGGTGTAGTTATGCAGTCCAATATCAACTCCTTCCAATCAAATTCAAATATTGTTCAACATCAACACGTGAAACAGCAGCAGGAGCAACAAATGTTGCAGACTCATCAATTAAAACAGCAATTGAAACAGCGACAGATACTGAAGCAGCAGATGCTGCACCATCAGCAACAACAGCAGCAGTTGCATCAGCAAGGAAAGCAACAGTTATCTTCACAATTACAAACGCAACCAATGACTCAACCGCACCAAATAAATGATGTGAATGAATTGAAAATGAGACAAGGGATGAGTGCTAAGCCAGGTGTATTTTCCCAAAATCTCTCATCGAGTCAGCGATCATCTTTTTCTCATCAACAGTTGAAATCAGGGCCTTCATTTCCAATTTCTTCACAACAGATACTTCAGGCAGCATCTCCTCAAATTATGCAACATTCTTCTCCACAAGTTGATCAGCAAAATCTCTTAGCATCACTTACAAAATCTGGAACCCCTTTGCAATCTGCGAGCTCACCTTTCGTTGTCACATCACCTTCAACTCCAGTTGCTCCATCTCCAATTCTTGGGGATTCAGACAAACCCATTACCGGTCTCTCCTCCTTGACAAATTCTGGAAATATTGTCCATCAACAAACAAGCGGCATTGTGACACAGGCTCCTTCTCTTGCTATTGGCACTCCTGGGATGTCAGCCTCTCCATTGCTTGCAGAACTTAGTGGTCCGGATGGTATGATTGGTAATGCATTACCTACTGTGTGTGGTAAACCAAGTGTTACTGAGCTCCCACTTGAGCGCATCATTAGAGTGGTAAGCATAGCTTGTCTTTTGTATAATATTTTGATGCATATAACATATCCTAAAGAGGATGGGCATAAACTAAAAAAAAATCAATTATTGTTATAAAACTGCATACTAACTTCTTTTATTTTAAAATTACAGGCACAATTCTTTATTAATGTGCACGTATATCCTTACTCATGAAAGTTTTATTTTACTCAGATCAAATCAATGTCACCTAGCTCATTATCTGCATCAGTAGGTGATATCAGCTCAGTTATTAGCATGAGTGATAGAATAGCGGGATCAACTCCAGGGAATGGATCTAGAGCTGCAGTTGGTGAGGATTTGGTTGCCATGACTAAGTGTCGTCTTCAAGCACGAACTTTTGCCCCTCTAGATGGCATGAGTGGAACAAGAAAACTAAAGCGTTCTGCCATTGCCATGCCCTTAAACGACGTGTCTTCAAACGGCAGTATAAATGACAATTTTAAGCAGTTGACTGCTTCAGAGATGTCTGACCTTGAGTCAACGGCTACGTCTAATGTCAAGAGGCATAGATTTGAGGTATTATTCTAGTTAAAGTTACATTGTCACTAGCTCAAAGTGCTAGCTTTAGGTTGAGACAACGCAGGTCATTCCATTTTTCATATTTCCATCTTTACTTAGAGTCTTTTTAATTTTCTGTTTTGTTTTTTTTTCAAGAGTACACAAAATGTTTAGAATTAAAAACTTAATGACATGCTGAATGTAGGGGTGGGAAAACCGAACCAATCCATTGGGTTAAACCGAAAATGCTACTGTTGGGTCAGATCCATTTGGTTCATTTTACATTTTGCAAATATTTGGTCCGGTTGCATTTTATATTTTGAGTTTCGGATCAGTTTTTTTTTTTGCAAAATCGATCAACCAACCTGACTAATCGATTTTCTTAATTTTATTAAATTTACATTTTACATTGCCTATTTAAGTAAGTAATATTAATTAGTTTATGGTCAGTGCCCACCCCTAGCTAAATTTACATTAGCATAACAATCTAAAGTTGTTATGACTATTAAATGTCGTTAGTTTTTGATGTTTAGAACTTTTGGATACACTATGATTTCAGGGATTCAATTAAATGCAGTTTTCTCGCTGCCATTAGAAAATTAGTATCTTAATTGTTTTTTGTTGGCTGTCGATCCCTGAATTTTAGTGATGGTAATATATATATATATATTACTATCAAAATTTTTACTGTATCGATTGTCTACCACAAGAGAAATAAATAAATAACTCGTACTGAGGCCAAGGCTTCAGAAAATTCTTTAGCATTAATTATCATGGAATTTTACTTCCGGTTGGCAAAAGTTAATGCTTGTGGTCTGCACATACCTTGCTTTCTATTTGTAGTCAATTTTGACAATGTTTGGGCGTGAAAATTCTTTTCTTGGCAGTTTAGAAGTTGTCATGAAATTTAACGATGATTTGAGCATGACTATGATGAAAAATATACGTGGAAATTGAACGTACTTTTTTATGTGTTGCTGGCATGCAAAAGCATGTGCAGGTCATATGTTCATCATATTTTGTGACAATTAACCATTTTTCTTGCTGATGTTGAATTTATTTATCTTGCACTTCACCTGTTTGTATACGTAATACACGGAGTTGAAAAAAATGAGATATAGGGGTAGTTATTATTATCTTCTTGTAGAAGTTACCTTCCTGTTACATTTGTTAATATTGCAAGTGTTACATTTTTGTTTTAATTTATGTAACAATTTGGAACATTTACAGACAAATGATGCGATGTTGGAGGACATAAAAGCAATAAATCAGGAACTAATTGACACAGTTGTGGATGTAAATAAAGAAGATTTTGATTCTAGTGTCGCAGCAGCTGCAGCCGAGGGGGGTGAAGGAACCTTGGTGAAGTGCTCTTTTACTGCTGTGGCTCTTGGTCCACACTTGAAATCGCAGTATGCTTCTGCACAAATGGTGGGAAGCTCTACTATAATCTCCTCTTTATTGTACTTCATCTTTTTATTTATTTTTGCGTCTATTTTTTCCTTTTGCAGTCACCAATTCAGCCTTTACGACTGCTTGTTCCTTCAAATTACCCAAATTGCTCTCCCGTGCTCTTGGACAAGTTTCCTGAGGATGTCAAGTATGAGATTATGATGCTAGTTTCAAAATTTTCACGATTTTAATTCTCTTCTGTGAAAATAGACACCAGTTTTATAAACATAAACAGAGACATAATTGAAAAATAGTTAGAAAGAAACCAACATAAATGAACGTTAGATAAGAAAAAAGTCGGATAGTTGTGTTTAAAAGTTTTTTATCCTCTTGTTTGTTTAAAAATTCTAGATTAACGAGAACATAAATTTTGTTGTTTTCAAGAATCTCTCAAAAAAATTTCAGTTATTTGTGATTTATACTTCTTCAAATGTGATTTTCAGCAACAAGGGGTGTGAAGACCTTTCAGCAAAGGTGAATTCTAGATTCAGAATATCTCTGCGAAGCCTGTCGCAACCCATGTCTCTGGGGGAGATAGCAAGAGCCTGGGATGTGTGCGTTAGAGCTGTCATTTTAGATTACGCCCAACAGCGCGGTGGAGGGAGTTTCACCACCAAATATGGCTCTTGGCAAAACTGTTTACCTGCCACTTAGTCGCAAGTGCAAGGCCGGACGACTCTATTCACATTCTGGTTTGGTTTGGATGAACCATGTTGATTCTTATTTATGCGTAGGTTGTTCCTGTTACGTATCATAAAAGTTTATAAAATGTCAAGGGCGTGTTTGTGTAGTAATAATGGTATGTTTTTGTCTCAAATATAAATTGTACATCATCTATATCATGCTGCTCGTCCGTTTTTTTCTCATAAAGTCAGATTTTAGGTGGAAGCATTTGAGATGCGTGTCAAAAAGAACATCCCCATTCCCCAACAATTGTATTCAAGAAAAAAAAAGAGTAAATAAATTCATCTCGTTACCTAGGTTTTCATCATTAGTTGCGTTTTGCAATAGAAAGAGTATTTTTGCTTCTCCCCTCCTTGGTTGGTTCTCCCTCCAAGACTCGGTGTTTTTTCGGTGAGTCATAACCGGCAATTTCTGAGAGTTTCTTCAAGGTTTTTACTTCCCTTCCAAGCTAGGGTGAGTTAGGCCGTGCTACACGACTTCAGCCATTTCCCCTTAGACTTAGGGTAAGCGTGTAATCCACATTGGCTCTTTTCCATTATTGGTTACCGTCCAATTTTCCAAATTATCCCTTTGAATCCCTTCGTTCCACCCGATACTCTCATCTGCATAACTCCCGATTCCGTCGAGCTATTACCCTAATTTTTGGATGATAAGCTCTACTCTCGTCCCATAACAAACCTTCCAAATTTCAGTCGCAAACTCCGTATGCAATTCGAGAACTGTTTATCACAATAACACCTAAATTCCAGATTTTTCTCCGAACCGGATCTCAGCCGACACCTTTTTTTTTTCCTTCATTCCTTAACCGAATCATATCACTTGCAGGTGCAGGTAAGCGTTGCATACGCTGGTGAGCACTGATGTGACTAGGTGTTACGTGTGCTAAGGGGTTTGACTGCCCGATGAACCCTCGTAACATATGCTATTAAGTGGCTCTTTAAGGTGTGCAGCTAATGCAAATGGTTGTGTAATGACCGCAGATGCTGAACCACTAGTTGACACAAGTGATGCATCCCACTAGCAATGTGGATAACGGTGAGCCGTGCTAGGTGATGAGTAGCGATGAAGAAGGGTGGGGATTGTTTGTGGCCATGAGCAGCTCTCATGATGCACAAAAATATATCCTTTGGTGTGGAACAATGCACAAGGTGGGCCAAAATAGTGAGCTGCTCTTCCCTGCAACTAGCGGATTACACTGTGTTGTTTACAGTCCCGTGATCACCTTCTATAGGTAATGAGACATATGTTCGATGCACTGTTCAAGTCTTAAGGAGGCCTAATATCCTCTAAGGTTACCTATACACTTATCACACAAAAGTGTTCACAATATTAGCCTTGCACATGAACCCCTAGAGTGTCCCGCACGGTTTAGAGGCTTGTTTAATTTTTCTTCAATGAGGTTGTTGTCCATAATGTTGCATTGATGATGTATATTTAGTTGGTTAATTTCCTGGGAATGTTAGATTTCATGTATCCAGATTGGGTGCCAATGCATCATCGGTTTTAGTCATATATCTCGGGAATTCTACTTCTGTAAGGTTTTGTATCCGTGCAGATTGCCTAATACCCAAAAAATACACAAATTTTTAAGATAAACTAAGAATAATTAATTATGTATTTTAACTGTAATATATGACACATGATGAATGGAAAGATGAAACAGTTAGTATTAGACAATTAGAATAAATGTGGTAGCAAGTGAAATTTCACTTCATGTTTGAAGGAGTTACTGCTTGCACCTTGCATTTTCTCCTTACTTAATGATAAATTAAATAAATCTTAATCAAAGAATACTGTTAGAGGTAAAATATGATTTTACATATTAACATTGAGAACAAATGAGAAAGTGTCAAGTGTCACTATTAAATTAGTGACTAATTATGGTTAATGTGTAATCAAATGTAGCGCTAGAATTAACATTGAGTTCAGTTATCAATTTTACATAAAAAATAAAAGCCTCAACTTTTAAAAGAACCATAGAATATTTCTAAACTTTGGTGGTAATTAAATTAATTTGAAAAATAAAAATAAACGAGAGGAGAAGAATGGCCCTTCTCGTACTTCAGTTTCTTGGAGTCAACTTCTTTGAGTGGGAAAAAGCTGGCAAGAATGAAGTTCGTCCCAAGCACGGCAGAATTGCGGGTGGCTAAAAGATAAGAGATTGGATCGGCCATCTGTTCGAAGGGCTTTCCTTTCCCCTAGAATTCAAAGATGTCTTCTTTCCCTCGGAAAAGAAGATCATATTTTTTAATGATTGAAGTTTGTCATTATTCCAATGGCTGTTATAACACCCTCGCGTCAGCGTGATCTCTTGCCCATCGTCCATTTCTCTTCTTCGATTTGTCTTCCAAAGGTAGGAAAAGAGGAGAGAGAGAGCGAGAGAGATATGGAGGAGAGAAGGTGTGTGAGAGGGCAAGTGCTGGCCATTCCATACCCGAGCCAAGGCCATGTGAACCCGATGCTCCAGTTCTGCAAGAGTCTGGCCTCCAAAGGGCTCAAAACGACTGTAGCCGTAACAAACTTCATCTTCAACACCTTCCACCCACAGTCGACGGATTGTGTCGCCTTCGAGACCATATCAGACGGCTGCGACGCTGCCGGCTTTGCCGAAGCCGAGAGCATCCACGACTATCTCAACCGGCTCGAGTGTTCGGGGTCGAAAACCCTGACTCACCTCATCACCAAATACCAAACCTCCGAACACCCTTTCGTGTGTATTGTTTATGATGCTTTTCTCCCTTGGGTCTTAGACATTTCCAAGAATTTTGGGCTCGTTTGCGCTCCTTTTTTCACCCAAAGCTGCGCTGTTAATTTCATTTACTACAACATCTATCACGGCCTGTTGAAACTTCCAGTTTCATCTTCTTCCCCGATTTCGATTCCAGGGTTGCCGTTGCTGCACCTTCAAGACATGCCCTCCTTCATCTCCGCTTCCGGGTCTTATCCTCCGTATTTTGCGATGGTGTTAAATCAATTGTGTAATGTCCACAGAGCCGATTTTGTCTTTGTCAACACAGTCTACAAGTTCGAGGCTGAGGTAACTCTTCTTCTTCATTCTTCTTCTTCTGTCTTTACTCTTACAAATAATCTGAATCATGGACCACCTTAAAATTATCATTTTCTTAAATGAGGTCTCATGAAATAGAATTTTATAATTGTAATTTAGAAAAAAAAACTCTTGCTTTCTATGGAACATTTATTTGACAGACGCATTTGGTTTTTTGGTCAAAAATAGGAAGTAGAAGCAATGTCCAAAGTGTGCCCCCGGCTGCTGACAGTGGGACCGACGGTTCCATCATTCTTCTTGGACAAGAGGGTGTACGAGGACAGGGAATACGGGCTGAATCTGTTCAAATCAGACCAATCGTCGCTGACCCGCCAATGGCTCGGCACGAAGCCGCGAGGGTCTGTAATATACGTGTCCTTCGGAAGCATGGCCGCATTGACCGACGCTCAGATGGAGGAGCTGGCTTTGGGACTGAAAGAAAGCAACTGCTTCTTCTTGTGGGTGGTGAGGGAATCAGAGAAGGGCAAGCTGCCAAAATGGGTGGAGGAGGAGCATGGAAGATGGTTGGTGGTGGAGTGGAGCTCGCAGTTGGAGGTGCTCGCGGACGAGGCCGTGGGCTGCTTTTTCACGCACTGCGGCTGGAACTCGACCCTCGAAGG
Organism: Begonia fuchsioides; assembly: GCA_003255005.1. Lineage (NCBI taxonomy): Eukaryota > Viridiplantae > Streptophyta > Magnoliopsida > Cucurbitales > Begoniaceae > Begonia > Begonia fuchsioides. The sequence goes on from QAOC01014974.1 coordinate 24,717, forward strand.
CATTTGCTTGGGCGTGCCGATGATCGCGATGCCCCAGTGGACCGACCAGGCCACGGACGCCAAATACATCCAAGATATCTGGAAGGTCGGCGTGCGAGTAGGAGTCGACGAGACTGGGCTGGTCCGCAAACAAGAGATCAAGAAGTGCATTGCGCAAGTCATGGAAGGAGAAAAGGCCGCTGAAATCAAAGCGAATGTGGAAAAATGGAGGCGCATTGCGTTGGAGGCCATTGCAGAGGGCGGCACTGCCGATCGCCATGTCGGCCAGTTCATATCATATTTGATCGATCGATCACCCTATGGCAACTAGCCATGAACAAACACTCATTCTCGTGTACTGAAAGTAAAGGCCAAAAATGCGTCTAATATTGCATGAACTCATGTTCTTTATACCTCTGCACGTGGTACTTTCAGCTATACTCAAAGCATAATGAGCTGAATTTAAATCTCCACCTTTCATCTAATTTTCTTTCTCGGCCTGTACTTGAAATATCCAGCATTGACGATTATGTCATAGTAATATCACGTGTATATGTGAGTTTGATCCAATCCCGGCTTTTACATTAGTACTTAATTGCTCTTCTCAGACAAGAGTTTAAGAGGTAAATTTGCTAAAAGGTTAGTACTTACTAAAGTCTCATACATTATTAAATGTCTAGAACCTCATGACCTTCAACTTTATTTGATTTATTTGACAAGTTTAATTTTAAAATAGGTAATATCTAATATTTAAAGGTATAAATCAATCTAATTGTTTAATACATTTAAGATGGTGCAATTGTGGACCATTTTCTTTTCGGAAAGCGCAGGTTCGTACCCGGCTTGATTGATCCATTTCATCGAGGAGAATAATAAAATCTCAATAATAAAGCTTAGAAAACTACGGTCATTGACATTCCTAAACGTGGCGCCCCACCACCATTTTTGCAGATATAACGTGTAATAATTAATTTCTATGGAGCACCAAAATAAGACCAAATCAACCAATATCTTCGGATAAATTATTGTCACATGCATCCTAGTTTAGCCAAGTCCACCCATCTTTTTGTAAATGTTAGTATATAATATAGCCGAGATACGTGTTGAATCTTGGCACGTTAAAAAAGTTGACCTTAACATTTAATAATTGTTTGCCATAATCATGTGATCCCCGGGTCAAGAGATGGAAACTTAATCCTCCCTTCTTGAAGCATCGAGCGTTGAGGTAGCAATACATAAATCCGAAAAAACAATGAAACTGGGAAATATTCTTCTTATCTTTATCTTATGCTCTTCAATTGCGGTTTATCAACAAAAACAAGTGGTCGCTTGCTGAACGAGGGGACGAAATAGGAACGATCTGATTTGAAAATGAAAGGAAAAAAATAATATTTTTATATTAAAAACTCGATATTGATGAATTAAAGATCTCGGATTGATGATGCACAAAAAAAAGGATTGACGGGTTTAGTTAATAAATCAACGGACCAAAGAAGTGAGGCCGGTTTATTTATTCAAACACGTGTCAAGATATTTGACGAGATGCTTATAAACTAATCATCTAGGGATTTTCAAAATCATATTTTAAAATGTTTTGTACATCGTATAACATGTGTTTTGTCTTATGATATAGGTAACATTTATTAGGCATGTTGACTTGAATAGTCTTATGACTACGGACCTTTACTATATTGATAAAGTTTGGTTACAGTAAAAAAGTTACCATGTTAATGTTCATTTATGTTCTGGATTTTCAGTTAAATCCTATTCAATTCATGACTCTTCTTTTAAGAAAATTTTGAAGTTTTTTCTATCTTTCTTTTCCAACTCTTTCAGGTGAAAAATAAAATAAATAAGGCAGTTTCTCTTAATTTCTACAATCATTGTTTTCATGGCATTGCTTATACATTTTCACGTCATATTCAATTTGAGTTCAAATCTAATTTAAAAATTGAAACACGAACTCAAATCGACTTGAATGGTACAAAAATGCCACTATTGTTTGAGAAAAGATGGGTAGACACACTAGTTATTACTAGAAGCATGAATTATTTTCATATAATTAAATTTCAACCCAAGTGAAAACAAACCCAAAATTGACTCAGTTTCCGGTTCAAATTCACAAAACTTTTAGTTTCTTCTAATTGATTTCACGCCTAGTCTCAAAAAGTTAAATTGCTCGAACACATCCTAATGGTCGATTAGTCAGGTGAAACTGACCTGAGTGTCACCCCTATATATGGGTGCTTATAACTGAAAATAACCTTACAGTTTTCAACAAGTAACGTCTCAGGTGAAAATGAAGTAAAATGAAGTGTCATACAATAATCATTCTAATACATAATGAGAAAAAGAGGGTGATACAAAGACCAAACAACGTCTCGTGAATTTGAAAGAAATAACAAGAACATTTTTGGCTGTGTAAATATTTTTCTATTTGCACAATTTCAAAAATGGGTAGAACGGAAAAGAACACACTCTTTTGGTTTCGAATTTTTTTAGGGAGTTAGTCAGTCACTCAAAACCTTCATCTGTTTTCGTGCAAGGATACGGGCAGTTAGTCAGTGGCAAAGATGTGAACAAAACGTCTTATTACAAAACCCGAGTTTACAAAGAAAGGAACTGTTCCAGCTCCTTCTTAACAAGACAAATGTAAATGAAGCAGAAAGTGTTACATTAACTTTCTAACCTCATTCCACTCAGCCCATCCAAACTTCCAAGCTTTCCTTTACACCCTGCATGCAGTTTAGTACAGCAGTTAGAACACAGCAACCATACGGCTTTTTTCGAGAAGCAAACTACACTTACCATGGAAGCTTAAAAGTGTCTTTCCACCATCCTTGTTTCGAGCAGTTTGATACTATTTTATCCAATCGAACGATGATCTCCGAAAATGTGGGCCGTACAACAGGTTCTGGGTCCCAGCACTCTTCTATCAATCTGATTACGTTAAAATAATGAAAACCACGACATAAGATTATGAAGATAATCCATGTCAGACCAATCTTGAGACTCTTACTCTTTCAAATCTGGCGGATAGCTTTTTAACTTGATCTTGAATTGAGGTCTTTGTCCTTCCAAACATATTGTCTTGGCTACCTCTTCTGGAGGTTTAGGATGGAAAGGCTGTATCCCCTCTATCATCTGTGTTTTACAATATTCAAATTATTGGGAATCAACCCAGACCAGTCAAATATAACCGACGCAAAGCATCCGACAAATGATGATGAGTAGGAAGATCAAGATTGATACCTCATACACAATAAGACCAAAAGAAAATGAATCCACGCTTCTGTCAAATATTTCTTTCTTGTAAACCTCAGGAGCCAAATATAAGCCTGCAGAAAATAAGGTACAAGAACTGATAAAGTATGCCTCTAGATTGCTGATGTGATCACAGAAGCCAGTGATCATCACTTTCAAGTAATAGAATATATATAGAAACCCTTTACAAATAATACATAAAACTATATATATATATATATGCAAAACCCAGTGAACCAGTTAAGATAGAAAAAAGGTTCACTTCAACATCTTCCGTCATACAATAAATGCTTTCTTTATGAGAAGGTCCACATATACCTTATGCTTTCTTTATAAAAGGTTTTTAAAGGCCCAAAACTTCCCAGTATTTTCTCGTTACAAAATATTGTTTATTAAAAAAAACGAATTGAGGAAAAGAATACAAGTCAAGTTCCTTTGCAGCTCTCATTCTTAGAAATATTTTTATAAAGAAAAAAAGTAATATGTGAGGAGTTGGATATTAACTACAAAATATGTGCTTTTTAGGTCCTAAAGACGAGCCTAATTCATTTTGTCCCATATTCCTAGCCAGTAAAAAGTGAAATTAGCAGCCTAGCAAAATCCCAGGACCAAAAACGAGACTTATGTTCCATGTTTGAACTTACTTGAAAGGTCAATGTTAGTGTCAGCGAGTGATGCTTTTGCTTTGTCCGGAAAAATCTTTGACAATCTTATCAAACCAAATCCAGCTACTTTGAGTTGACCTCCACTATCGAGCAAAATATTTCTTACCTTACCAAAATTTCAAATATTAAAGAACAAATGACTCATATTCTCTGATTGATATTAGTATCAATGACTTTTGCATTCGGTTGCCTTACTTTGGCCTTAGATCACAGTGGATAATAGGGTCTGGCTTACACTCATGAAGATAGTTCATTCCCCTGGAAAAAAAATACTACCAAAACAATCACAAATATGAAAAAAAAAATCAAAATAAAAAGCATGGGTACACTCTAATGGATCAAACTCCCGCCCCATTACCAGAACAACTACTATAAGTCTCAAATTAGCAGCAAGCTAAAAATATATGGACATCATAAATAATTGTAAGAATAACTAGTAGAGAAGAAACGAACATGCCTAGCAATATCAAGCGCAAATCTGAGAGCTTTAGATGGAGAAAGGCGTCCTTTCTTTTGAAGATAGCTAGCCAAGTCTCCCTGAAAAAAATTATGAACAATATTGAGACCCGTAGAAGATAAAAAAAAAATTCTCCGATTAGTCCCACTGTTAAATTATACTTGAATTACTTCACACATTGACTTCAAAAAAGAATATCATACTATACAAAGATTATTAAAGAAAAAAGATGAGCATGTGAACCACCCTGGACGAAACTGTCTAGCAGAGGTGAAAGAATAACATTACTCAATGTATAAACTTATTTATGTTTTCGTACAAATACGAGATCACAACATTAGGTTACAAAGAAAATAACAAAGAATACAAACCAGTTGCAAGGACTAGTTTTTATCCAAATAATTTGTGAAAAAAATGAGCCTAAAATAAACTGACTAAAACATTTTACTTAATACAAGAGAATGTTTGGACAAAATCAGAGACCATACACAGATAGCACAACGTAAAGCCATATTAGCCACCTTGTTACCTTGGAGTGATATTCTGAAACAATCATCATGGGAACATTCTGGGTAACTGCTCCAACAAACTGAACTACATTTGGATGACGGACCTTTTCTAATATTGTCAATTCGTGTCTGAAAGCATTTCTGTTCAAAGAAGGGAACAAAGAGCTCATAATTTATTCTGAGAATACAAACTAGGCTTGCAAGCTTTTACAATCTATCATAATCGATGTAGAAATTCAAAGATCCTTCCCTCAATGATAAGACAAGAGAATGAATTTGAGTCACGATCTGTTCTTATCAAAGCATATTTCATCAATTATACAAAGGTGAAGAAGCCAATCAGAGACAGCAAATCAAGTTTATAACAAATCAACTACTTTCTTTTCATTATTCTGCGAAATAAATGACGTAGGCATTAAATAATGATATGGGTGCATCTGCTGGCATCCACAACCACAGAGACATTCAACAACTTAATTTTAAATTTTGAAAATATGAAGTTCCACTGAAGTAGAAGATCCTAAAAACATGAATCCAATAACTATCAATAGAAGCATAAGTTGAATACATACATAGTATCAGGGTTTGAGTAGCTCTCTTTATCAAGTATCTTTACAGCAACCTTTGTCCCGTTCCATTTAGCGACTTGATATGTTCCCTGATTTAGTAATTGAAGTACAATGATTAGTGCAAAAAAAGAGACCAAATATGCCGAAACAAATTGAAACAGGAAGTCAGATTGATCTGCCCAGTCAGATTCAAGAGTGTTCAATTGCAATTTAAATATGATAATCCTTAAAAGAAGGTAATGACAGTACTCTCGCAACAGAATTACTTTAAAAAGCTTAGTTCTAATCATCAAGACAATTGTATTCATGCAAGAAATGAACAATAAGACGACATATGCACCAGCCCTTACCAAGTTGGACATAACGTTAATCCAAAACTAAGAGACTGCAAATTTACAACTCAGTAATTCAGATAGATAAATTGTCAGATATAAGTATTGAAAATTAACGCAGAGAATCACCTTCGAATTGTATTAAATTAACATGATGGCTCAAAAGCACTTGAACAAACAGCGTTGAATAACAGGGAAATGGAGTGGTAAATCTACCTTTGAGATTCCATCACTCCTTCGGATTTGAAGCTCAAGTGGATTAAGCTCATACTCTGGAACTTCACGAGGATTCGCAACAGTCATTGGCGTCTTCCTGATTTTCTGAAATGGGAAAAAAGATGATTAGTATAAAAATGGCAAGAAATTTAGAATTGTTGAAGGGACATAATTGTGTATTTTACTGGAATTTTTGCACCGCGTGCCCTCAAAATGTTGAAAGCTTCGGTCTGGCCATAGTATTTGGCATCAGCAGCTGCCTGGCAAGGTAAGGAAGAACTTCATTAACAAACAACAACGGACAATCGAATAGGCCCCAAAAGAGAGAGCAACATGAGGAAGAAACTGAATTCTGTTCGCAACAGAGGAAGAGGATGAACTTTGTTGACAATTTAGACTCCAAAAACATAGCATATAAAGAGGATTTGAAAGGTAAAATTCACACAATCATACAGAAGAGTGTTAGGAAAAGAAAAGAATAGATGTCGAAAAAGTACCGTACTGCCCCAGCGATCACGGGCGTCTATATTAGCCCTGCGGCTGAGCAAAAGTTTGCAAACCTCGATATGGCCTTCGCATGCGGCGATATGCAGCGCAGTTCGGCCATCTAAATCGATGCTATTCACGTCAACTCCTTCATTGAGCAAGTCATCGACACCATTGACGTCTCCTCGGCAAGCCATGAAGAGGAGGTTCATGGTGGCGTCCAGGTTCTCCGGGACGGTGAGGTCATTATCGTGACCAGGGCTGCGCCGAATAGGGTCCATGGAGGACTGCCTTCCGAAGCTGAATCTCATGTTGTTCCGCCTGGGGTCCAGAGACGACTGCCGCGTGAACTGGCGACTCAGGTTCCGCCGAATCGAACCCGTGGAAAACTGTCTGGATATCCCTCGCTTCAACTGAGCAGCAATAGTTTCCATCGTTCGCCCTCTCTCTCTCTCTCAATCCTGCAACTCAGAGGAAGCAACCGCTACATACGGGGCAGAAAAGGACGCAACGGGATGGAGAGCTCAGGGAACGGAGGAAAATGGAAGAGGAGCAAAATGGTAGCAAAATCCAGGAAAATGAAAGAAGAAGGAGAAGGAAGGATAGGGAGAAGGGGTTAGATCCTAAAGAGAAGGGAGGGCCATGGCTACGGAGGTTGGGGAGGTGTGGCGTAGATTCTACTCTGCCGCAGTCTTCCCTCAAACTTCGCTTTGTTTTAAAGCAAATCCACTCTGTTCGCCCTCCTCGGTCAACCCGGCCAAGTGCCATCTCAATCACCGTTGCATTTCTCTAATTTGGTTCGTGTTCTTTTTAAATATTTCCAACACCACCCCCTGATTTACTCTCTGCTTCGATTCTACAATCTAATGTGCTCAGCGATGCAAACCGAGAATTAGGGACTGCGTTAAGTTTGGGTTCTTAGATTGTAACCCAACTACGTGCTTCTAGTCCTGCAGTTTAGACCGGTTTGGACAGACCGGCAGCAGCCTGACGAGACCCGAAATAATAGCAGGTTGACTAGGTCAACGCATAGACGCCTCATCCGGGTTCTAAATCAATCCCAGATTTCGAACATTTATTTTCGTTGTTAATAATTGCATTTTTCTCAGAGAGTCAATAAAGCACCACAAATGTCACGCAAGGTGGTACGATCACACTAATATTTCGTAAAACCCAAATCCATTTACATACCAAATCCATGTTGTGCGCTACGATGACAACTCGTCCATCAAATATCTATCTCAGATGGGGCTGGAAATTTGATTTAATAATCCATGTCGGCCAACCAGATCACGGGGCCAGGGAGTTATACCATACTCTTGTCCTTCTCTCGCACACATCCGAATATATCTCGAAAACGAAATCCAAATGAAAAGAGCCCAGTCATAAGATGCTTTATGACAGCTATTCATGGATACTGCAACACATGATTGAATGATCTTCGTCGTTAGGTTCTTTGATGATTGTGTTACTATTTGATTCGCTTTACTATATGTCAAGGCAAAAATCAAAATAAAATTGAAAGTTTTGGCAAATGTACAGCTAAAACCTAAATTTTATAATTTTACGTATTAAAGTCTCAACGACAATATGTGTCAACCCGTTTCATCTGTAACCAAAGAATGTGGAAATATGCTATAATATAAGAATTGGAAGTCAAATCTTAAATTATCCTAGAAAGATGATATGTCACGGTATCATTACCCGAGAAAGATCTAATTAAGTTCTTTTTGTAGATCTTTTTCTTGTGGATGAATCAGATTAAAAACTCCTCATAATAAACCTTTGTGTTAAATTAGATTTGGAAATATGCAATAATCTTAATTGAGTTTTGGAAAGATCTCCGAATCACAAGAAATTAGAAACCCATTGACGTGAAGAAGATTATAAATAGAGCCAAGAAATCGGACGAATACCTAAGCGCAACGGATTGGATTCGGAGTAGATTACGATCACTGCTTTTGTTAGGATTAGATTAATAGTGCATCAGACTCTACATCTTTGGTGGCAACAATTGCCATAGTCAGCAAACGACCACTCCAGCCCTCCTTCATTTGAGGAGTTTAGAAACGCTCATTTCCAGTTCATCAGGAATTCCCGTTGTCCAAGGGAAAATTGAAGGAGTACCTCGCTTGGCAAATTTTTATGTTCAACTTAAGGAGTCCATTCTTTCCTTCCTAAGACAATTCTACACGAACTTCAATGCCAGGACAACTTATAAAGTAGTTTGGATGATTACCACCAGAATCAGAATGTTAGTAGGTTCCGAATCGAGTCGAATCTAATCCTGTTAAGCACCACAAATTCAAAAGGTTACAACTAGAGCATTGTGAGTAGAGTACTAAAAACCAATATCGGTGCTCTTGTCATCAAAAAGCGACACTAGAAGTTTGTAAAGTGTTAATATGTTACATGGTATTACACTGACGGATGATAATGCTTTTAGCATGTGAGATAGGTTGAAAATAATGAAAAGAACTTTGTTTCTAGATTGAAATTGAGATCTAAGAATACATATGAAGCGATGAGTTAGCCTATTACAAATCTTCAGTTACCAATCTCAATTACATGGTCGAAGAGTATTGCCATAGATAAAACTAGGATGACGGTCAAAGCTCCAAGGCACTGGGGCGAGTGTTAAAATTCATATATCTATCACAAATACAGAATAGGAGGTAGTTCTTTTGAAACGACTAACGTGGTTAACATCTTAAATTTTAACTATTAAAATTGTCATCAAATTTAACATTTTCATTTTTTGGAATATCATAAATTATCTTAGAAACTTTAGTAATAATGAGAATGCATATAGACCATGTTTTTAGCTTCAAAATTAAAATGATAACTAAAAGAAAAGCCCAAGTCTAAAATTATGGGTTTGGCCTCTCTGTCTCTCCCTTGGGTATGCTCTCCTCCTCCCTTACAAATTGTTTTCCTTCTCATTAAAATATGCAACCATCTGATATAGCCACACGTAGTACATTAAATCTGGGTTTGGATTTGCATGATTCCATACAATTCCAAGGACAAATTACTTGATGTATATGCGAAATTATGTCCTTACTACACAACCGGTAACCATCAGATTTTGCAACTTCAAACGATGTTTTTGTTCGATAATGCACTTACCTGCGGGCTTCTATTAAAGACAGATGATTGTTATATGGTTTCTCTGTCACATTCTTCACCTACCAATGCAGCATTAAGGTAAACATTGTTTGCTTCAAAATCAAACATACAATTCTGCAACCATACATTGAGTGGACTGAGTAATTTGAGTTCCGATTGTTTTCCAGCAAAAGAGATCTATATCATCAAATGGACTGTTCCCCTATAACTGATCATTCTAGATTCTTCACATCACCTCTTAACCATAAAAACTCAAATTTTCATACGTTTGAAGACGTCCATCATCATCTATTCTTGCTCTGCAATATTTGCTGCTCATATTCATCGTCAATGCACCCACCAAATGGTTGATTCAATTTCACGAAGACCCTAACAAAAGCTAGGACATAGTTTGTCTGTCAAAGCATGCGAGGATTGTTGAAAATAAAGTAAGCATGCCACGACCAAAGAAATTATTAGGATCTCGAATACCGACAACGATTAAGAAGACAAAATAAGAGAAAGATACAAGGGAGATTTTCGTGGTAACATCAATCAGTGCGCCTCCGCGGCGGTATCATCAGCAAATATATTAGAGTTTACAGAATTAGGGTTACAGACATAGGCCTAAAAGAAACAAAGGAACATGGGTCGGGGCTCCGCCCAAAGCCTTGTAAGACTACATTGTCATTTCCGTAACAAAGTGAAGTTTTAGATGTATCTTTCAAGTACTTCCAGATCCACTTCACAGCTTCCCAATATTCCTTCCCTGGGTTTGACATATATCTGCTTACAACTCCCACTGCATGTGCTATATCAGGTCTAGTGCAGACCATAGCATACATTAGACTTCCAACTGCAAAAGCATATGAAACCTTTTCCATTTGTGTGCGCTCCTCAGTGGTCTTGGGTGATTGCTTATTTGAAAATTTTAGATGAGTTGCCAAAGGAGCGTTTCTAGGCTTTGCATCATGCATTTTAAATATGAATATCACCTTCTCGATGTACTGCTTTGCTGTACCCAAATCTTTCATCTCAAATTCTGCTGACATAATTTTCTTCAAATTGTTAATTTTCTTTAAGCTTGATCCTGCAATTAGCATCCACATACAGAAATAGAAGCACATAAGAGTTAGTATATTTCTTCAAGTAACAGCACTGATCCTTTTCACTCCTGTGAAAACCATTCTTGCACATGAAAGAATCGAATTTCTTGTACCATTGTCTGGGAGCTTGCTTTAATCCATACAAACTTCTTTTAAGTTTACACATCATGTGACTCTTTCCAGGAACTTCAAATCCTTCTAGTTGTTGCATGAAGATTTCTTCATCTAAATCTACATGTAAAAGGGCTGTTTTTACATCCATTTGCTCAAGATGCAAATTTTCTGCAGCAACAATACTTAACAGAATTCTGACATTAGTTAGCTTCACAACATGAGAGAAAATCTCAGAGTAATCAATACATTTCCTTTGTGAATATCCCTTAACTACTAGTCGTGCATTGAACCTCGTTTTGCCATCCGGTTCAATCTTGATTTTGTACACTCATTTGTTTAAAAGAGCTCTCTTCCCAACAGGCAAATCAGACAACTCTCATGTCTTATTCTTTTCAAGTGACCATATCTCATCATCGATGGCTTGCTCCCACTTGATAGAATCATCTGTCTGCAATGCTTCCTCATAAGACTCTGGCTTTCCCGCATCTTGTCAATAATAAGTAATGTAAAGATGAAGAATATCTATCGGGTGCTCTGAAAGTTCTGGAAGATCTTCTCAACGTCTGCTCAGGTGTAGATGGTTCAGCTTCAGGTTCAAGGTCTGAAGTTTCTTGGGATCTTGCTTCATCACTTGCTGAACTTTTCTGCAGGTCAACCTCAAAATCAACTCTCACTTGTTCATAGCTTCCTGAACTCATTCTTTCATTGTCTTTGTATAGAACATTTTCATCAAAAATTACATCGCAATGTCGGAGAATCTTCATATTCGTATCATCCCATAACCTGTATCCAAACATATCAGAACCATAGCCAATAAAATAGCACTTCAAAGCTTTTGCATCAAGTTTGTCTCTCTTCTCTGGATCAACATGAACGTAAGCGGTACAGCCAAAGGTCCTCAAGTCTGAATAATTGATTTCCCTTCCCGACCACATTTCTTCTAGAATCTTCAATCCCAAAGGTACTGACAGTCCTCTATTGATCAAGTAGGCTGCAGTGTTCACTGCATCAGCCCAAAATGTTTTGGGCAACCCAGAGTGAATTCTCATACTCCTTGGTCGCTCATTTAAAGTTATGTTCATCCTTTCAGCAATGTCATTCTGTCTAGCCTTGCCCGGAACTGTTCTGGTCATTCTTATTCATTCAGATGCACAAAATGCTTTGAAATCTGACTTGTCATACTCTCCTCCATTGTCAGACCTTAAGCATTTTACCTTCTAACCAACTTGGTTTTCAACTTCAACCTTCCACCTCTTAAAGGTGGCAAACACATCAGATTTTTGCTTCAAGAAGTAAACTCATACCTTCCTGCTGAAATCATCTATGAATGTCACATAGTATCTAGAGCCTCCAAGCGACGCGACTGGTGATGGTCCCCACACGTTCGTGTGCACTAATTCAAGCTTCACTTCCTTTGGTTCTCTTACCGTCTTTGTGAAAGTAGCACGTTTCTGCTTTCCCATAATGCAACTTTCACAAAGATCCATATCAACTGTCTTAAGCCCTGGTAAAACACCCTTTGCAGTCAACATCTTCATTCCTTTGATGCTCATATGTCCAAGTTTGTTGTGCCACAAACTTGAATTGCAGGCGCTTCCAACAACACAACCATGTTTACACTACCCGTAGTAGTGTATAGAGTTCCAGATTTCAATCCACGTGCCACAACCATAGCACCCTTGACAATCTTCCAAGAATTCTTTTAAAACTCTGATGTATAACCTGCACCATCCAACTGACCCATGGAGATCAGATTTTTCTTGAGACCAGGAATGAATCTAATGTCCTTCAACGTCCATTTACCCCCTCTTGTGGTTTGTATGCAAACATCTCATTTTCCTTCAATCTCCAATGATTTATTATCAGCAAGATACACCTTTCCAAAATTTCCAGCTTTGAAATTCTGGAACAATGCTTTGCTTGGAATTGAATGGAAAGATGCTCCTGAATCCAGGATCCATGATTCGACTGGGCTTTCCACACTGAGGACTAAGGCATCCCCAAAATCTTCTGCTGAGTTCACAAAATCACTATCTTCACCAGTCTTTTCTCCCTGCTTTTTCTTAGGCTTCGTGCATTCATTTTTGAAATGCTCTTTTTCTGAACAATTCCAACATGTAACAGATTTGTTTGGTGATTTTCCACCCTGCTTGGATTTTGATCTGACATGCTTGTTCAGACCTTTTGTCTTGTTTCTACCCCTTCGATCAACACTGAGAGAACTTCCAGATGACTCTCCGAGTTCTCTCTTTCGAATGCTTTCGCTGAGAACTACATCACGGATTTCATCAAATTTCAATTTCTCAGATCCTCGGGAACTACTAATCACAGCAACAACAGTATCCCAAGATTCGGGTAAAGACGACATCAAAATCAGGGCTTTAACTTCATCTTCGAATGTAATATCAATAGAGGTCAATTGACTGATAATCATATTGAACTCATTTATATGATTGGTTACAGATCCATCTTCAGTCATCTGTAAATTGAATAGTCTATGCATCAGATATACCTTGTTCATCGCGGATGGTTTTTCATACATATTTGACAGCGCCTTTAACAGATCTGATGTAGACTTTTCGTTGATGATGTTAAACGCCACGTTTCTGGACAACGTCAATCGGATCAACCCCAGTGCCTGTCGATCCTTGAGTTTTCACTGTTCTTCCGTCATAGAATCCGGCTTCACCCTTGATAAGGGTTCGTGAAGATCTTTCTGGTACAGGTAATCTTCAACCTGCATCTTCCAGAAACTGAAATTGGATCCATCAAACTTCCCAATCCCGATCCCGATCTTTGAACTATCCATTCTCACAGATTGTTTATGATTTAACCTCGCTCTGATACCAGTTGTTAGGATCTCGAATACCGACAACGATTAAGAAGACAGAATAAGAGAAAGATACAAGGGGGATTTTCATGATACCATCAATCAGTGCACCTCCACGGCGTTATCATCAGCAAATATATTAGGGTTTACAGAATTAGGGTTACGAATATGGGTCTAAAAGCAACAAAGGACATGGGCCGGGGCTCCTAATTCTGTAAACCAACATCAGGCCCACGAATGAGAGATATCTAAGGATTCAAACCAGTATTTCGTGCAGAAAAGTCATATTTATACGTCAGGAGCATGTGGGACCTAAGCAGCCAAAATCAGAAGCGCATTAAGAGCTGCTCACAGTCATCTTGCCTCAAAGTTTGAAAAGGCAAGCCAGGATTAGCTTGCGTAAAAGTTAGTAAATAATATAGAAAATATAAACCTCTTTAAGGAAAATGACAGTCCAAGACTAATATCTTCCGTTGGAAAGCCTATTCCCCTTGAAAAGCATTTCGAGTCAGACTGACAGTTTGAATGACATTTCCACTTCTAAATGAAATTAAGGAAAATGGAGAATTTTCCACCCATGGATGACTGCTATACTTTACTAGTTTTACATTAACATTTTGACATTTAGATGTATGTTCATAAGAGAAAACCTCACAGGACAGATGCTCCTAGAACCCTTCAACTTTTGATTGAAAATTAATTCTCCTACTTCTCTTATAAGTAGCATCTAGAGCTTTAATACATCTGAAAAATATGAAGCAATGCCATCTTCTAATAAAAATGAAGATTGTGACTGAAGAGTGATCGAGTCATTAAGACACAAAGAGAACTACCATGCACAATCCACAATTGAGAATATTAAAGAATTTTTTAATTTTAGATATATAATGAAAACAGTCTTCTGTTCTAAATCATTCTATGCAGCTTAATTCAAACACTGCCTCATCTTTGTGGAGCGTAGATGTAGTCTTGGACTAAGGGTTGCGTAAGAAGTGTCTGAGCTTGCGAGAGGTTTGTATTTTCTGTATTATTTACTAACTTCTACGGAGGCTCCCGTGCACAACCAAAAAATGTGGAAGAACACCATCCCGCAAAAATATCTAATGACAGTAGTAGTGTGAGAATATTTAGAGAGGAAACCGAATAGACATTGTGTTAATTGATGAAAAAATTATTGGGTTTCTTCCCACCTGTAAATAAGAAAATGAGGGTCATGAGGTAAAACATGATTATCCTTCCCGTGAGTCGGTGATTGTTAACGGGTCTATTACTCTTCAACCGTCGTCTTCATCTTTATCAGACGATGACATTGCTTCAGATTTATTCAATAGTAATTGTAAGATCCCGTTTTGAAAATCATTTAAACATTTAGAGAAATTTTTTTTTATACATTATTTCTTTTAAGACTCATAACCAATGATAAAATCATTTTCGATTACAGCAGAAGACTGAAATACATGAACTCGTCTTTAATTAAATGACAATATAAAATCAAACACTTTTAGAAACACTCATAATTTACATTCAAAAAGTTGTCAAATACAGTTATTACAAACCATACAAAATAGTTATTCAAAAACATGTTTCTTACAACTTATTTTATAAACTATACCATACGTTTAAACTTTGACTTCAAAACACTTATTTACATTACATGAAAAACTATGCCCACTGGTCATCTTCGCACTAACAACTCAAATGCTTGCCATGGACACCCTTCATCATCAGTGATTTTCATTCTGAGCATCAAACTCCTCACCTACATTATAAAGTCCTTCTAATGAGCCTAAAGCTCAGTAAGACATGAAAAACTATAAAATATGTAACATGTCATGAACTTTTGTAAAACTATGCAATTTTATTTCGATTTTTGACATTCATTCTTTCTTTAGTTACCGTAGCTATGAGTAGGGCTGGGCATCGGATCGGATCGGATCAATCCGATCCGATTCATGTAAATCCGAAATGTTATCGGGTTATCGGATCTAATCCGATAACCGCTTTCAAAGGAAAACACCCGAATCCGAATCCGATCCGAAACAGACAGATCCAATCGGATTGGATCGGATCGGATCCGACAAAATGGCCAAAAAAAATTACTCGAAAATTCAGCTAAACTAATTCCAAAATTCCAAACTGATTCCAGAATGCAATAAAATCCAACAACAATATCTGAATAAAATAAAACAAAATCCAACAAAACTAATCTAATCTAGAGTAACTTCTATCAAATATCAAACAAGCATGGTAAATTCAACATCAAAGATCAAGCATGGTAAATTCTCCGTCTCCGTCTCCGTGGCATGCAATTTCTGGCCAACAGATAAACAAAATTGAAAATCAATTAAAAACACTAATAATTTATATATAATAATTTATATTGATAATGAATTATGAATGAGAATATACCTTCATCAATGGTTTTATAATCTTTCAATCGGTCCAACGTGTCCAATGGATCTAACAACGTTGGAGTTTCTGATAGGATCCAACTCTGTCGCATATAAGAGCCTCTACAGTCTTCGGTAGTAAAGATGTGCGGTATTCGTCAATAACACGACCGCCAGTACTAAACGCCGACTCCGAAGGAACAGTAGTAATCAGAATGGCGAGGACATCCTTTGCTATTTTACTTAGAACTGGATATTTATGTGAATTCAGTTTCCACCATAGCAAAAGGTCTAGATTCTCTGAATATTCCTCAACAGGCTCTTGCAAGTATAGATCAAGATCCGACCTACTGCTTCGAGTCTCCATAGTAGAGGAACTACTACCATAATATCTTGAAAAGAGAGGATCTTTTGCTAGTGGTGCTCTGAAATTAGTTGAAGTCGATTGATCGGCCTCCGAACCTTGATACTCCAAGTATAATCGTCGTAAAAGAACCTCACTTTCCTTTTGAAATAGACTCCATCGATCGTCCCCCAATAAAATCTTCAGACAAAGTTAGAGCAAAGTGGTTTTGCATCTTGGATCAAATATAACTGCAACTCACATAATGTTATTCAGTCTATCAAAGTTGCCCTAGTACTTTTCAAATTTCTCAATCATTCCATGAGCCATGTTTTTCAGTAATGGATTATCTGACTCAACATGTTTTTGGATATTGAGTTTCAGTCGGCATGCCTCAGCAATATACATGGGAGAAGTCACATACTGAGAACCTGCTGTTGCAACTGTCGTATCATGGAATACATCCAAAAACTTACTAAAAGCGCGAACATCGCTCCAATCTTCATATGTAGGAGGGCCAACCTCTCCCATATATGCTACGAATTGACTGTCACATTCAGCTAACTTATCAAATGCTAGTGCATACTTTTCAGCCCTATCCAACATCAGAAATGTTGAGTTCCATCGAGTAGGGCAATCAAGCGTGACATTGGCCTTATATGTTATTTTCATAGCATCAATGCAAAATTTAAACTTCTTCAAGCGTGCTGGCGACGATTTCACATACCTCACAGCTTTGTTTACTCGACTAATTGATATTTGATGGTCTCTAAGCCCTTCGTTAACAATTAAATTCGTGATATGGGCGAAACATCGAACATGAAAATGCGATCCATCCAAGACTAATCCATTCGCGTTATCCTATTCGCGTTCGCCTTCTCCGAGAAAATTTCAGGGCTCGATGGGTTCAGCCTAGGGTTAGAGTCGGCCTCGCGAGTCGCAATTAGGGATTAAATCCGATGATCGGATTCAGATGTTATCGGATTTCAATCCGATAAGATCCGAATCCGACATCGACCCGACAATCGGATTATTTTTTTCATATCTACACCGAATACTTGATCGGATTCGCCCACCCCTAGCTATGAGATTATTGTGAGGCGAACTATGATGGGAAATTGAGAAGTTAACTATGATGTCCACGTGAGACAATCATCCAAAATCCCTCCTCAACAACAAACTGTTACATGGATTCATGAATCTTCTTTTGTTCTTTCTTCATATCATGTTCTGTTGTCTCTGAAAATCATGCATGAGAAATTCATTTTCGTTATTTTAAGTAAAACATGATGCATGATTCACGTACAATCCTTAATAAACAAAACATGCATTTATCATATCCTTGATTCTAACAAACAATATCAACCAAGCACACAAACAACCCTCAAATGAATTGAGGTCGGTGTATTGTGCATTACACCCCAAACAGTCTAATATATTAAAGCATTAATAAACAATAATCTTATTCTTTATAATGTAGTCCCACTTAAGGGCCAATCACATGCATCATAATCTTACCTTAACCGCTATCTTGAATTAATCCACTTGAGTCCCTTTTAATCCAATTGGTAACCTAAACGTATAGATTATTCAAGGATTAGAAATCAGGTAATATGACATGTTTATTGCATAAAGTCATAACCTACTATTCCAACTTCAAACAACTATAACTTCCTTGATAATGATTCATTTCTGATGATTAAGGTGTCAAATTATTCCTTAAAGAGTCCACTATAACTTCTTAGAAGACACCAAAATTCAAAAAACTAACGTGTGTCAACCTATGTTGACAAAATAGAAGGTATTCATTGCTTGAAATCCAGAACTGGTCGATTGGTTAATAAGGCGTCGACCGATGCTAAAAAACAGAGAGCATCCATTACCGGTCGACCAAACTTACAAAACGGATGACCAATCTTACAAAACGGTCGTCCGAATTCCCTTTTCAAATTTCCATTTATTAACTTGTATCACCCATAACTTTGTGTACATAGCTCCGAATTGAGTGAAGAAAGCAAACTCTAATTCGTACTACTTATCAACCGAATTTTCCAAAACTTTAACTTTATACATAATCGACTTGTTTCACATCTCTTGACATGAAATCATTCATTTTTATCCATCAATTCAAGTAATACCATTATTTTATCATCACTAACTTAAGAGAAACTCAAAGAATAGATGAATACCTTGAACTTAAACCTTCACGAAAATTCAGAGAGATCTTAGATAATAATTAATGTCTGGCAGAAACATGGCAGCCAAATGTCTTTTATGCCTTTCATTAATAAAAAATAGTATTTCTTTTACGTCTATAAATCAGATTCGTCCAAGTTTTGGCTGACCTTTCATTTCATTATCAAAAACAGTATTTCTTTTACGTCCATAAATCAGATTCGTCCAAGTTTTGGGTGACCTTTCATTTCATTAATCAAAAACAGTATTTCTTTTACGCCTATAAATCAGATTCGTCCAAGTTTTGGCTGACCTTTCAACTTACGTCGGTGAAGGTGTCAACCGCTACTCCATTGCGGTCGACCGTTTAACTACTAATTCCTATATTACTTTCAACCTACTAACACTCTCAATACTTTAATACCTCTATATATCACCAACATTCATATAAAAAAAAAAGAAATCTTTAACACTTTAACCTTAAATCACAAATCCTATAAACAAATGAGGGTTGTTACAGTAATAAAGCTCTCGATGCTACTTATAGGAGTAGGAGGCGAATAAATTGACAATCAAAAGTTGAAGAGTTCTATGAGCCTTCCTTCTATAAGATTTCCTATTTGAAACATAAATCTAAATGCCAAAATGCCAAGTTTCGAGTTCACCTAACAGTGAACTCGAAACTTGTAGGAGGAAAACAGAGCCGCGATCTTTTTCCTAAGTTCACCTAACAGTGGAGATGTCATTCAAACTCCCTAGTTTGACTCGAATCTATTTGAGGGCGACAAAGTAGCAAATGGTCATTAAGTAATGAGTTAATGAGAAACACTGCTTTAATGCAAAACAAGATGAATTTCTTCTGATGGAAAGCTCATTGCCAATCCACCATCTACAAGTTTAGAAATCTACTCGACTTTCAAAAAGTTTCGAGTGATTGGACTCACTAGACTTGCTTTCCTACTTGGGAAAAGATCACTGGTCCTGGAATAATGGTGTCATGGAAGGAAGGGTTGAGATGTGAAGCGAAGATGTAGTCTTGGATGAAGGGTTGAGTCGCAAGTGTTGAGTTTGAGAGAGTTTTGTGTTTCTTTTCATGTGTGGAGGCTCATGCCACAACCAAACAATGTTGAAGATCTCCATCCAGCAGAAGTATCTGATGGCAGTACTAGTGTGAGAAGATTTAGAGAGGAAATAGATAAATGATTGGCTGAAAAGCATATGTGCCTTTCAGTTTTCCTAAAACCAGCCTGTAAAATCTCGAGTTTTAAAAAAGAGACAAAGTAAATCTTTGAGGACGGTTACATTTGACAAAATAACAAGAGCAATCTTCAAGTTAAGAGATTCGAATTTCTTGTCGTCGGATAGAACGTTGTCATCAAAAGTCTCAATTAGGCCAAGTCCAATAACTTGAACGGATTCCAAAATGTAGAAGATTGAATGAAATGATTGAGATAACAAGAGACGAATAAAAGATTTGAGAATTAAGAATAGACATGGGTTGGTTTGTGTAAGTTTTTTACTAACCGGGACAGACCCATTCAGTTTTTTGTTTGGAATTTGAAATCGAAAACTAACTAGAACCCGGAAATAATTTTCTAAACCGACCCAAAACTCGAAACATTTTTTCAATTTATTTTTATTAATAATGTTTTAATTTAAATTATCAATATAATGTGTGTTTTTATTTAATTTTTCTACTATTTTTAATTTAAATTTTAAAAAAAAATAAAAAAAATAGAATTTTCTACTATAATAATTAAAAATATTGAAAATTGAATAAAAATTATTTTAAATTAATTAGTTTATTCTATGTATTAATGTACTATTACTTATCAGTTTTTTTGGGTTGGTCACAAAATCCAACACCTGATCTGAATCAAATATAAAAAAAAAAAAAAAAAATTAACTTGACTCAAATGTTGCAGATTGATCAAAATTTTCATGTCGATTTGAGTTGTTTATCTGTACCAAGAATCATTAGAAAAAAAATGAGGGCATTGAATACACAAGCCTGTATTTTGCATGGTCATGTCCAAAGGCAAAACCAATCCCAAACCCAAGAATCGCAGACTTGGAAGACTAGACCAATCTCAAGCCCAATAGCCACAAGCTTTGCTGTCAACAGTTTGCACGGATGCTAGCCCATCGTGCAGCGAGGCTCCGTGCACCGGACTGCTGCCCTCAATGCGCACAAAAGGCTCACCTTTAGTTTCTAGGGATTTTCCTTATTTTAATTTATTTTTGTAATTATTTTAGTTCGTCTAGCAAATGAGTTTTACTCAGTTAAATTTAATTTTATTGTGAATGAAAGTGAGCTCTTTTTCAGCCAGAGATTCTCTTTGTTTCTTAAAATATGTGATGACATATCAAAACTTTTTAATTAAATTAAATTACAATTAATATACTAAATTATAAATGATTGCTTATTACATTTAGTACACCAATCATTATTTAATACATTTATGGAGATTTTAAAAATAATGTACTAAGAGGCTAAAATACAATTATCTTTCGAGCAACTCCATTTGGTGAGTCTCTTGTTTATTTCAGCTGATAGTGTTGTGTTTTATAACTGCACAAAACGTTTATTTTTTGGGATCTTTACGTTATACCCTCGTGTCATTGTTGAAGCTAGTCTCACGTTTTTTGGGTGGTGGGTGACGTGTCTGGTGGTGTCACATTTTTTATTCATCAATCATCGTTGAATTTAGGGACTCTTTGTTTGTTTATACACGCAATTCCACAGCCACAGGCAGTTTTCCTGCAAAATAATCGACGACGGAATCATTGCTTATCAATAGCAATACAAGTCAATGGCCATCCATTATCGTTTATCATTCTTTTATTTTTCGAGATTGAGTGTTGGGCACCATTTTTGGAGAACGAGATCTCCATTTTTTCCAAGTAAAC
This sequence comes from Begonia fuchsioides, assembly GCA_003255005.1. Taxonomy (NCBI): domain Eukaryota; kingdom Viridiplantae; phylum Streptophyta; class Magnoliopsida; order Cucurbitales; family Begoniaceae; genus Begonia; species Begonia fuchsioides. Next base: position 46,170 of record QAOC01014974.1, read on the forward strand.
CAACCAATTTTCCGGTTTAGTTGCGCCAGAAAATACAAGTCTTCCATTGGTTTGATCAGAGAAAGGGAAGAGAGATGGAGGGTCTGATTCCAATGCTTTACACCGCCGTCAAGAAGCAGAGATTCCGGAGGCAATACTCCCGGCTCTCTTCCTCCGTCAACCATCCGACCGGCCTCTTTCGGGAAGCAGACTCCCACTACGACGGCGATATCAGTCCTCTGCGCTTGCCTTCTTCGGCTTCTGTTCCTCCTAAAAGAAACGGTCACCGGCGATCTATGTCCGTCAGGGGTTATGAGTCGGCCTCCTCCGCGGTGGATCGCCTGAACAGACCAGCTGGAGGTCGGAACACCACTCCCCCCTCTCCTCCTAAACAACTTGGAAGGTTTAGAAGCCATAGAATGTTTTCCTGCTTATCAGGCGTTTCGAGTTGAAGTAAACGTATTTGTTTGATTATCTGTGATTTGGTGGGTTAATGACAATATGTAAATGAATAAATGTCTTTGAATGTAATCCCATATGTAGTGGCGATCACGGAGATGTAGATCAACTTTTTGTTCTTCTTCTGCATGATATCTATGAATGAAAGGAGAGTTCTATCTCCACCTACAAATACGGATAGCAATTGGAGAGTTCAAAATATAGAAGCATTTTAGGAACTCCATCTAAACATCCTATTTGTAAAGGCATTGGAGAAGATATTAAATTTATTGCTCATGAAACTGTCACTGTCGTCCCCCATAGTTTGATCTTGGGATGCAACCCACAGAAGTCACTCTTTAGTTAACCGTGTCCAATGAACTTCTCAACAGCTCCAAATGTACCTCACAATTGCAACAAAATGAAACGAGTTTTAGCACAATAAATGGAAGAATAAGAATGTTTGATAGAATTTCTGCCGCAAACACTAGCTCTTTAATGCTTAATATTTGACACTCAAAGTTAATGGCGACTACCCAAACATTAAGAACAGACGAATTTCAAAACACCGGCCCGGAGGCAAGTTCAGTCAAACAACATTAACAACTCAATGGCATTCTCTCTCTCTCTCTCTCATCTTATAGTTTATTATGCATAGTTAACACATGGATTTTACTTTGATATCAGTTGGCATTTGACAATTGAAATTAAACAAATCACAAGAGTTAGAATTAATCTTTTCTTTCCCTCGCCCATACGCTTCATCTCAATTCTACATTTGGTATCACAACTTGAATTCTAACTATTTTTGTTGTGATTTATGTTGTTTTTTTTTATATTGATATACGGTGACATAAATTTTGAATTCGTCACACATTGAAAGAGAATTTATTTCTAGATCTTGATTATTTAATGAAGATAAACTCGATTTGTGGAATATAATTTACAATGGTCCAAACATACCTACCAAAATGTAAAGTGGCCTAAGTGTTCCTAAGAGACGATTCATTAGATCGAATCTGTTGAATTTTCAAATAAACAAGTTGAGATGAATGCTTCGAATATGCATACATAAGTATGTATACTAAGGGACTGAATCAATTGGTTAATTTTCTCATGATGGACTGAGGATACGTTGCAATGCAATATGATTGACGTAGAGCTAATGTCTGTTTGCCGGGATTTCTCTGTTTCTTGTGATCTGATTTGTTGTCTTCTTACCTTTTTATCCCAAACTCACAATATTCTATTTCATCCTTGCTACTCTGTCCAGCGAGGATGCTGAACATCGGGTCCCATCTGTTTTTCTTTGCTCTTCTCCTCAGTCTGCATTCGGTCTAACCCCCTTTTGCAGCATTTCTTGAGCGAAAAAGCAAATAGGTTGTCTAGTGGAGGGCATTTCTTGCTCGTCTTTCTTGCTCAAGTTTCGAATGACTTTGTTACCTATTTCAAAAACTTGTTGGGAAGTAAGTCCGCTATCTCCCTCATAGAAAGGAGCGTTATTGAGGTTGGACCATTGATTGACTCGAACCTTAGTGTAAAATTAACAGAGGTCATCTCTTTTGCGAAAATCACAAGAGACATCCATCGGGGAGATAGCATTGGCAACGACAATGCTCCTCGTCCCGATGGTTTCTCTTCTAAGTTCTTCAAGGACTTGTTGGAAATCACTGGGCCTCTGTTTGTTAATGCGGTGTGCGAGTTTTTCTCCTCGGGACATTTATTAAAGCAATGGAATCATGCTCTCATTGTCCTAATCCCGAAATCCAATCATGCGCAGGAGGCTAAGAATTTTCGACCAATCTCGTGCTGCAACATTTTCTACAAAGTGATCGCCAAAATTCTTATGAGTAAGTTATCATTAGCCTTGGATTCCATTATTGACCCCGCCCAAGCAGGCTTCATTTTAATATAGAAATATGAAGGAGAATATACATCTCATGCAAGAACTCCTAATAAAATATAACACTAAGATGATCTCTCCAAGGTGCTGCTAAACGATTTCTTCAAAGGTCCAAAGGGCCTTATACAAAGAGATCCCCTCTCTCCATATCTTTTTGTCATATGCTTTGAGTACCCTTCCCTGCTTATTCATCACCGACTCCCAACTTTTGGGTTCAACTTCCACCCGATGTGCGATAAACAAAACATCACACACCTGACTTTTGTAGATGGTCTTCTATTACTCTCAAGAGGGGATCAAATATCCATAAATTTCCTCATCTCTTGCTTTGAAGATTTCAGCAAAACATTTGGCCTTCAAATGAACAAACAAAAAAAAAATTTCTCGACGGGCATCAAAGACAAGGACCTCCGTCAAATCATTTGAAGCACAGATCTTGAGACGGGGAAGCTGCCTTTTCGCTATCTAGGGATTCCTTTCGTGGCTAGGAAGCTTAACTCTAATATTAGCAGGAATTTCTTGTGAGGAAAATTTAGTGCCAATATTGCATGGTCAACCTTATGCCTTCCCAAAGAAGAAGGGTGTTTGGGCTTCTATGATCTTGAATCGTGGAACTCAGCTCTCTTCTCCAAAACTCCTTGGAATATTCACAGGAAAGATAACACTCTTTGGTACCGATGGATCTAGCACTATTACATTAAGCAGAATACAGACCTGGAAAGTTGGACAACAAGTCTCTCCTCTCGTGAAGAAACTCTTGCAAATTTACGACAGTTTGAAATAAAAAGTTGGATCAAAGGAAAACGCCGCCATCAATCTAAAGGCCTAGAAATTAAGCTCCAAAACCAAAGACCTATCGAAGATATATGATTTCTTCAAGCCCTCGGCTAAAAAAAACCATGGTTCTAGAGAGTCTAAATAGCCAGCCCAACCTCAAAGCATGCCTTCATCCTATTGCTAGCAGGTCTCAATCGCTTTAGTACCAAAGCGAAGCTGAGCTTCTTGGGAAATGAAGCCTCATGTTCTTTCTGTACAATCCATTTTGGAATCTGTCTCACATCTCTTATTCATGTGCCCCTTCTCCTCTTCCATTTGGTCAACCTTCAAATCAAAGTTTGGTTTCGTTTGGTAGATGTCCTTCATAGCCAGCGCTTTGAAATGGTCAATCAAAGAGGGAAAAAAAAAGAAAACACCAAGAAGACTCTGACTCTAAGGATCATTTTCTCTTCTTCAGTTTATCACCTCTAGGCCGCTCACAACTCCAAAATTTTCGAGGAGAAATTTGAACACCCGGACTTGGTTGTCAAAAGGATAGAGTTTCATGTCTTCAAGCTATTGTACACATATTTTCCAAGCCAGCTAGCTAGGATAGAATCTCCCGGAAGCTTTAGTTCTTTTGGTTGGATCTAGGTAAGCTCTCCAAGTTTCTTTTTCATTTTTCTTAATTGTGCTCCTTTGTTGTTTTGTTCTTTTTGTCACCGTGCATCTTGCTTTTCTATTAGTAAAATTTTGTAGCTAAATTGTAATCAAAAGTTGATCTAGTTGTTGAGTTTCTTTTTATGGTTGCAATGTGATGAGATGCTAACTTATGACTTCTCTGCTCCATCTTTGAAACTTTTCTACTTGTGCATCGTCCGTAAAAGGATGAGTTGCTAACATGTAGCTTTCTCTTTTTGGGACTTGGTTCAAGCAGATTCGATGTAAATTCTTATTTGTTTCAATATAATTAACTTACGCAAAAAAAAAAAACATAAACCAGCTAAAGAGAATATCCTGGAAAGGCTCCAAGAAACAGCTCTGCCATTATTTCCATGGCTGCCAGAATTGCGACACCTGACTAACTCTAGTTCTTAGGATATGAAATGACCTTAAAGAGTCAAACTAGAATGGGCTTGTTTTCCCATTTGAGAGGGGATGACATCGTAAATGTTGGTGCTTTTTACAGTCTTATCTAATTGATCCCTATCATCCTCTGTTGTTCCCATACCAAAGGGAACGCCAATTTTAAAGTAGTTATCAACATTATCTACGCAGAAGTGAAGTGAATAAAAGATACAACTTTAAGAAGAATGAATGATTGAAATCTTTTTTAAAACATAATAAATAATATATTTAAAATACTTTGAGATTATTACATTGTATTTTGAAAACTCATACATGTAAATTCATTTTAGTTTGTCATTTGAAAAACCATGATTCATAAAATATCTATCTGTAACATCCCACTTTTCTGGGTAACCTAAGCTTGTATGAATATAGCACGTTATGGCAATGGTACAATATGTGTTAAGGGATGATGGATGTTGAGGTGGTGTTGCACTTTTGAAATAGTAATTTAGATGATTTGGAAACAAGGTTGGATGTTAGAATAAAAGTTGTTAAGTGTTGGAGGTGGAAACTGGATCAAAACAAAGGAAAATGCCAGAGTTTCAGCCGTGTGGTAACACCCGACCCTTTCATCATAGTTCAAAGTTTTATAAGTATATCATCTTATATTTCAATTATTATTAAGGGTATGAAATGACGATTAACTTGCCAGAATTCAATTGTTAGAATTAGTAGTTGATAAAGTAAGGTAAATGTGAAAGTTAGAATAAATCAGTTTAAGTTTTCAATGGAAGTTTGAGAAAATGGAAAATGGAAGTTTGTGAATGAAGGACCGGTCAACCTATGAATAGTATCGGTCGACACCTTAGTCGTGAGGAACTTGGTCCGGTCGACCTACGTTAGAAACCGGTCGACCCTTGCAAGGTGAACCACCTTGACACAATGTTAATATTAGCCGATTTCAGAGATCTTAAGTTCTTCAAATGAGCTTAAGTTCTGCTCATAAAATTTAATAGACTTGTTGATAGAACTAAAGCAACAAAAATTACTCAATTTGGAGATCTTTAAAGAAAGTTATGAGTTTTGGAAATTTATAGTTAGTAACAACCACCAGGTTGAAAAATGATAATTGGGTAGTTTCAGTTTTCCTATTTTATCATGCTACCAATGAGCTTAAGTGACAAAGTAATCTTCTAAAAAGTTATAGAAGACATCAAAAGGAAAAGATTTATAGGTTGAACAACTCGATTGGAGTTGTGGTGCAAAAGTTATGCACGTTAAAAGTTGACAAATGAAAACTGGACTAAGGAAATATGAACTTGGGCGATATTCTGTGTTTCGTATAATTGATACCTTTACTCTCTGATTTTGAAGTTTATGTCTTCTACAAAGTTAAACTAGACTTAATAATAAAAATAATAACGTTTGAATCATAGAAATTTAAGTTTTAGAACAAAAGTTATGAAAGTTTTAAGTGGCAATCAACACCCTAATTGTCGGTCGACACCTTAAAACTCTCGGGTTTGAAAACCGGTCGACACTTTGACACAAGCGGTCGACACATTGACTTTTCAAGCTATAGAGGTCAACCTATGAACAGTGTTAGGTTGACACCTTGTGTAGAACCGGTCGACACCTTGTATAAAGTGCCGACCGCTCCTTGATAATATTCGAAAACTCTTCGTCTTTCACGCCTGAAATTATTTAAAAACTCATTTCTCCCAGCTGCTAACCCACTTTCCCGACCTCCCTCTTTCCTCTCCTGAGTTTTCTCAACCTCCAAGTGAGATTTTGTGAGTTTTATGAGTGTTTGAGAGTGAGTTTTCGAGTTAGGTACTCAAATTGGTGCAAAGGCGTGTATCAGAAGCTTGAGATGTGCCTTGGAAGTTTGAGCTGTGAAAGTTGAAGCCTAGGTACATATTTCTACTATTATTATGCTCCATTTATGAAATTGGAGAGCAAGATGGTAGAATTATTGTTAAATAGACGTGCATGTAAGAGATTTTAAGTGAAAACTTAAGGTTTCAAAAATATAAGACGAAACTGACTGATTTTGGAAAACATATATTTTAGTGGGTTGTCAGCTACGAATTTGGCCACGGTTTCTTCATATGAAATGTAGTAGACAAAATAAGAAATAGATTGATACCAATTACATGGAATTTGGATAAGTATAGAAAGAGTTATGAGCCCCGAAAGTTAGGTGAAAAATATAAATAAAATATTTGGTACTTATTTTAGTTAATTGTGATTTTTAAGGTGTTCTTGAAGACAAGTCAAGAACATTAAAGGAAAGTGAGTAGGAATTCAGCTTGGAAACGAGGTAAGAACTCATTGCTTGCGTTTTTCTCTTCGGGCCTACATCACAAAGGTTGTATTAAGAATTGTATGCCTAGTTTAGTCATAATAAGTATGATTAATAAGATAATGTGAATGTATACATATAATTACTGTTTTGGGGTGCATCACACCGTGCACATGTTGAGAGCTTGATTGGTGTAAACCTATTTGGGGTGCATCACACCGTGCACCGACCCAATAATATGAGATTGATTGGTGTTGTGTGACATTGAATTTCGTTTGTATCTTATAAGTAATACCTAAGTACGTAAAGCACGAAATGAACGATAAAAGTAAACTTATGATTATCTTGGAGATGTTTGTGCATTGAATTCTTGAATGATATTATGCTCACAAGTATGTACTTTTATGATAAATAATCAAGTTATGCATGCATTTATTCATGCATCATATTTTAAGAAAAGTTACGAAAGTATTTTATCATGCATGATTTCAAAACTTCGTCCAACCGTATGTTGAGAATGGGATATGGGGAGAGCTATCTCGAGGGAGACCAAATGGTGCTAATACCCTATCCCGAGAATTCTCTCATACGATGCATAAAAAATGTCAAGCAAGTAAAGATCAAGATTAAGAAAACTCGGGGGTGAAGTTGAATTGGCTGCCTTTGCAAGCGGGCCAGATGGTGCTCTGTGAGCTGCCCGTGAGGAAGGCCAGATGGTGTCATTCTCTCATTTATGTGTGTCTGCCTATTATGTCAAGATCAAGATCAAGTATCAAGTTAAGAATCAAGATAAAGTGCAAAATGAAACATGGTTTTAAGCATGACATGAGCATTTTAAGCGTGTAGGTGATACGATTTCTTACTGAGCTTCTCATTAGTTAAGCTTTGTGATGTAGGTGATGAAGCTCGGGATGAGGAATTTAGTCATCATCACGTGCCATGATACGTCGATGGAGCTACTTTGGAGCGAGATGTTTACGAAATTGAGTGACGACCCGTGGGTGAAGGAAGAAAGAAGTTTTAAATATTTTATTAAGTTTTATACAAACTTGTTTGAATGAATTGTCGTGTTTTGAATTATCATGTTAAGAACTTATGTTAAGTAATTTGATGGGCAATGCTTGAATATTTTGTGTTATTGCCTATCTATGACATGTATTTAACGAAATGATATTTGGATATATATTTCTATGATGTGTTTTATAAGTATGATGAGATCACATTTTTAATAGTTTTTAATGTTTTACGCTTCCGCTACGATTTTAAATCAAGAGTTTTGAATGAGATTTTAAAAAGAAAAATTTTACCGTTGTTTTTAAAGAACGGGATGTTACACTATCACATAATGTACCAAGCAGTTCTAATATCTTTATGTAAAAATAAATACATGTCACGCTTCATATTCTCGAATCACATAAACACTAATTTTCTATTCTATCACAGACACATCACATTAACATATGTATCAAAATCCTCGGGAAAATTTATATCATTAACATATCATATTCTAATTTTTTTACTTTATCAAATAACATCACAGTAACATACATATCAAATTTTTTAGGCTATTTGTATAATTAACATATCTTATTCTTATTTCTTCTCTTTATTAAAATGCGAAATCATAAAAACGTACAAACTTGTTAACCAACACTACTTATCATATTAATTTATTATCATATCATTAACCATAATATTTAATAATCAAATCTTAGCACTTTATGATGTAGGTCTCTGAAGAGACAAAACATATGCATAGTTACTTACCTCTAGTTCTTAGCTTAATTTAAACCTTAGCTTTTATTATGTAGGTCTCTAAAGAGACGAAACCCTAGTCATTTATAATCGTATGTTTCATTAATTTTTTTGCATAAATATTAAATCTTTACAATCTAATAACCAAAATCAATTACCTCTGAAGATATTACAGGGTGAACAAGGATTTAGGGTTGGTAATTCTTCTTTCTTACGTGCTGGGTAAGATTTATTCCCGACTCCAGTTAATTTCTTTATTTACTTGTATAGTGAAACACTTGCACCCTATGCTATATTAATCACGAAAGAACTCTCGTTTCATCTATAGTGATAGGGAGATAAGAGTTTAGGAGAGCATGAGAGAGGAGACATGTATGATAGGGTTTTCTTCTCACTACAAACATAGGTTTAAAATAAACGAATATACATGGGTTGATCGATCCGACTCGATTACGATCTAAATGCATAGTGACAACTTGAAAAGCATATAACTTTTTTAACAAATGTTTGATTAACATGATTCAAGAACTCATTTTTTTTTACGCCTGCTACAACTTTGAAGAAGAAACTAAAACCATTAAATGTCATTAAGATCTTCGTTATTATAATTTTGGGATTCGATAATCAAAATTCTAACACCACTTTGTCCGTTAAAGTATTCGTATAAACTTTGTAGAAGGAGTTAACTTCATTAAATATCATTAAGTCCTTCGTATTTGATTATCTTTTATAATTATTTATGTCTTCCTAATAATAGGGTTAACATGTGCTTTAAAACTTAACATTGATTATTTTTAATTCATAAGTTACTGGATTTCCTATATATTACATAAACTAAATAAATATATTTATTTCTCAATGTTAATAATTTATTCGATTTAAATCCAATATCTCTAAATAAATAATAAAGTTAATATTAAGAATGTATGGGTATTGCAGGAAGGGTCGACTGATAGATAAAGGAGCGACTGAAGATTTGAGACCGAATAAGTCGATCGATCGAAAAAGAAGAGTGGTTGACAAAAAATCCCTCAATAGCTAGATTACAACGACTAAAAAGTTTAGATCGATTGAAATACATTTAGGTCAACCAAAACATAACAAAAGACCAAATTTATAAATAGAAGAAGATGTGCTCAAGAAGTTAAGAATTTAGTTCGAGAAAATGACGTGGAAGCGCTGCCAAATTTTTTGCACATACCCGGTGTACGTTTACTTGAGATTTTATTTTCAAAGTGCGAATGGGCAATTGTTGTAAAATCGTAATCTAGTTATTTTGAGCATTTTTTTTACCAAAATATTGTGAAGTAAGAGTGACATACTTAAAAAAAGCCAATCAAAGTAAAAGTGACACTCTTCGAAAAGAATAGTCATTGTAAGGTTTGTTTGACATATGAAAGTCAATCACATTTTTTTCGGTTGAGAAATAAAATAATCTTCAAGGTGCGGCATTGGAGCACAAATGTAAGAAAAAATTGAGCCAAACTGCATTATCAAATCCGTAGTATTTCTCTTTACCTTCTGTTTATTGTATCGTGTTAGTCAATTAAGGAACTTGAATTATAAAAATCATGAAAAAGTTAGCAAGGCTAAATCACCCACTCTATCAAGTTTGAAATCGATCCTACACATATGTTTTTTCACACATTCATATCCTTAAGGAAAAAACGAATATGTTCACTGTATAGGTTTTCACAAACTAGAAGAAACACTGATTTGTTTGAACGAAGAGTGAAATGAATTATCTCAATGGGGATCAATTGTATAAATTTCCTTCATGTGGTGTCCCAACAACTAGGGACGGTAATGAAATTCTCAAGGAAAGTAAGAAAGCTAAAAAGAAAGTAGACTATGATGTAAGGGTTGCGAGTCGGGATTTTAAATGGGCTGTTTTCGAATGTGCACTCTCTATGAGGAACAATAAGGTAGTATGAAGAAGGTAAAGCATTTTGAAGTTCCCAAGGACGTACGAGTAGCTAGACAGCCTTTTTCGATTATCTTAAGTGAAGTCAAGTATAGTGCAAGAGTTGTGAGGTAGTATTTGAAGCGGGTCGTTTTTAAATGTGCGAACTATCTTTGCAAAACGATAATGTATTTTATGATTTGGTTTCATATTTTAACACCGACAAATGACACTAATATAACAATGGCGAGCTACTTGTTGAAAAGAATGTTAAAGGTGATGAAATGAAGGTTCTTCAAGTCTAAAGAGATCATTCTTGTGTTGAGAAAGCAGCCAACAAAAAGTCAAAGAAGATTATTCAAAACGGTGAGAGAGAGCGAATAGATTCATGCATTAGAGCTTCCCCACAAATAAAAATGAAGAAAAACATTGAACATGATTTGTTAAAGAAAATTAGGAGATTTTAAGGTATTAGGTTCTCCACCAAATTACTTTTTCTCGACGGCTCTCCATCTCATCAATTCCAAAAGTTGGTAAAGAACACGTAAATCAAAGTGTTATGGTAATGAACATATCTCGGATGGTACAAGGATATTTTGTCTTCCTAAAGCATACATACCAGTGCTAGAAATATACTTGCCAACATAGATTCATAAACAACATCCTGGCATGCTATCGTGCAGTGCAGTGGCCTGCCTGACAAACCAAATAAAGGGCATTCTCAAAGTCAATCCGAACAAGGCTACTACACTCAATGAAGAAAAGCTAATAATCCAGCCACCTAGAGCTATCTTTGCTCAGTAATTACTTTAGACAAAACAAAAAGAACTATACAAAATCAAAGAAAAGCAAGTATATGCGCAGTTTAATTTAAAGGAATCAGTTTTGGTTATCCACGGGAACAAACAAGATGGTTGTTCTCTCAAAGCTTCTAATATTCATCCATCATTCGTGATTGTGTAAGGAGCATAACATTAGTGAGAATGTCCTAATGTGAGAGTTGTTACCTCTAATATTATGGTAGTTTCTTGGGGTATCAGGAAAAAAGTTTCGTATTTTTAGACTGTTGAGTCACCGTAACTTACCCCTTCACAGTCTGTCAGACCGAAGTGTAGGGGCTCTCAAGACAAAGGATTCCGCCTTTTGATAACAAGAAACAAGTAAAGTTGGATGGGATGGAAAATAATTCAGTTGTCCAGAAAAGGATATAGTTAACGTTTTGGGTACGAATTGAAGAATCAGAATCTTGCCATATCCACTGTTTGAGACACAAGTGGAACAAGAAACCAGTGGCGAAACGAGGACAGCCAGAAAGAGATGGGAGGTTTTTCTAGAGAGAGAAAAAAGGAAAGAGAGAGAGACGCAGACAGAGACAGGACAGGGGAGATGAACCTTGGGAGAGACGCACACCCTTTTGCCTTCATTTTCAAAAGCCACCCCGCTGGCACATTGATTTTCAGCTCTTGCATTTCTAATTCACTGAACCCACCCTCTCTCTCTTCGACGCAACGACCTTTATCCCAAGTATCCACACATTCTCTGCTCGTCATTCCTTTTCAGGTTGCTCCTTCATTCTTCCTCGTCCTGTCATTACGCCTTTGTGCCACCCAACATGAGAACTCAGCCCTTTCCGTTGTTGCTTCGGTTTCATTGATCAATTGAGCCTTTCCTGCTCTTGAAACTTTCTGAGGTTCTGGATTTCACGGAAACTGCCGAGGCTGGTGTGTAAAGGAGGATCCCCCTCGGCCCTCTTTCGTTGCAGACTCCGATTCAATACCACTGGTATCATTTTCCTCTACTTGATTTTCTTTGGCTTAGACTCAAGGAATCGTCCCTTCTCTGTCGACACCAATACTTCATATTACAGATTCAGTTGGATAAATCTGGACGAACCATCAATTTTATTTTATCATTTAACTCTCAAATTGGTGGTTAGTATTTAGGAGGCAATGTTCTTGGATTCGGGGTAAATGCATTGGCTTTGATTCGCTTTATTTGGGTCTTATCTGCATCGCCAATTACGCAAATTCTTTCTTCCTCAAAGTTAATGAAATGTAAATTGCAGAAATCGAACAATCATGATTATTTTTTTCCTTGCGTTGCAATTAGATTACAGGGAAGAGGCCATCTGTTGGATTGACCTGCTTAGCTGCTGGGGATTACTCAAAGTAGAGCTTCAGGCGCAAATCACAGCCTGATTCTGTTCAAAGATCGGATTGGAAATGAGTTTCAAAGTAGCTGAAGCAGAGGTTAGGGCTTCAAAGGGTTTCATGAACCTGCAAGAGAATCGTAGAAATACGAAGATGGGGAACAGAAAGATGCATGAAAACAACCAAAATCGACAAGGAAAGAGCATCGAGCTCACCCGATCACTCTCCCGCGGTAACTTGTGGAGATTATGGCCTCAGAATTACTACAGCTTGGAGTCGATGCTTGGGCTGATGTGCCTGGCCGCGTCGCTTATAATTCTGCCCTTGATACTTCCGCCATTGCCACCCCCGCCTTTCATGCTGCTCCTGCTCCCCATTGGGATTCTCCTTGTGCTCATGTTCTTGGCCTTCATGCCCTCCAACGCCAAGGACATAACATTTGCTTATGTGTAAATGTAATCTCAACTTTTGCAGTATAATATTTTTGTCCCATTCTCTGTCTCACCTGATGTCTACCTTGTTCATATGCTTAATAACTGAGGGCTGTTTTCAACCCAATTATTGTACTCTAATAATTTATCAAATATATTCACGGTGGACAAGAGTGGACACAATTGGGGCTGTCTAAATCAACCCAAACTAGAGTCCACACATTCATTCCACGTTTGATATGTTTTGCCTCTATATAATATGATTTCGATTTTGCATACTCTAAATCAATTTTTCGAGTCAGTTTTCTGTGTAACATAACATGCAATAACACCAAGATAATAGAACTAGACAACTAACCTTAATTTGAAAGAAATATCGATGAAGAAACATACACCATTATGTGGGAGAACATTGCCCAAAAAGCTCTCCTTTTCTTTTGCAGGCTATGAAAAAGGGAGAAGCTGATGCTCCAAAACAGCAAACAGTGGTTGGCATTTGCTCACTTTCCTCCACAGCCCCACTGCTCCCCAGCCTTCTTGCGGCCTCAACGAGCTGTCCTCTTAACCTCTGTGACAACAAGCAGCCCCGCTCCTTCCGACATTCCCTATACAAGGGCAAGAACCCCACTGCAACCCTCAGACTGGAGGGAAGATCCCTCAAGCAAATGCGAGACCCACCCTCCTCAAAATCCTCACAAAATTCAAAACAAATGTTCTTCTCTTCGTCCATCTTGGTAAGCAACCTTCAAAATATCGATGCTGAGCGCGGTTAGGACATGCTAGTAAGCAGCCTCCATCTTGAGCTGTTTTCTGCCAAGGTATCTATCTGCTTCCCCTTTCTCTAGGTCTTATTTTTCTGCAATGTTCACTAAGTCTAAACAGTGATTAAACTTAGTGACACTTACTGTTTTTGTCAATATATCTGCTGGGTTATGGTCTGTATGAATCTTAGCAACTTGTATTTCCCCTTGTGATAGAACATCCCTTATAAAATGATACTTTATACTGATATGCTTCGTTCTGTCCGGTTTTTCATTAGATGAATGACACTCTGATTATCACACATTTACTGTTAATCCCGAAATCAGTTGCTATTCCCTTAACCCAGATGGCTTCCTTGAAGCCTTCACAAGCAGATATGTACTCTGCTTTTGTAGTAGATAGGGCTACTCCTTTCTGTAGATTTGTTTTCCAGCTAACACACCTTCGTATACTGTAAAAATATATCGTGATATTGACTTCATTGTATAGGTTGTTGATCTGATTTGTGGTTTCCTAACACCAATGATATGTTAAAGGATGATGAAATGTACCTCATCAGCCACTTAAGAGCATACCAATGTTTTTTTCTGGGATTTGCCATAAATCTGCTTACTATACTCACCGAATAAGCTAGGTCGGGCCTGGTGCATATCATAACATACATTATGCTACTAACAATATTTGAATAAGGTATTCTTTCCATCCACTTAGATTCTTCTTTGTTTTGCAGACACTGTTTCTTGCTAAGTTTGAATTGTGCACCTAAATGGGTCTTTGCTTCCTTTAGATTTCCAAAGCTGAATCTTGTAAGCACTTTGATTAGATAATCCTTTTGAGATAGGTTTATTAAGCTCTTGATTCGGTCTCAAGTTATTTCAATTCCGAGTATCTTTTTGGCTTCTCTCATATCCTTTATTTCAAACTCCTTTCCAAGTTTTTCTTTCAGTTTCTGAATTGAAGAGATACTCTTTCCATCAATCAAGATGTCATCTACATATAACAGAATGTAGATTGCATCTTCTTTGGTTTCTGATCTATTTATATAAACACAATAGTCATACTTGCTTCTTCTAAATCCGATTTCTGTAATAAACTCATCAAACTGTTTATTCCATAGTCAACCCTCGGGTTGGGTCATATAAATCTCTTCATCTAATTGATCATGAAGAAATGTCGTTTTAACATCCATTTCTTGTAATTCTAAATCTGTCACAGCAACAAGGGATAACAAAATTCTGATTGAAGTTTTCTTTACCACGGGAGAAAAAATCTCATTGAAATCTACACATTTCTTTTGTGCATAGCCTTTAGCTGCTAACCGTGCTTTGTATCTCGGTTTCAGACTTCCATTGTTCCCTTCTTTTATCTTATAAACCCATTTGCACCCGATAATTTTTCTCTTTAAAAGTTTCGGCTTAAGAGTCCAAGTATTATTCTTTATAAGAGAATTCATTTCCTCTTTCATAGCTTGACATAATTCTCTATCTGGACTTGAAATTGCTTCTTTATAACTTGCCGGTTCTGAATTTGATAAATCTGCAGAAACTTGCAATGCATAGGCAAGAATATCTGCATATCCCAGCCTCTTTGTAGGCTTTATAATTCTTTTAGACCAATCTCTAGTCAATTGATAGTCGACTTCTCTCTCTGTTTTATCATTATTCTCCACTGATTCATCTTAAAATATTATCAAATTTTATGTTTTATCATCTGAATTATCAGATTGCTCCACCTCAATTTGAGTTTTATGACTTAAACTCAAATTTTCTTTAGTAGGAGAAACATCAGATTTTTTTAAAGGAAAATCTGTTTCATTAAACACCACATCTCGGCTTATCATAACATCTTGTTTGCTCGGTTCAACACACCAAAGTCTGTAGCCTTTTTACTTTTCCTGCATAGCCTAGAAAAATACACTTCAAGGCTCGTGGTTCGGTTTTGTCTTGCCTTTTATGGCAGTATGCTGCACATCCGAATGGTTTTAGCATGTCTAGCTTAGGTGGATAGTCATGTCATCTCTCAAACGGTGTCAAAAAACCCAAAGTTGTAGAAGGACTCACATTTATTAGATATACCGTTGTCTTAACAGCCTCTGCCTAGAATACCCGAGGCATGTTTCATGTAATTAACATACATCAGACCTTCTCTAAAATAGTCTGATTCATTCTTTCTGCTAACCCATTTTGTTGAGGGGTATTCGACACTGTTTTATGTCGTTTAATCCCCTTTATTTTGCAAAACTTCTCAAACTCATTTGAGCAGAATTCTATGCCGTTATCTGTCTGCAAACACTTGATTTTCCTCTCGGTTTCTGTTTCTACCAAAGTTTTCCATGTTTTAAAAGTATTGAATAGCATGTCTTTAGTCTTTAGGCAATAAACTCAAACCTTCTTTGAAAAATCATCAATTATTGATAGAAAATAGTGAGCACCCCCATGAGATGATATCTTTTCCGGCCCCCAAAGATCAGAATGAATATAATCCAGAATTCCACTTGAGGATTTATTTGATCTGCTGAACTTCACCCGTGTACTTTTACCTAGCACACAATTTTCACAGAATTTAAGGTTTATTGACTTACATTCTGTGAGTAGATTCTGTTTGTGTAGTTCAATAAGTCCCCGTTCACTAATGTGACCGAGTCTGTGATGCCATAATTCTGTTTCTTTCCCTGAAGATTCTGCTGCAATAGAACTCTCTCCGGTTACTGTTTTACCTTGAAGAACATATAAGTCATTCTGTAGTTTCCCTTTCAAAACTGTCATAGCTTCTTTAGATACTTTCATCACCCCCTTTTCAATCTTTATTGTGCAAGAAGAACTATCCAGGATTCCGATTGAAATTAGATTATGTTTCAGCTTAGGAACATATCTTACATTATTCAATGTTTTGATCTGCCTATTAAACATTTGAATTTGTACACTCTCTTCTCCTTCTATATTGTATGGCTGATTATTTCCAAGAAGAACTTGTCCACCTGAGTATTCTTTAAAATTCAGAATCAATTCTTTCCTCGGTGACATGTGGAAAGAACATCCCGAGTCCAGAACCCATGAGCCACTAGAATCTGCTTCCGAGGCAATCAAAACATCGGCTGATTCGTAGCCATCAGTCACTAACGAAACATCCCCCTGTTCTGCCTTCTTTTTGGCCATTTTCCGTTTTCTTTCAAAACAATTCTTCTTAATATGTCCTTCTTTATGGCAAAAAACATTTTCTACCGGTTTTAGATTTTGACAGAGATTTGTGTTTATTCTTCCTCTGATCCCGAGATTGAGATCTGCCCCTAACCGTAAGGCCTTCTCCATTTGATTGTTCAGCCATTGTACTTGGCTGTTGCAGCAACTTAGAATTGAGAGCAACTTTAACTTCATCCATCGTTAAGGTTTGTTTGCCATAGAGCATTGTATCAACAAAATTATCATAATGCTTCGGTAAAGAACTTAACGGAATTATGGCTTGATCTTCTTCCTCAACAATCACCCCAATATTATTTAGGTCTAGTATAATTCTGTTGAAATCATCAATATGCTTTCTTATTTCAACTGATTCATCCATTTCCATATTATAGAGCTTCTTCTTTAGATACAAACTATTTGCTAATGAACGTTTCATATAAAGAGCTTCAAGTTTCTGCCATACCTTCAAAATTGTACCTTCTTTAGTTACTTCTCGTAATACCTCATCACCGAGGCAGAGAAGTATTGCACTATGTGCTTTTGCTTCTATTTCATCTGCTTTATTTGCATCTTTTTCTTTCACTGTTTCAATAGTTGTTGCATCAATAGCTTGAGCTACTTCTTGCCACTAGAAGTGCTTTCATTTTAATCCTCAAGAGACTAAAATCATTGCTTCCCGTGAAGATTGAAGCTTCAAATTTTGCCATTTCCCTTGCAGGTAATCACACCAGATTTTCACGATCACCGCACCAATTGAAGAGAACAACTCTCTGTCGCAAGAAGACAAAAAACCGAAGCAAATAACAAAGCAACAAATATCAACAACATTAAAGAATCTACACCGTTATCTTACGTGGTTCGGACGTTGAGGTATTTACATCCACGGCTGAAAGCAGACGGTAGATTAAACTTGTCGAAGATGATTACAGATTACAAGAAAAAAATGTATTTCTCTCTTCCTCTCGGGCGATTTCCAACAGCTAAAGGTTCAGCTCGAGAAGCCAACTCTCCCCTCCCAGATAAGTTTTCTTCTTTGGTTTTCTCTCTTTACAACTTACTCACTACAAGAGTAACACACGCACCTTGTAATTTTTCAGATTGCTTTCATATGAAGCTTACAACTCTATTTATACTCAAAATAAAGTCAGCTTCTTGATCTTTTCTGGTTAACTGTAAATCGGTTGATTTGAACTGCTGAACAGTTATTTAACTGTTTCTAATTGCTTCTAATTGCTGATTTCTGTTTCAAGAATCTAGGAGAAATAACTCATCTGTACAACAGTTTGGCACTCTAAAAATCGTCACACAACAAATCCAAATGACAGTCAAACTTATGTACGTAAAGTTTGCCTGGAAGCACTGTACTCAACTATTAAATGAAGAAACATCTAGATTTTATTCCTACATAGATTTGATTCAGCTATCAAAGATTTGTTTCTTTTCACTTTTGAGTCTTTCTTCTCTATGGCATTTTTTATTTTTTTTTTATTTTCTTTTCTTTTGTAGTTAAGGACCTTTTTTCGACATTGTGAGCCGCCCCAATCGATCAAGGGTTCTATCTCGTGGGTTGACCAGACCATTTAAAATCTTGAATTCACCTTGTAAATCGGGTATCTCGTGGCTCACCCAGTTCATCTATTAGTTTGGGTTCCAACTCTTAAATCGACCATCTCGTGTCTTGTTCATTTCTTTATCTCGAGTTCTACCTCTTAAATTGACTACATCGTGACTTATCCAACTAATCTATTAGCCCGGGTTCCACCTTGTAAATCGACCACATCGTGGCTCGCACATTTCTTATCTCATTATACTTATTTCTTATCTTCCTTAGACCAATCTTTCATTAAAATTCATGCTTTGAAATAGTTCTAAAACTTTTTTAAAAAACATGATATATGTAACACATTTTTCTTATGTTTGAAAAATATGATGCATGATGCATATGCCATGCAGAATATCAAATAACATTCATTAATTCATATCCTCGAGAATTAGGACAATTTTGTTTAATCTATTAACACCATCTTATATGACATTATGCCAACCAAGCAAATACTAACAATAAGTTCATTATATTCTATATATACACACACATATATGTGCGCATTATTAGCAAACAAGGCAAGCAATTATGATCATCGAGATCAATACCAACAATCAACATATAAGAAAAAAATATAACCTAACACTTTATGGTGTAGGCCTAAAAAGCAAAATACACTCATAATATAATTTACTTGGCTTGTTTATCCTTAGCTAATTCTTCTAGCTATAGTCAACTCTTATCATCGCCTTCAACCTAATTACCTAAAATTACAATCAAATTTTGGAAATCAATGCCTTATTTTTAAGTTAACTTTAAAATATCATAACTATTATGTTTACTTGAACTTGTTATAAGAGTTTAAGGTAAAAAGAAACCTCTAAAAATACGAAATCTACCAAACCCTAAAACACCCAAAAATTCCAATTTTACACATTACATGCATTTTATCCTCAAAACAGGTTTCATGTAACTATTATTTCTAAAGGAAGCTTTAATTCATCAACATAAGACATGTCTTTCTACCTTAAAATCGTGGCAGGGATTTGATATTTGCTCTTTGTAGGCTTTCTCTTTCTTTCCTTTTAAAATCATAAAAAATGCACAAACTTCTTATTTTATGCACCGACTTTCCTTGCGACTCTTAGGATATCTTTTTCACTTTCTAAACCCTAGAGAAACTAAAGGAAATAGAGAGATGGTGGAGGGGAAAGTCGGGGGTATCCTCTATATCTTCAACTATACTTAATTTGAAGGATAAACATAAATTAAGGTGGAAGTGGCAGATTCAATTAGGGTGGAGGTGTCACTTCTTTGGTAACGTTTATCTTAAATTTGCTAACCATGTAGTTTTCCTTCACATGGTGTTCATGTAACTCCTTTTCTAGCAACTTCTTTTCCCAATCATATTTGATCATGTATCATTTTATAAACGGATAATTCTATTTACAATCATACAATATAAACTTGACTTTTCATATTTCTCCTACCGATAATCATACATGTAGTATTCGAAAAGTCTCTAATTCTTAACCTTCACAATTTATAATTCAAAGCATTTTAAATTTAATATCATAATATCTAAAATTACAAACTTCAAGCATTGTTGTCTACATACAAACAACACACAAAATGTCGAGGTATTACACAGCTGAACTGAAAAATGTGTATTGAACATGTTTAGAGGCTTAAATGGAAATCTTTTGTAGTCATATTAAATATGCTTGAGTAGAGTATAAAGTGGAATCTGTTTTGAAGTTTTGATAAAACAGGTTGTTATGGTAAATATCCCGTCAAATTCAGATGATTTATAGAATCGAATAATTTATTCTTCAAGAAGCAAAATTCAAGTTTATTGTTTCTTAGTTTGTGGTAAACAGATGGAATGATTATTACTGGAGAAACTTGAAGTTTTATTTTTGGAGGATTAAATTGATGTTACTTATGTAGAAGAGATGTACATCTGTTTATAAGTTATTCCAAATGATTTTCCATGTCAAATACTAGGTTCCAATACTAAGGAATTGTGAAGGAAATTACTATCATCAAGACCACCTTGACACGCGGTTTGGATTCAGTATATAGATTATGGTTGGATAATTTTGTTTGATATGATATAAATTCACTCTATTTTATTTTAGGCAAATGTTTTGTTACAAACATTCATTCATTACTTTATTTATTTATTCATTCACTATGCATAAAACAAATGATATAACAACAAAGTTTGTATCTTTGAGTTTCAAATCTTTAAACCTGATAAGGATATTTTGAGATACTACTGTCTGAGTGTGGTTTGTCAACCAACAGCTAAGTGTATTTTGGGCTGCTATTATCTTAATGTAGTTTATTTTGGATGCTATCGCTTAAGTATAACATTGTATTTCATGCATTCAATTTATTATTATATTATTATGTAATTTATTCATTTGATCATTTCTCTATTAATTTTAAATTTTTTGATTATTAAATTTAAAATTATTACTCAACTTAAGGAGTTAACTTACCCAATTGACATATTTAAATTTGGATTAAGCTGTAGTATCTTGTAAATTGTGATTGGCTCTTAGTTTTATGTTAAAGTATTCTATTATAATTTATTGCTATTAAATTTGATTTAAGTGATAAGAGTTGGACAGTGAGTCTTCTTTTGGGTCTTGTCGTTCCTTGTTCTATCGCAATTTCTCTTTGGAGTGTGATAGTAATTTTATATCATAGTCTCGTCCCAACCGAAAATGTGTCATCTGTGCCTATGAGCACGTCAGACCCTCTATAAATGAGGTTGATTGTGACTACCCATCTTATGAAGGTAAAAACGACACAATATGATACTGATTATGAGATTGTGCACTCATCACATCGCGTGAAAAAATAATATTTATGCTATGTATTAGAGGTGTTCTTATCTCTATCTAATACAATGCATTTTGGGTTGTAAACCGAAAAACATATTCGTGAAGGCTCCGACCCAAATCGAACAATATGGTACTAGGAGCTTCGGGGACATCATGCGACCTTTCAAACATTTTAGGCGGAGAATGTTTAAAGCTGTAAATGCATTTGATAGGATCCATTTGAGTAGTATGAATTTCATTGAAGTGTAGGCAACATGACAACAAAGGGCATCCCAGATAGACTCTACAACAATAATCACACCCATGGATAATGAGTTTACTTCTTATTATATTTTTTTATTGTACATGATCACGTGTCGAATTGTGATTATATTCATACCTAATACATAAATATGGCCTGAACTAGGAGCCCTTGTCTATGTTATTGATTAAAAAAAGTGTTTGATTTTCTTAGTTTGAGCAAAATCAAAATGGCGAAGAAAACCCGCTTCTAATTGGCTCCAAACCCAACCCTTTGGAGAGCTGATCAAGGCCATCCCTCCGTCACGTAGAGTCAACGACGAAATAGAAAAGCACTAATCTTAATCATTACTTATTTTTAGATTGCTTTGCCTGCTCCATTTCGCATCAACGCCGGAGCTAGGCAAAGCTCTCAAAATGCTCTAGACAAACACGAGTGCTCTCATCATTCCTCCAAACCCTAGCTGCCGGAGGTGCTCTTTCTCCCGTCGCGCTGTGGATCTCGATACTTCTTGCTGCTGCTTCCAACCCAAATCGGACCTTTTTTATTATTTCGGTTTTTGAATCGCCATGGATGAAGAATATGATGTAATCGTGCTCGGCACAGGTCTCAAAGAGTGTATCCTTAGCGGTCTTCTCTCCGTCGATGGTCTCAAGGTTCTCTTTCGCTAAATCTTATCTTGCAATTATTTCGATCATAAAAATTCCTTTCGTTAATTCCCTGAAATTGTTGATTTGTAATTTGTTTTAGAGAACTTATTCTCGATCCGGTTGGATTAGTATCTTCGTTGTTCAATTTCGTGCCTATGCTCTCGATCACCATTTTCAGATTTGATTCTCTCGCTTTTCATGCTTCTTTAAGGATTGGTGTCGATCGTCCGATCCCTTTTTTCCACTCCCATGTAGTGATCCACAGACTTGAAGAATTTGGAGATCGCATTGGAAAAATTCATTAAATAAGATTTACTTTGACAGCCCGTGCCAAAGTTTCCGTTTCAATATAAACAAGCGGAAGTATCTTTTTTGGTTTTTTTCCATCTATGGCTCATAAGTCACACCTCAATGAGTCTTGTCAGTGACGGTTGATGCTTTTTCCAAATTTGCTTCCAGCATTTCCGCATCTACATTTTTCTGTGGCTAGACATTTTGCGGAATCAATAATCCCTTATAGAAATTAGTGCTGTAGCTTGTGTGGGGGCTAACTTCTGTATTCAGAAAGAGAGACCTAGTGTAGACCATTTCAAAGTTTTCTACTTGAAAAACTGGGAGAAACAAGAATTTGATTAAATTAAATATTGAATCTGCTAATATGCGATGATTCAGTTTCTTATAATTTCAATGTTATTTTCTCTGAAGATAGTTTAACATGATTCAGGTCCTGCATATGGATAGAAATGATTATTATGGAGGAGAATCTACATCACTTAATCTTATTCAGGTTTCTTTCTTTTCAAGTTTCACTTTGAATTGTGCCAAGCTCATTAACTTCCATTAATTAGATCATATTTAACAGCTCTGGAAGCGGTTCCGGGGAAGTGACAAGCCTCCATCTCATTTGGGCTCTAGTAGAGATTACAATGTGGACATGGTCCCTAAGGTTATCATAGTGTTCTCACTTGCTAATTCTAACTACCCGTTTTCTTCATCAGTGATGGTTTCTTTGATTTCCTGACTTGCAATCTTGTGCTGATTCTATTACTTATGCTAGTTTATGATGGCAAATGGAACTCTAGTGCGTGTTCTCATTCACACCAACGTCACGAAGTATTTGTACTTCAAAGCTGTTGATGGAGGCTATGTTTTTAACAAATCTAAGGTATAATGTAGCTTCTGGTTGTTATTCCTTTTATCAGGAAGATGAGAAACGACTTGTCCAAGTAACCTTGAGCATTTTTTCTCTATATAATCATGCGCTTCGTGCCTGATTGAGGTTTCCATTTTGCTAATGTATTTTTTTTTATCTTTTTATCTTAAATCGAATTCTTGTATCATTCTTAAATGCTACAGATCCATAAAGTTCCTGCAACTGACATGGAAGCACTCAAATCTCCGCTCATGGGAATATTTGAAAAGCGTCGAGCTCGAAAATTCTTCATATATGTTCAGGATTATAATGAAAATGACCCAAAAACACATGAGGGAATGGATTTGACTCGAGTCACTACAAAAGAACTTATTGCGTATGCTCTTGGTCTTCCTTTTGTTCTAAAATTCTTTAAATATCCATTGTTATGTTGTGAAAAGAAATACCTCTGGAACATATACGTTTAATTATTCATGTCTCAAACAAGTCCTAATTATCTATTTTGTAGTGATACATATAATTCGTGGGAAACAATGCCTTAGATTTGAATTCATTGCTTTCTGTGCATGAATTATCAAATTATGTACGTTGGATGACAATTGCTATAAATAGAGAGATTTTCTACTATAGATATGCCTTATTACGTGATTGAATATATAATCATTTTATATTGGTAATATTGTAAACAAAATGCAATATTTACTATAGGAAAGCTATGTCTTTGATGTAGAATTCTTGTTTTTATTGCTTTAGTCATGTTGTAGTTTTAGTTTTCAAAAAAAAAGATGTTCGTCAATTTTGAGATATAGCATATGGAAGAAAATTGATATGACCACTTGCAACATTTATAGTTAATGAGTAACCTCAAATGGATTGTAGTCATTAATATGGTTATTTGCTAGAAATTAAATACATTCTTTATTTAAAAGCCTCATAGCTCCCTTGATTGAAAATAAGTAAATTACATAGCAGTTTGATATTTTCTTGTTCCTCATCCCTAATTAATTATTTTATAGAAAATATGGACTTGATGACAACACTATAGACTTCATTGGTCATGCGCTAGCACTTCATAGAGACGACCGTTATTTATATGAGCCAGCACTAGATACTGTGAAGCGAATGAAGGTTAGGATTTCACAATGTTTACTTTTTCTTATTTGATAATTAATTGCAACTCTTTCAAATGTTGGCTTTTGCCAACAATAGCTCTATGCAGAGTCTCTTGCACGCTTTCAAGGAGGTTCCCCGTACATTTATCCTTTATATGGGTTAGGAGAACTTCCCCAGGTCCGGCTCCATCCTTTCCCCTCCTTCTCCTAGTTTTCGTATTCATTGAATTTCAATTTATTGTTTTCTGTTTCTTCCACTAAGGCTTTTGCACGGCTCAGTGCTGTCTATGGTGGGACATATATGCTGAATAAGCCTGAGTGCAAGGTATTGTAGTCGTTAATTTTTTTACTCATTTGATGTTTTCCATTGGTCATTGTATTTGCTATGATCTTTGTATTCCAGGTTGAGTTTAATGAGGAAGGACAAGTTGTTGGTGTCACATCAGAAGGAGAAACTGCAAAGTGCAAGAAGGTTGTTTGTGATCCATCCTACTTGCCCAATAAGGTATGGCTTTGAGGGATTAGATACCATCATACAACTACTGCTACTACTACAAAGGCGTAGACCAACTAAATACATTTTTTTTTGGATGGATCGCTGTGACTTAAGTACATACAAACTTCAACTCATCATAGAGCAATCGTGATACAATTCTATGTGTTTTTAAAAAAAACAATCTCCATGTTCTTTAGTTTTATCCAAACCTACTTAAATCTGATCCTTCTTATTATTGAGACATGTTCATCATCTCTTTCTCATTTGTTATGGAGGCACCATAATTTTTCTTTGCTGCCTGCTCATATATTTATTTTGAAGATTTTTTCTGTTTACTTTGAGAGTTATGAGAAAAACTTTTGGGACTACGATTTCTTTACCGTGGCATTTCTATGTCTCCATGGTGCGTAAGCCGTGACAGACATGATTAATGTGGAAATGTTGCCGGTAATTTGCCTGGTGGTAGTTTTGAGCATTCTGTTTGTGTTGGTATGCCCTTAATAGAATGAGTTTGTACTGTCTTTTTGTTTTATGCATGGTCGTATGATTTCATTAATCTGAGTAAAATATGATTAGTTTAGTCTCTTTCTTCTTTTTTTGTTCTTTTGGTAAATAAGATGACCCGACAAAAAAATATTCCACATGATGTGAAGATATGTAAAATTTCTTGAACAGGTTAGAAAAGTTGGGAGGGTAGCCAGAGCTATTGCAATAATGAGTCACCCCATCCCAAATACAAATGAGTCTCAGTCAGTGCAGGTTATTCTCCCGCAAAAACAACTTGGACGTAAATCAGACATGTGAGATCTGTTTATTCATTTATGCTGAAAGCTTCTTGTTTGCATTTATTGTTTGATGAGAACATGGGAGTTAGGAATACTTCTATATGATTATTAATGGTGAAGTACGTGAGATATTTATTACTGATCAACTATGCTAGTTTTTTCAACCTTTGTATGGCAGTCTAAACCTTTCTATATGATAGTTTTTTTTACTGATTTCCTTGATACTGTTTCCTAAAATACCCCTCCAGTTATTTTTTAACACATTCCGGTTTGCCAATGATTGAACTAGATAGTCATGTTACTTGCCCTGTAGTCTGCCAATGGTTGAGGTGGAACTAGTTAGTTTTCTTTCTTATTTTTTTGAAAGGATTTAATTACCACTTCCCTTTATGAAATTGTATTGGCTTGGTTTTGTGATTGAGCAGGTACCTCTTTTGTTGCTCATACTCACACAATGTTGCGCCAAAAGGGAAATTTATTGCATTTGTTTCGACAGAGGCAGAGACTGATCATCCTGAGTCTGAACTAAAGCCAGGAATAGATCTTTTGGGTGATGTTGAAGAGATATTCTTTGATATTTATGATAGATATGAACCTGTTAATGAACCCTCATTGGACAATTGCTTTATATCAATGGTATGTACAAAGCCCATTTGGCTTTTTTCTGTTTTTCTTTAATCGTAGATGCATATTTGTGATTTCTGGATAAATTTTTTTCCAACAGAGTTATGATGCTACAACACACTTCGAGTCAACTGTCGTAGATGTACTCAACATGTATACAATGATAACTGGGAAGGTGAGTTTTTGCAGATTAAAAATTATTTAATTCCCATCTATTTCTTAATTTGGAAGTTTTTATTACAAAGAGGATTAGCATATTTTTAGTGGTGCTAAATACTGTGATATGAGTTGCTTGGAGGTTGTGATTTTCATCCCATTTGAAAGAGTAAGTTTTCGAATTACATGATGTGACTGAATATACTGTGAAGAGAGATTTGTATCTGCCTACTTTTGTGTACAAAGATTGTTTTGATGAAATTTTGGGGAAATATCTTTACGATATCAATTGTTTGTTCTGTCCGGGGTATAATATGGTATTTGGTGTTATGTTGATGCTAGGTTGTTGACCTCAGTGTGGATCTAAGTGCTGCAAGTGCTGCAGAAGAATAAATTTGAAGTCTGATCTGACATCTAAAGACCCCGGTGCCCAATGAAACTCGGATTTTACTGCTATATTGTCAATTCATAGTGGATTACGTCAATGATACGATATGGTGATGTTTTGAATGTCTATTTAGCTTCAAATTCCGCAAGCTGAACTATTTTGAATTCAAGGCGAGAGGTCTTTTACTTCCTTTTATGCTGCCGAGTGAAGTTTGGATGTTATTGGATGCTTATCTACCATGGAGGATGTTGGCTTAAATATTTTGTCTGCTTTTATTGATGTGTGAGTTAGGTTAATGGAGATAACCAGTTAATCATAAAATTCGTCTGGCCTCATCGCTTAATCTATAGATAATTTCATGAGGTTAGTTACCACTTTTCACAAAACGACACAAAACTTGACCCCTTTTCTCTCATCTCTGAAAGCATGAAAATATCTGTTGATAATTTGAATGTTGGCTTTCGAGCATTGAACTATGGGAAGTAGAAGCTGCCTGTTATTTTGCTTGATTGGAAACAAATAGAATTCATTTGGAATAATTATAGTTCGCCGCCGCAAAACTTATTAGTTAATTTTACTCTGGATTTAAACATTCATTGGGTGCATTAGACTACCAATTATTGGTTTCGTTAATCTACCTGAATTCCTGGCTGGTTTCCTGCTCTCCTACTCTGACTTATCTCTCTAACTGAGTTGCCTCAGCCCAAGGTTGGGAAACCATGTAGGTATAAAAATAGAGTTCATTATCCGTTGCTTGTTGGCAGTTTCAATACGCGTTAGATTTTCTGAGGTTTTGAAGAAACTTAACCATAGGACAGCTAACAATCCAAATGTTTTAAAAGCATCGATGGAAGAAGTATGTTGTTTCCGCATAGATCATTTGTAAATAACTTACATTTGGTATTATAGTAATCAAAGCATCTGCCTTAGTGTGTTTGATATACAGTATGAAAATGTAGAAATTTCAATATTGTAGTTTATGTTAGTTATGCCTTGTAGTGTTACAAAACCCGAGCCAAGTTTTCTCATTTCAAACATCCATTTTCGAGGCTATATAGTTTCAGCGAAACTAAAAGGTTCGTAAACAGGGCAGATGGCAACCTTTGTAAAGGAGCTTTAGTTTTCGTCTTGGTCCTGGTTTCAAGTTTTATTAACTTTGGATTCGAGCTTGGAAACATGAATCAATGACTTGTTTGCTAACTATTTTAGCTTTAGGTTTTATGCAAGTTATTGAGTTGATTGAAGTTAAGAAAAGACAAGGGATGTTGATTTTTTACCGCTAGAGATGTTCCGTCTACAGTTCAATCCTGGCATTGAATTGAGAAGTACAAGTGTCTACCAATTGAAAGAAGCATCGATTGAAATGTCGACTATGGGCGCATTTGACAGCCACCGGAAAGGTATGAAGTGTTGACCACAAGGATGAAGGTTCAATTGCCGCCAAACCCGAATGTTTAAATAGCCAACTTATGGATTAACTACCACTTATATTGTACTTTTTTTATTTCCTAGTCCCCTTTTAGAAACTATACACATCTTCTCTGATTGTTGGATTTCCCCTCTTTGCTAAAGTTGCACCTCTAGATGAAAGGATAGCCTGCATGAATGTAAAAGTTTATGAAGGATCGTGGTGGATCGAGACGTATGACACCTTAATTCTTCATCCAAACTGATATCCGAACAATATTTGAGAAAGTAGACAGCTTTATTGATTTTCTATTAAAAATGTTCTTCGTGCAAAATGTATATGACATAGTTGGATCATGAAACTCAATTCTCAATTTGATATTAAAATGTATGCATTACAAGAGAAGTCGTGACCAGGTCCATACACGATATTGTATTCCATTGTTGATTATATTCTAGTTTTTCCTTCGTTAATGTGTTCTTCGCTTTTTGATGCTTTTGTTGATTGCTCTTGGATTGTTGATTTTTCTTAGAAATGTTTTTCACTCCCTTGAAAAATGGTCTCTTCTTCCGAAAATTTGACTTCGAAAGGTAAATTAAGATCACCTTGCTTGTGCTCTTGTATATGTTGTTTCGATTTATTACCTTTTACTTTCTCGCAATTCTCCATCATTAGATCAAAAAATTCATTAATTTTTTCTTCTGCAATCTTGGAAATCTTGATATGCTTTTTGTTATTCGTGTTTTTCTTTTCGACATTTGTATCTTTCTTTATCCTTTTTTAGTTGCCTTCATCGATTGTATTGTATTCCTCTACGGATTCTTCTCTGATGTATTTTTTTTTAAAGATTCTTCTTTCGTAATTCATGATATAAGAAAAAGAAACAATAATAATAAAATACTTGGTTTTTTTTGTTTAACTTTGCTTTTTGCAAGAAAAATACAAATACTTAATTCTTACTCAACAGCGCCTAGTGTCCATCAGTACTGTAGCGTGTCCTAAATTACATTTCTTTGTATTTTCATTTTTCATGACTTGCTTCCCGGTGGTTATGCATTAGTTACGATCGCTTTCGATAATATTTCTAATATTTATTTATGTATTTTTGCTTATTTGAACACTAGAGTTGTACCCATTTAAAGAAACTTCTATGAAGAAAGAACTTATTCAAGTCAAAGCTGCAGAGATCAAATTGATACTTTTAGTTTTCCTCAATACGTTTAGTCGGGTTCAACCTCAATGTTGGATCATTTATTGTCTCGGTTTAATCGTTATCTGTTTTTTGTTTACCCGATTCAAAGTCGTTCTTAAGTTTCTATTTTGCATTATTATTGATCGATCTGGAGTCTTTATACTGATGTTTCTCGTCACAAATAAAAGAGTAAAAGAAGAATTCAAGATGTAAGATTTACGTGGTTTCCTACAAGTTCTAACCACGTTGCATATTTGAGATGTTAGGTTGGTTCCCTCAATCCTTTTATGTACTCTTTCTCTTTAACCGAGTCTTCTCATCCTGCAGCATTTGCTTGATTGGCTGATCATCTGAAAAGCAGTTCGACTGCTACTTCCCCTCCCCCTCCTCCTAATGTATACTATTTCTAGCTGCCCCCCTAATTTTATTCCCCATAACATAACATTGAAATTTTAAAGAGCAATGATAGGTAGACATTTTAGTATACTATCTTATTGTTAGAGTTGACGTGTCCGATTGTGAATTATATGTAAAATATATTTAATGTATTATAATTAAAATAATTATTAATAATATTTATTACATCAATCACAGTTCAGCACGTAAATATGTATAATAAAAAATATGTTGATAAGATAAACTTTAAATCATACAACAAAAGCCTTTTTATCAATAAATTAATTTTTCGTAAAATAAAAATGTTTTATTTTGCGTGTCAAACATAATAAAAACCATTCTTTACGACAAAAAGTTGTACATATCTTTAAACCAAATTGTAAATCTCATAAAATAATAAAATAAATAAACCAAAACCAAAATTTTAAAATTAAAGCATACTCCCCATCAGCCAAGAAAGACTTTATTTGCCTTATTTTAGAAACATTTCCCTCTCCTCTCTCTTCCCCGCTTCTTGGGCTGAACCTCAACTTTCCCTTCTAACTCTTCTTCCATCTTCAACAGACCATGATCAACTCCATAGTCTTTGGAAGAATGCTAGGATCACGGTCCTCACGCACACTGTTTCTCTGAAAATAATGAAAACTTCCCACGCTACTCATTCAAGAAATATGTTGTGTTAAAAGAATAAATTCAATTATACTTTTTGTAAGGAATGTAATTATGTTTTAAAAGTTGTCGAGCTTGTTTTGAATATATGAATAGAGTGGACAGACGCTGTTCAGAGAACAAGCGATGTATGATTATATTAATGGACCTTAACCCATTATGAGCAGAATGATCAAATTTAGTTTATATATTCTGTGAAACATACATTAAATCAAATTCCTTAGAAATGATATCTAGGTTCTCAATGTCAAGCATGGGTTCAAGAATCAATGTCATTCGAGTTTCCTTGACTTTTGGAAATATAGTTGGATTTTGGTAACTTGGACTAAGGTTTAGGAATTAATTTTCTCTTTAATTTGAGATAAATCTGCTAATTTTATGAAAATGTTTTTATGGATAAATGTCAATTTGAGTATACTTATTTGATATGCTTTGACGGAATTGCTTATCATATTGTGAAATGGATAACAGAATAGCTGATTGTTTGTTTATTTGAGTTTCGAATCTCTAAATCTAATCAGAATCAGAGTGTATGTCTACTGTCGCATGAGTACCAATTTGAGTTTGTGAAACTTATGTTTCTGTCATTGCATTATCTTTGACTTATTAAAAAATGATTGCTCATTTCGTGATTTTAAATTATTAATTATAGGATATAAAATTAATTGATTAAAGTGAGTAGTCAGCTCACTCAAATTGCTATATTTTTAAGAAGAATTTGAGACGATCATTAGTCATTCGTTGAGGAGTAAGATTGAAAGGATTATTTTGCCTTATTTCTATTTTTCTTAGGAAACATATTTTGTTAGTTTAAGGTTGGTATCCTACTTTTATTATGAAGGCTATATTAGATATTTTAGTAAAATTTGAAAATTATTAATTATGTTATCTTGATTATTTTGCCTTATTTTTTTTCTTTAGAAACATATTTTGTTAGTTTAAGGTTAGCACCCTACTTTTATTGTGAAGGCTATATTAGATATTTTTGTAAAATTTGAAAATTATTAATTATTAATCAACGCCTCCTTATTTGTGTCTTTTGACATGGATTGTATATTAAATTCATACTCGTCATTGAATGGCCGAATATGACCGTTTAGTTTAGATATGCCAATCAGCTCATCATTATATATACTCTCATATATTATAACAAATTGTTTGAACTTCCATTTAAACTCTAATAGATGTCTTAATTTAATAATAATTTGTTCTACAACATCTCGCTAAGAAATGTTTCAAATGAAAAAAATGTCATCTATTTTTTACTTTCGATGTAGCAGAGGGTCGGTTAGTAGTAGAGACATCTATGCAAGGGTGGACGATAGCATGCCAGTGTGAATCATATGTGTAGCGAAAACAAGGATGACTTAACTAGCACGCAGTTGTCCGTGTTTGTTAAGAATTTGAAGAGGACGGTTCCCACATGCACGAAACAATGCTCGCGGGTTGTAATTCTCAATTTTGAATGTTGGAGTTTAATTTGCTCATTATTACAAGCCCTTCCCTAAGCTTTTCCGGCCATGCTTCATGCATTGTCTCTTTGCATGATATTCCCACGGAGTGGAAAATTCCCTAGAAGTTTTGCAACATGTGGACGGAACATGAAGACTTCTTAGTCACTACGAAGAGAAATGACACATAAGATTCATCGAGAACATGCAGTTCATTCTCTGCTCGAAGCTCAAAAAACTTAAGCTTGGTCTCAAGGAGCTAAATGAGAAACATTTTTCCCATATTTTATCTAGAGCAAAGAAAGCGAAGGAAGACCTAGTATCTGCCCAAACCGCCTTCTTGTCGGCCCGCCCAAATGCAGAAACAACAGACTCTCTTGCTGCGCTAAGGAAGAAGACGATGTTCCTTTGCAAGGCTGAAATAGCCACCTCCTTCAAAGTGACCAACTGATGAAGTTCTTCCACACGCTTGTCAAGAGAAACCACAAAAGAAATTTTATCGCCTCTCTAACAATGTTTGATGACTCGGTCAATTCCTCTTTGGGCTAAATTTTGTCTGAGCTCATTAGGTACTACAAAGTGTTGGCTTTAAAGGTGTTTAAAGTAACCAACTTTTTTTATGATAATTATCGTTTATGTGTATTATTGATTAACTATGTATGAAAGCTAAATTGAATAATGTTGTAATGTATTTCATAGTCGTAATCTCTCATGTGAAATACCCTTATCGAAGGGTACAATTAATGTCTAACAAGTTAGTCGAGTGTTGCAGAATTTCATCAGTTTTTCAGGTTATGTCGATCGATGATCACTTGTGTCGACCGCAAAAATATCAGAGACGAAAATTTTGTCGACCGCAAGTTGGTTGAGTGTTAGACAAAAATTCTTATCTAACCTACAATTGGTATCATAGTAGGTTAGATAAGATTTTTTCATAATTTATCACTTGTATTGAATTCTTTACAATGGCTTTTAACATGAACATGTCACACAATGAGAGTCAATCAATTACTAGACCCCCTCTTTTTTTATGGTAACAACTATGTATATTGGAAAACAAGGATGAAGATTTTTGTTCAAGCAATGACTACAGTGTTTGGACCATAATTGAAAATGGTCCATATGTGCCAATCAAAATTGAGAATGACACAAGCATACCTAAACCAAGTAGTGAATATGATGAAAATGACTTAAGAAAATTAAGCTTAAATGCCAAAGCCATGAAAACCTTGTACTGTGCTCTAAATGGTGATGAGTTCAATATAGTACAAGGTTGTGATAATGCACGAGATATTTGGCGATTACTTGAAGTAACACATGAAGGAACAAACCAAGTAAAAGGATGCAAGGAAAAGAGTTCCCTAGAAGAGAAAGGAAACTCAAAGAAAAGGAAAAGGAACTCACGTGCTACGATTGTGGAAAGCTGGGTCACTTCAAATCCAACTGTCCTACAAGCATAGAAATTCCCCAAGGCATACAAGAAGAAAGCAATGAAAGCAACTTGGGATGACAGTGATTCATCTTCTTCTTCATCTGAGACGAAGAAATAGCAAACATGTGCTTCGTGGCCAAGGAGGATAATGTATCCTTTATCGATTTAGATAATTCTGATGAAGATAATAAGCTGTTAGATGCATTCAATGATTTTTTTAATGATTTTAATGCTTTGAAATCTAAATATAAACAATTGAAAAAGAAACATGTTGTGCTATCTAAGGAACATGACAGTATAACTAATCTCTTGGCAGATGAGATAACTAGATTAAAAAGGAAAAATGATGAATTGAATGTTATAGTCCTGAAGTTTACAAATGGTAGCAAAAATTTGAACATGCTTCTAGGT
This sequence comes from Begonia fuchsioides, assembly GCA_003255005.1. Taxonomy (NCBI): domain Eukaryota; kingdom Viridiplantae; phylum Streptophyta; class Magnoliopsida; order Cucurbitales; family Begoniaceae; genus Begonia; species Begonia fuchsioides. Next base: position 79,764 of record QAOC01014974.1, read on the forward strand.
AAACAAAGAATAATTTTTGACAAAGCCGGCTTAGGATATGAACCCTTCAAAAAGAAAAAGAACTATAAGAGTCTCTTTGAAAAACTGAGCACATGCAATTCATGTAATAGAATAAGACACATCTCATTTGTATGTCATTTAAAGTTAAAATATAAAAATCAAAGATTTACTAAAAAATGGGTTCCCAAAGGAACCAAAGCTAACACTCTAGGACCCAAAATAGTTTAGGTACCTAACAGGAACACTTAACTCTCTTTGTGTAGGTGGAGGACTCCCTTGTGAAGAATCTATGGTATCTCAACAGTGGATGCTCGAGAAATATGACGGGAGACCCCTCAAAGTTCACTTCTATCAAACAAAAGAAGAGAAATGTCATATTTGAAGGAATAAAAAGGGAAAATAATTGGGATTGGAAAAATAGGTAATCATTCCTCCCATATCATTGAAAACGCATTATTAGTTTATGGCTTAAAACATAATCTTCTAAGTACTAGTCAAGTATGTGATAAAGGATATAAAATATTTTTTTAATCTAAAACATGCATGATAGAGGATAGCTCTAGTGGTAAAATCTTATTCATAGGCTATAGAACCGAAAATGTTTATACAATTGATATGGATAATGTTGCATATTTTGATGAAAAATGCTTTAGTGCAAATTCGCCTATTGATAGTTGGTCATGGCGTATGAGATTAGGACATGTTAGTATGAATATCTTAACTAGGATCTCAAAGAAAAATCTAGTTAGGGGCCTTCCAAAAATATCCTTTGAGAAGGATAAATCTTGTGATGCATGTCAAATGAGGAAGCAAACAAATAGTTCATTTGCCTCAAAACATGTTGTGTCTTCTTCTAAACATATTCAACTAATTCACATAGATCTCTTCGGTCCTTCCAAAGTAGCAAACCTAGGTGGTAAACACTATGCCTTTGTGATTGTTGATGATTTCTCAAGATTCACTTGAGTATTTTTTCTTAGATCTAAGGATGAGACATTTGAGACTTTCTCATCCTTTAGGAAGAGAGTTCAAAATGAAAAGGATCTCTCCATTGTAGCTATTCGTAGTGATCATGGATGAGAATTTGAAAATAAGAGATTTGAACTCTTATGTCTTAAGAATGGTATCAATCACAACTTTTCTTCTCCTAGGACTCCTCAACAAAATGGAGTTGTTGAGAGGAAGAATAGGTCTTTACAAGAGCTTGCTAGAACTATGCTTAATTAAAATGCTCTTCCTAAGTATTTTTGGGCGGAAGCCATCGCTACTCATGTTATATAATTAACCGAGTATCAATTCACTCAATCTTAGAAAAGACCTCTTATGAGCTTTGGTCGAGCAAAACTCTAAGTGTCAAATACTTTAGGCCATTTGAATGCAAATGCTATATTCTAAATACCAAGGACAATCTAGGAAAATTTGACTCAAAAACTAACTTTGGAATTCTTTTAGGATATTCATTGTCTAGCAAAGCTTATAGGGTGTTCAACAAGAAAACTCTAGTAGTTGAAGAATCATGCATGTCAATTTTGATGAATCACCCTCCTCATTAAGTAATATGGACAAAAGTGATGAGCTAGTAAAAGATCTAGACTTTTAATCTCTAGAAGAAAATGAGATAGACTCAATTAAAGTTTATCCCTCCAAAAATCCTTCAAACTCCCTAGAATTGGAACGAGTAGCAATACTAATCGTGATCTTCCTAGAGAGTGGAAATTTTCAAAAAGCCATCCATTAGAAGATGTGGTAGGTGATCCCTCTCTAGGCGTTAAGACTAGAGCCTCCCTTAGAAATCTATGTGCTAATGTAGCATTCATCTCTCAAGTAGAGCCCAAAAAATTTGATGAGGCCATAACGGATGAAAATTGGATAATGGCCATGCAAGAAGAACTTAATCAATTTGAGAGAAATTAATTATGAAAGTTAGTTCCTAGACCTAATGATCGCACCATCATTGAAACTAAATGAGTATTCAATAATAATTTAGACGAACATAGTGTTGTCATTAGAAACAAGGCAAGGTTAGTAGCAAAGAGTTATAACCAAGAAGAAGGTATAGATTTTGAGGAGACTTTTACACCGGTAGCCCGAATGGAGTCGATTCACATGCTTCTTGCTTATGCATGCCAAAAAGACTTCACTTTATTTCAAATGGATGTTAAGAGTGTCTTCCTAAATGGATATATTATGGAAGAAGTCTATGTAGAGCAACCTATAGGCTTTGAAACCTTTGATAAGTTAGACCATGTTTATAAACTTCATAAAGCTCTCTATGGTCTTAAGCAAGCTCCTCGTGGTTGGTAGATAGGTTGAAGAACTTTTTCTTGGATAGAGAGTTCAAAATGAGAAAATTGATTTAACCCTCTTCACTAAGCATGTCGGTGATGACTTGCTCATTGTTCAAATTTATGTGGACGATATTATCTTTGGAGCTTCCAACAAAAAACTTTGTGAAATTTTTGCTTCTCTCATGCAAGATGAATTTAAAATGAGCATGATGAGGGAGCTTAAATTCTTCTTAGGACTTAAAATTAGACAATCCTTAGATGAAACTTTCATTTGTCAAGAGAAATATAACAAGGAATTGCTCAACAGATTCGATATAGACTCTTGCAAATTTTCTAGGACACCAATAAGTACGACAACCAAATTGGATAAAGATGAAGGTGGAAAAGATGTGGATATTAAGAGATTTGATGGTGTGATCGGTTCATTGTTATATCTAACCGCTAGTAGATCTGATATTCTCTTTAGTATTTGTCTTTGTGCTAGATTTCAAGTCTCTCCTAAGGAGTCTCACTTGAATGTCGTTAAAAGAATTTTCAAATACTTAAGTGGAGCACTTGATTTAGGATTATGGTATCCCAAAGGTACTTCCTTTAATTTAATTGGATATACGAATTCGGATTATGTCGGGAGCCTTGTGGATAGAAAAAGTACTAGTGATACATGTCAATTCTTAGGAGAATCTTTAGTATCATGGTTTTCTAAGAAACAAAACTCCGTTGCACTCTCAACCGCCGAAAGCGAGTATATTGCGACCTGTAGATGTTATGCACAAATGCTTTGGATGAAGCACGCCTTAGAAGACTACAACCTTTCATTTTTTAAGATTACATTAAGGTGTGACAAACACTAGTGCAATAAACATCTCCAAAAATTCTATTTTACATTCTAGAACTAAGCATATAGAAATTAGATACCATTTTATCAAAGATCATGTCCAAAGAGGGAATGTTGTCTTGGAATTTGTCAATTATTGTGATCAATTGGCAGACATATTTACTAAGGCTCTAGACGAGAATACCTTTTGTGGAATCAGAGTTCGGTTAGGGGTAATTCGATTTGATGGTGCTTAGATGCATCATTTTCTTTCTGCTATTTGCTGTGACAGCGGTCGACATAATAGTGTGTATGTCGACCGGTCCTTCGAATGTGCTTCAGAACGGTCGACATCATCAATGATCGGTCGACCGATATCCATTTTAATCACCGTTTTAAAACCCTTCTCTCTCGCGCAAAAAACACTCATGATCTTCTCTCTCGTGCGAAAAACACTCTGACGACCACCATTTCTTCCGGTCATTGTCTGGTGCTCACTTCTCTCGATTTCTCTCTTCTTTACTTCCTATGGCTTCCACTTCTCAACCTTCAACTAAGAGGAACGAACGGCTAAATCAAAGTCTGATAACCCTCCTCCTCCTCCGGCAATTGACAAACTTCTCTTTCGCAATGAGACAACTCAAGATAGGTACTCTCAATACTTTCAATTCAAACCACTTATCTTGAGTAGGGTTTTTTTATCCCATTGTATTTCGGGCATTGATATTTCCGAAACAACCAATTACTTGGGATTAACCACACTTTTTAGCCTTAGGAAACGGTATCATGAAGAGGCAATTTGCCTATTTTATGCCAATTTGCATTCTATTCCACACCCTTTTACCTTGAAGAGCTTTGTGTATGGCCAACCAATCAAGATCATCGTTTCATCTTTGAATTCCTTGCTAAATTATCAAATTAACGAGCTCACCGATCAATACTATGAGCAAGGGAATGAGCCATCTTTGACTCGGTGCTCTGATTACCAGAATTTTCTGAGATTGGTTGCTCAAGATCCCGAAAATGACAAACCAAAAGCAAGTGACCTCAACATCACGGCACGACTAGTTCACCATATTACCACCTACAACCTTTTGCCTAAGGCGAGGCATAAAGATCACATTAGTCACATGGAGCTCTCTACATGTTCTTTCGCCGACGTTGCTTCAATGCTTAGTCCAAGATGATGATGGGGTTTAGCACTACAAGAAAACCTTGCCTCCCCGACATACTTCCTCTTCTACTTCAGGTGATCCTCCTTTGACTGTCGATGAGATTCACATTCCTCCTAAGCATCGGACCACTCGTTGACAGCATCGATCTCCCACTTTGATGGAGGAGTGCTTTGATATGCTCACTGGTCTTATCTCCAGCCTTGCATCCTCTGTTGGGTTTCTCCACAGGAAAGTTGATGATCTTAAGAGGCAGGTTGATGCTTGGGATGAGTATTTTGAGGAGAAAGAAGATCGCGAAGAGCCAGAGGTAGCGCGTCTGAGGTCTCCAGAGTCCACTCCAGCCCCTGTTTTCGAGGCATCTCTCACTCCGGCTCCTATACTTGAGCAATCTGTCACACCAGCTCGTGATCCTAACAAGGTGCCTGTATCCACTCTCGGTACGGTGTTGATACCATCTCAGGCGGGAACCGTGGTCCTAGACTCACCATTCACTGTGCCTATAGCTTCTACAGCTCTAGATGTGCTTAGGTCACCTCTCGTAGGATCTCCATGGGAGTAGTTTTAGATTTGTTAGATTTTTTGTGACATTTCTCCTTAGGTAAAGACAACATTCTCATTATCGCTCTTTGTTCCTAGATGTTTTATCCTTTGTGGATGATTTAACATTTTTTTTATAATGCCAATGAGGAGATAGAATGCATTATTCTATGTCTTAGTCGTGATTGAATGATTGAGAAATGTTATGTTTGAATGATTTTACGCCTTAGTTGGGGGAGCATGCATATTATAAGGGGGAGCACTTAAAATTTTGTGAATATATTCAATTTATCTTTCAATTGGATTGTCATCATCAAAAAATGAGAGATTGTTGGCTTTAAAGGTGTTTAAAGTAATCAACTATTTTTATGATAATTATCGTTTATGTGTATTATTGATTAACTATGTATGAAAGCTAAATTGAATAATGTTTCAATGTATTTCATAGACTTAATCTCTCATGTGAAATACCTTTATCGAAGGGTACAATTAATGTCTAACAAGTTGGTCTAGTGTTGCAGAATTTCATCAGTTTTTTAGGATATGTCGACCGATGATCACTTATGTCGACCGCAAAAATTCCAGAGACGAAAATTGTGTTGACCGCTACAATTCTAGAGACGGATCGTGGATCGACCGCTTCCATCTTCTGTCAACCGCTCTTTGGTCAGAGACGTATTGAATGTCGACCGATGATCACTTGTGGCTACCGCCGAAGTTCTAGAGACGAAACTTATGCCGACCGCTAAATACTTATGTCGACCGCCGAAGTTCAAGAGACGAAACTTATGTCGACCGCTAAAGACTTGTGTCAACCGCCAAAGTTCCACAGACGGATCTTATGTCGACCGCCGAAGTTCCAGAGACGGATCTTATGTCGACTGCTCAAGACTTATGTCGACCGATGCGAAGTTCCAGAGACGGACCCTATGTCGACCGCAGCACTTTCAAAGGCTAATCAACTATACTTATATCGACCACTCCACGAATATGTCGACCGCTCAGGGACAACGTCAGAGAGAAACTTTCAACGGCTATTTCCTGATGGGTCTGAACGACTATATTTATGTCGACCGCTCCCGTACATATGTAGACCGCCCGAGTCTCAGAAGACGTAAAAATTGTAATTAACCTAATTCACCCCGACTTAGGTTAAAATTGGTCCTACACAAAGACCTCCTGAGCTCCGCTCGAATTGTCTCTCGGACAAATCCAAATGTCATTGCTTCAGGGGCACTGATTTCGATGGATGCCTGCTTGGAGTTGAGCAAGAGCATCACCTCTGAAGAGATTATAAAAGTCCTTCACAGTGTTGGTAATGACAAGGCGTCAGGGCCAAATGGTTACACCTCGAAATTTTTCAAGGATTCATGGAGTGTGGCAGGCCCCGATTTTATTAATGTTATCTGAGAGTTTTTTTATTTTGGCCGACTACTAAAGTTGTGGAATCATGCAATTACAACACTGGTCCTGAAAACAAATCACGCAGCAGTGGAATCAAAAGTAGGCTTATGATGGACAATAGTCACCTCATGCAAGAGATCATCATGAAGTACATTGTCAAGAGGTCTTCGTCGAGATTCTTTATCAACGTCGACCTTTGGAAAGTGTTTGAGTCTGTGGCTTGGTCCTTTTTAGAAGATATCCTCCGAGAACTTGGATTCCCTTCAACTTTCATGGCATGGATCATGGAGTGTGTTTCGGAAACTTCATTTTCCATTTCTCTAAATGGCAGACTTCACAGTTTTTTCAAAGGAGCTAAAGGTCTTATACAAGGGACCCCCTATCCCCGTACCTATTTTTCATCTGCATTGAGTATTTTTCAAGGATTGCACGACAAATGCTACCTTCCTTGGAGTATAACTTCCACCCTAAGTGTGAGCCACTTGGCATAACTCACTTATTTTTTGCAGATAACCTTATGCTCCTTTCAAGAGGTGATCATGGCTCAATACAGGCTCTTATTGCTTGTCTGGATGAATTTAGCGCAGCGTCGGAGCTACAAATGAACATCGATAAAGCAAGCTTCTTCCCAGTCAGAATCAAGGAGCAAGCTCTTTCTGAGATCTTAAGCGCAACAGAAGGTCTAGGATTCAGGGACTTGGAGTCTTGGAACAAGGCTCTCCTAACTAAGACCCTTTGGAATGTGCATGGCAAAAAAAGACTCTTTGTGGTCTAAATGGATTCACAATACCTACATCAAGGATTCAAGCTTTTGGGACTTGTCAAGAAGCTCCTTCAAATCTGGGACTTCATAAGAGAAAAATCAGGTTCGACTAATCTTGCAGAAGCCAGCCTAGTCTTTTGGAGCCGATCGAAGGGACTTTCAGAAGCATATAATTTTTCCAGGCCCGTAGCTCCTCTTAAGCCGGAGTACAAGGCAATTTGGAGTAAGGGGCCAACCCTTAAACACTCATGCATCTTATGGGTCACAACAAAAGATCGTTTGAAAGCAAAAGACAGACTCCTCTTTCTTGAATTGGATGAGTTCTGCCCTTTTGAGCATCCCAACAGGAAACCATTCAACACTTGTTCTTCTCATGCTCATTCTCAGCAGCCGTTTGGAGCCTTGTCAAGCATCACTTCAGGTTCACCCGTAGGATGTCGACGATTGCAAGCGCCTTGAAATGGACCATAAAGGAATCAAAGAATAACAAGAAGAGAGCGACCACACTCAGAATCCATCTCTCTTATACAGTCGACCATCTTTGGTCTTTCAGAAACTCTCGAAATTTTGAAAAAGCTTATAAGCATCCGAACCAAGTGGCAAAGAGTGTCGAGCGGCACGCCTACAAGATCCTTTTCAAATTGTTCTCAGTGCTTCTTTCCAAGCTAGAGTGTAACTCGTCAAGCCTAGCGGCCATGGAGATCAGCGAAGTGCTCTGCTTAGTCTAGACATTTCATATTTTGATCTTATAATCAGTCATACGCATCTTTTATTAGTCTCGGTATGGCTATTTATGTTGCCGACCAAGCTTTAGCACATATGATTGGATTTGTCCAATCCTTGAAACCCGGACATATCAACTTCACTTTGTTTGCTTCCTGCGAGACACATCCCACAATCTGCAAGCAAGCTAGTATTTTGTTTTAAGCTAGCTCAATCGGCGGCGGAATGACTAGTCCCCCCTGCTATTTGTACTATATTGTAAGTTTTTGTTGCTCATTCTTTCAATTTAATTTACCCATCTAAAAAAAAGGTGTTTGATTTTCACAGATTTAGACAACAAAATGGCGAAGCAAACCGCTTCTATTTGATTCCAAACCCAACCCTTCGAAACGCTGGTCAAGGCCATCCCTCCGTACACGTAGAGTCAACGACGAAATAGAACAGCACTAATCTTAATCATCTCTTATTTTTAGATTGCTTTGCCTGCTCTATTGTGCATCAGACGGAGCTAACCAAAGCTCCCCAATTGCTCTTGGCAAAGACGAGTGCTCTCATCATTCCTCCAAACCCTAGCTGGAGTAGGTGCCCTTTCTCCCGTCTCGCTGTGGATCTCAATACTCTTTGCTGCTGCTTTCAACCCAAATCGGACCTTTTTGATTATTTCGGTTGTTGAATCGCCATGGATGAAGAATATGATGTAATCGTGCTCGGCACAGGTCTAAAAGAGTGTATCCTCAGCGGTCTTCTCTCCGTCGATGGTCTCAAGGTTCTCTTTCGCTAAATCTTATCTTGCAATTTTTCTATCGTAAAAATTCCTTCCGTTAATCCCTGAAATTGTTTGAATTGTAATTTGTTTAAGAGAACTTATTCTCGATCAGGTTGGATTAGTATCTTTGTTGTTCAATTTCGTGCCTATGCTCTCGATCGCCATTTTCAGATTTGATTCTCTCGCTTTTCAAGCTTCTTTGAGGATTGGTGTCGATCGCCCGATCTTTTTTCCCACTCCCATGTAGTGATCCACAGACTCGAGGAATTTGGAGATCGCATTGGAAAGATTCCAGTAAATTAGATTGGCTTTGACCGCTCGTGCAAAAGTTTCCCTTTCAACATAAACAAGCGGAAGCATCTTTTTTGTTTTTACAATCTATGGCTCATAAGTCACGTCTCAATGAGTCTTGTCAGTAACAGTTGACGGTTGATGTTTTTTCCAAATAAGCTGCCAGCATTTCTGCATCTACATTTTTCTGTGGCTAGACATTTTGCGGAATCTATAACCCCTTATAGAAATTAGTGCTGTTGTTTTTGTGGGGGTTAATTTCTGTATTCAGAAAGAGACACCAAGTGTAGATCATTTCAAAGTTTTCTACTTGAAAAACTGGGAGAAACAAAAATTTCATTTAAGGAAATATTGAATCTGCAAATATGCACTGACAATAATTCAGTTTCTTATAATTTCAACTTTATTTTCTCTGAAGATAGTATAACGTGATTCAGGTCCTGCATATGGATAGAAATGATTATTATGGAGGAGAATCTACATCACTTAATCTTATTCAGGTTTCTTTCTTTTCAAGTTTCTCTTTGAATTGTGCCTAGCTTATTAACTTCCATTAATTTGATCATATTTAACAGCTCTGGAAGCAGTTTCGGGGAAGTGACAAGCCTCCATCTCATTTGGGTTCTAGTAGAGATTACAATGTGGACATGATCCCTAAGGTTATTTTTGGTGTTCTCACGTGCTAATTGTAATTACCCATTTTCTTCATCCGCGATGGGTTTATTTGACTTCCTGACTTGCAATCATGTGCTGATTCTACTACATTTGCTAGTTTATGATGGCAAATGGAACCCTAGTGCGTGTTCTCATTCACACCAATGTCACAAAGTATTTGTACTTCAAAGCTGTTGATGGAGGCTATGTTTTTAACAAATCTAAGGTATAATGTAGCTTCTGGTTGTTATTCCTTTTATCAGGAAGATGAGAAACGACTTGTCCAAGTAACCTTGAGCATTTTTTCTCTATATAATCATGCGCTTCGTGCCTGATTGAGGTTTCCATTTTGCTAATGTATTTTTTTTTATCTTTTTATCTTAAATCGAATTCTTGTATCATTCTTAAATGCTACAGATCCATAAAGTTCCTGCAACTGACATGGAAGCACTCAAATCTCCGCTCATGGGAATATTTGAAAAGCGTCGAGCTCGAAAATTCTTCATATATGTTCAGGATTATAATGAAAATGACCCAAAAACACATGAGGGAATGGATTTGACTCGAGTCACTACAAAAGAACTTATTGCGTATGCTCTTGGTCTTCCTTTTGTTCTAAAATTCTTTAAATATCCATTGTTATGTTGTGAAAAGAAATACCTCTGGAACATATACGTTTAATTATTCATGTCTCAAACAAGTCCTAATTATCTATTTTGTAGTGATACATATAATTCGTGGGAAACAATGCCTTAGATTTGAATTCATTGCTTTCTGTGCATGAATTATCAAATTATGTACGTTGGATGACAATTGCTATAAATAGAGAGATTTTCTACTATAGATATGCCTTATTACGTGATTGAATATATAATCATTTTATATTGGTAATATTGTAAACAAAATGCAATATTTACTATAGGAAAGCTATGTCTTTGATGTAGAATTCTTGTTTTTATTGCTTTAGTCATGTTGTAGTTTTAGTTTTCAAAAAAAAAGATGTTCGTCAATTTTGAGATATAGCATATGGAAGAAAATTGATATGACCACTTGCAACATTTATAGTTAATGAGTAACCTCAAATGGATTGTAGTCATTAATATGGTTATTTGCTAGAAATTAAATACATTCTTTATTTAAAAGCCTCATAGCTCCCTTGATTGAAAATAAGTAAATTACATAGCAGTTTGATATTTTCTTGTTCCTCATCCCTAATTAATTATTTTATAGAAAATATGGACTTGATGACAACACTATAGACTTCATTGGTCATGCGCTAGCACTTCATAGAGACGACCGTTATTTATATGAGCCAGCACTAGATACTGTGAAGCGAATGAAGGTTAGGATTTCACAATGTTTACTTTTTCTTATTTGATAATTAATTGCAACTCTTTCAAATGTTGGCTTTTGCCAACAATAGCTCTATGCAGAGTCTCTTGCACGCTTTCAAGGAGGTTCCCCGTACATTTATCCTTTATATGGGTTAGGAGAACTTCCCCAGGTCCGGCTCCATCCTTTCCCCTCCTTCTCCTAGTTTTCGTATTCATTGAATTTCAATTTATTGTTTTCTGTTTCTTCCACTAAGGCTTTTGCACGGCTCAGTGCTGTCTATGGTGGGACATATATGCTGAATAAGCCTGAGTGCAAGGTATTGTAGTCGTTAATTTTTTTACTCATTTGATGTTTTCCATTGGTCATTGTATTTGCTATGATCTTTGTATTCCAGGTTGAGTTTAATGAGGAAGGACAAGTTGTTGGTGTCACATCAGAAGGAGAAACTGCAAAGTGCAAGAAGGTTGTTTGTGATCCATCCTACTTGCCCAATAAGGTATGGCTTTGAGGGATTAGATACCATCATACAACTACTGCTACTACTACAAAGGCGTAGACCAACTAAATACATTTTTTTTTGGATGGATCGCTGTGACTTAAGTACATACAAACTTCAACTCATCATAGAGCAATCGTGATACAATTCTATGTGTTTTTAAAAAAAACAATCTCCATGTTCTTTAGTTTTATCCAAACCTACTTAAATCTGATCCTTCTTATTATTGAGACATGTTCATCATCTCTTTCTCATTTGTTATGGAGGCACCATAATTTTTCTTTGCTGCCTGCTCATATATTTATTTTGAAGATTTTTTCTGTTTACTTTGAGAGTTATGAGAAAAACTTTTGGGACTACGATTTCTTTACCGTGGCATTTCTATGTCTCCATGGTGCGTAAGCCGTGACAGACATGATTAATGTGGAAATGTTGCCGGTAATTTGCCTGGTGGTAGTTTTGAGCATTCTGTTTGTGTTGGTATGCCCTTAATAGAATGAGTTTGTACTGTCTTTTTGTTTTATGCATGGTCGTATGATTTCATTAATCTGAGTAAAATATGATTAGTTTAGTCTCTTTCTTCTTTTTTTGTTCTTTTGGTAAATAAGATGACCCGACAAAAAAATATTCCACATGATGTGAAGATATGTAAAATTTCTTGAACAGGTTAGAAAAGTTGGGAGGGTAGCCAGAGCTATTGCAATAATGAGTCACCCCATCCCAAATACAAATGAGTCTCAGTCAGTGCAGGTTATTCTCCCGCAAAAACAACTTGGACGTAAATCAGACATGTGAGATCTGTTTATTCATTTATGCTGAAAGCTTCTTGTTTGCATTTATTGTTTGATGAGAACATGGGAGTTAGGAATACTTCTATATGATTATTAATGGTGAAGTACGTGAGATATTTATTACTGATCAACTATGCTAGTTTTTTCAACCTTTGTATGGCAGTCTAAACCTTTCTATATGATAGTTTTTTTTACTGATTTCCTTGATACTGTTTCCTAAAATACCCCTCCAGTTATTTTTTAACACATTCCGGTTTGCCAATGATTGAACTAGATAGTCATGTTACTTGCCCTGTAGTCTGCCAATGGTTGAGGTGGAACTAGTTAGTTTTCTTTCTTATTTTTTTGAAAGGATTTAATTACCACTTCCCTTTATGAAATTGTATTGGCTTGGTTTTGTGATTGAGCAGGTACCTCTTTTGTTGCTCATACTCACACAATGTTGCGCCAAAAGGGAAATTTATTGCATTTGTTTCGACAGAGGCAGAGACTGATCATCCTGAGTCTGAACTAAAGCCAGGAATAGATCTTTTGGGTGATGTTGAAGAGATATTCTTTGATATTTATGATAGATATGAACCTGTTAATGAACCCTCATTGGACAATTGCTTTATATCAATGGTATGTACAAAGCCCATTTGGCTTTTTTCTGTTTTTCTTTAATCGTAGATGCATATTTGTGATTTCTGGATAAATTTTTTTCCAACAGAGTTATGATGCTACAACACACTTCGAGTCAACTGTCGTAGATGTACTCAACATGTATACAATGATAACTGGGAAGGTGAGTTTTTGCAGATTAAAAATTATTTAATTCCCATCTATTTCTTAATTTGGAAGTTTTTATTACAAAGAGGATTAGCATATTTTTAGTGGTGCTAAATACTGTGATATGAGTTGCTTGGAGGTTGTGATTTTCATCCCATTTGAAAGAGTAAGTTTTCGAATTACATGATGTGACTGAATATACTGTGAAGAGAGATTTGTATCTGCCTACTTTTGTGTACAAAGATTGTTTTGATGAAATTTTGGGGAAATATCTTTACGATATCAATTGTTTGTTCTGTCCGGGGTATAATATGGTATTTGGTGTTATGTTGATGCTAGGTTGTTGACCTCAGTGTGGATCTAAGTGCTGCAAGTGCTGCAGAAGAATAAATTTGAAGTCTGATCTGACATCTAAAGACCCCGGTGCCCAATGAAACTCGGATTTTACTGCTATATTGTCAATTCATAGTGGATTACGTCAATGATACGATATGGTGATGTTTTGAATGTCTATTTAGCTTCAAATTCCGCAAGCTGAACTATTTTGAATTCAAGGCGAGAGGTCTTTTACTTCCTTTTACGCTGCCGAGTGAAGTTTCAATGTTATTGGATGCTTATCTACCGTGGAGGATGTTGGCTTAAATATTTGGTCGGCTTTTATTGATGTGTGAGTTAGGTTAATGGAGATAACCAGGTAATCAGATAATACGTCTGATCTCTTGGCTTAATCTGTTGGTTTGTGGCATTTTCCACTGGAGAACATTGGATTTATTCGGCTCCAGTAGCAAGTAAATATTTGCTCCAGAAACTCCAAATTACCACATTCTGGCGGCCATGTTTCAATGCCCTTGGTGATTTTGTGATGCTCTTCATTTGCCAGCGATTGCCACCGTTTGTGCAACTGTATCCTCTGCTAAGTTGAGCCCTCCATCTAGAAAAGAACATTTCATTGTTCTAATTTGAGTCATGTGGTTGAGGTCACTTTGGCAGTTAGCAACGATGGCACTAACTTTAAAGTTTCTTCCTCTTCTAACTTTGGACATTCCCTTCTCGACCCTGCTGGGTTTTGTTGGTCATCCTCAGATAAAGGCTCGTTGAAATTGGCAACCGATTCTTCTGGGAAGCTAATTTACCATCTCACCCAAGCTGGGCAGAGATTGACGAACTAACAAAAAATCGAACAACGTTTTTTATTTAAAAGTTGGCACAAATCCTAAATAGATCAGTTTGAAAAATTGAACAGGATTTCTCTTCGATCTAGCGTGTACCTGGACTTGCAAATCAGGCGGAGATCGACGAAGAGGTCGCCAGAATGGAAGGTCAGCAAACAATGATCGCATACTGAATTTTGTCCCTATGGGCCAATTGATTCACCCCTCTCCTCGCCTCTTTCTCTAATAATCTGTACAAGTATGGGATTCCGTCACAGACTCTTTCTCTAATAATCTGTACAAGTATGGGATTCCGTCACAGACGGTATCATTTGTAATGAAGAGTCGTATGGGGTGAAATTAACGAAATTGTACAAGATAATGGCTGCTTATACTGCATAAAACAGGTGGTGTAATGTTATTTATCTTTAAAAATAATGAAACCTTTTTGAATTATCTCTATATGTTATGTTGAACATCAGATACAAAATTCGAGCAAATTTATTACGTTTTCGCTGAGAACGAAGGTAAGTTCACCATTCTAGAAGTGCAAAAACGACTGCTTCATCGAGGACAATTCTCTGCTTTATAAATTTGTTTTTAGGAAATTTGAAAACATATTAAATAATATCGAATTTAATTGCAATTGCTACCATTTGTTCAACATGCCATGGAAAATATGCATTTTTTTGCAATTTATCAACTGTTGTCACATTTATTTAAATTCTTGGCATCTATTTTAAAGAATATTGTTTTAAAAATACGATTGATATGTCGTAAAATTTTTGTTAGAGAAGAAAGAGTGTTACCCCTCACTAGACGTGGGAATCCTCTGATCTCACTGAAGTGAGACCAGGTTCGTGATTGATTAATTTGTTAGACTTTTAATTGCTTGATGTGCCTTCCTTGGGGGTCGGCGCACCGTGGGTCGGAAGAATACGCGCAAGCAGGGCTCGGATTGGTGGTGCGTGCGGCAAACAGGAAAACGGGTCGTGCGATTTGTGGAGTTGCGTTGCGGAAGCGAATTGTGATGGAAATAATGGTTAATGGTCGAGGAAAAAGTGTGGATGACTCGGTGAAATAGTGAATTGACTCGGATGGTTAAAATCGGGCTCGTGGAGGAAGGGTGATAACTCGGGGAATGGTGGTGGAGTTTGGGAGTGATAGTAGTGGAGGATGAGGTTGGACAAATCAAACACTTGAGTAATCAAAGTGTTTGTTTCGGTAGACCTTACTCGTACTCGAATGTGGCTCACCGACCGTACGTGCAAGGGTTGACAAAGCTCGACCGGATATGACTCACCAGAGAAGGAATGTCGGAGGGAGCTTCAAACCTTTCGGAAGGAAGGTGCTATGCACAATTTTCTCTAAAATTCTCTCTATCTCATTCAAGTGCAAGTGTTACACTTAAATAAACAAAAACGTAAAATAACTAAACTAAGAAAGTCAAGTTAAGCCCTTTGATGATTTGAACGCCTTGGATTAGCTTCGGAAACCTTTGGTTGACTTTAGGCTCGGTTCAATAGGATTGGCAAAGCCGGCTTGGAGTTTTGACCGATGGTGTCCGAGGTTGACCGAGAGGGTGCGTCGGGTGAGCGGAGCTCCGAACGAATGTGAGATTGGCTCGAGCCAATATGGATCCGGGCCTTCTAAAGTCTTCTCGGTGGTCAACATAGAGCAGCGCACGGTCTGGTTTTCGATGGCCCGATGATGACTCGAGCGTGTGCGTGGGCACGTCCGAGTATCAAGGGATCCGTGAGTTTGTTGAGCAAAGCTGTTGTTTGAAGATCCTCTGATGATTCAACAGCTGGTTCATGGATTTTATGCATGAGAATCCCTTGTGGTTCGCTGGTGGTTCGGTGATCGGCCTTGACGTGCGTCCGATTGATGATCTTCGGTCATCTAGAAGATATGCTCGTGCTAATCTGAACATCTTCATTTCCTTGACCAAATAACCAAAATACTTAAGGATTTAAGTAAGTTGGCCCATAGGATTTGGCCAAGGTCTTCTAATGGGCCGAAGGTGGGCCGAGGCTTGACCGAGGGTCGGTCAATGTTCGGCCGAGGCGGTCCTCACTTGAGTAATGAATTATCCTCTTCTTAGGCTGACTTTTCTTCCTCTTCTAAGGCTAAATGTTGGCTGAAAAGAAATAGACTAAGTGTAACCGAAAAATAGGGCCCATGGTTGAACACTCGATCCATAGGATTTGGATCATGCGTTCTTCCATGTCGGTCACTTATTCTGCTGGGCCGAAGCCCTAGTGGATTTTGGCAGGGCCAACGACCGAGGCTTGGATGGTCGTCGGGTCGTGGTCGTGGGGCGCCCGTTGGGCGCCGGCCGCCGGGCGTGTCACGGTCGAGAGCCTCGGCTGCATCATGGGCCGGGCTGCCGGGTACGTCGTGTCCGGGTGTGGTCGGACGCCACATGATTGAGACTTTGGGTCTCTCCCGATCATGTTCGGACGGAAGTTCCGAAGTAATGAGACCTGCAAAATGAGCAACTACGTTAGAAAAATCATCCGTGCTCGTCGGGTTCACGTCCGTGTCCGTGATGTGCTCCGGTTGCACATCAATGTTCGAGTGAAGTTATTAACAATATAGTTTCTAGGACTTTTGTTTATATATTGTACCTTCGTTTGAAATGGGATGTTTTCCTTAAGTATGATCAATAGTTGCTCATAAATGTTGACTAAATTATAAAGAGTAATGTTAGATTTATTCTATATCGCTTAATGCATCGATGATCATATTGATTTTCTTGACTGTTTCTTCTTTCTTGGGTTTTTGATTTTGTTCTAAGGTTGACGAGTAGTCGTTATCTAGTTTTTTCCATCGGCTATGTGAGCTTCGCACTGGACGGGTATGGAGTTGAAGCAGAGTTGCAGCCAAGTGACATGGCATTCAGAAGGGGTATGTTACAACGGTCCTATTCGGAGCTGGGGAAGAAACCGCAAGCGTGATAAGCAGAGAAGGATGTCGTAGAACCCCTGATCCGTTGAAGATGCTCGAGGAAGACTTGCTGAAGGACTCCTGAAGTGGAAAGCAATTGGAGCAATAAAAGCTTCTAAATAGGGTCGATAGTAGGAGTGGTGGGTGTGATTTGAAGTATTTGTTTTGTCTGATAATTCTTTTCGTGAACTCTATAGTTCTTATTTTCCTCTTGAATATCAGAATAATTCTTCTGGAGATCGCCGTTGCTTTGGTCGGAGGGGAAAATGACTGGAGAGTAATCGATAAGATTTTGCCGACCCACTATCGGCTTCTGATCCATAAAGGCGGGCTTTATATTGTTTCTCCCACATCCAGAAATCTATCGGATCTTCTTAGTAATATTCTGGTGGTGGCCAAAATATTTCGTTAATTTTAACGGACTATGTTTGTTGCTTATACAGTATGATTAGCGGCAGGTTTTAGTTGCAGATTTAAGGTGGTCATTGATTTATCTTAAAATAAAAGGTATTACTTCAAATTGACTTCATAGTACAAGTTAGTGCTGGCAATCGAGCAGGCTCGAGCAATGGTAGATTCGGTATAGGTGTCGACTCTCCTAGCCGGGAGAGGTGTCTCGGAAGAAGAAAAGTTGACATCGTGTTGGTGGAAAATTTCCGTCAACAAAAAGTTGAACGACATTGACTTGGACGAGTTTTCAAAAAGATCAATCATCCTTTTTAAAATTACATAACCAACGTTAAAGTTGGATCTAGTGAAAATATGGTAAAGAACTTGCAAATCCATACCACTCACGTGATCTCTATGACTATCCCTAGGTAGGAGGTCGTAGGAGGTCATTTGGTGGACAAGACGAGCCGTGACAAGTCATTGACTTTTGGTTTAGGGGGAAGGTGAGTGTCGGGATTTTTCACAACGGAGCAGAGAAATTGAGTGTATTCACTCGTTTCGACACAAGGAGGCTCGGTGAAAGGCTCGTAGTAGTGAGAGGCTCTCTCGTTGCCTATGCAATTCAACATCTCGTTGACCTTACAAGACGTGATAGTTATGCGTTCTTCGTACAACATAACTAGACACTTGTAAAAGGGTTTGGTGAAAACGAAAAATTGGCATAAAACATGCGAATTGTGGTTTCGTAATACGGTCCCCGGAATTAAAACAGCTCAGACAAACCAACACGATCGAATAACTCGTGAATCGGTAGGTTACATATGGAATTCGGTTGGAAAACACGGCTTAGAATAATGGACTTGCATTAGAAATCAGATAAAAATTTTTGTTGACATTCTAAATCTAAGTACAAATTTGAATCGAACGAGGGCCCTACAATAGGTTCCTCTGGAATCGAAACGGAGGTAACCTTGGATTTTTTGGAAAATTTACATTTTTTGTACGTGAGGTCGATGTCATTTCAAACGAATCGGTAAAATGGAGGAGGAGAAGTGATAGTTACCTCTACACTTGACGATTCGGCACAGACAAAGGCGAAAACACGAAGAAATTAGAGTGAGGCGTCGGAAGTCGTCGAAAACCGTCGGAAAAATGTGATTTTAGGGCACCGGTCTGAGATTTAATGGGGCATGCGGTCGACACCTAGTTACTATCTGGTCGACACCTTGAACTGACGGTCAATAACTTTGTCTTCGGTCGACACCATAAAATGCTCTATATTAATCTGCGGTCGACCTTTTATTATGCGGTCGACACCCTAAAACGCTCTGAAATGATATGCGGTCGACCCTTTAGTATGCAGTCAACATCATAAAACGCTCTGAAATGAGTTGTGGTCGATACCATAGTATGCGGTCGACACCATAAAACGCTCTGTAATGAGATGCGATTGACCCCTTACTATGCGGTTGACACCCTAAAATGCTCTGTATTAATTTGCGGTTGACCCATTTTTGTGCGGTCGACCCCATAAAACGCTATGGAATGATATGCGGTCGACACTTGATTGTGCGGTCGACACTTTAAAATGCTCCGTATTGATATGCGGTCGACATTTTCCTATGCGGCCGACACCCTAATACGCTCTGGAAATTCCAGCGGTCGACATATGTGTGTGCGGTCGACACCCTAAAAGTTCTGGCGAATGTGCGGTCGACACCTTCGTATATATGCGGTTGACACTATTACTATGCGGTCGACACCTTGTAGCTGGGCGGTCGACACTTACGCTTATTTAAAGAAAATGAAATAACGAAAGAAGAATGAAAAGTTGCTTACATTAGCACTGTTGACATTTGCATCACTACACCTTAGATGCATCCCAACTAGGTTGACACCCATCTAAGTGTCAATCATATGCAAAATATCAAACGATTACAATTGTTAACGTTTACAAGAAATCACAAATGTACACGCGTACAAGAAATTAAAAAATTCTTGAACTCCTAATGTACAACGTCGCAACTAGTCTTCAAATTCCAAGTTCTTGAACTCCTCTGCAAGTGCGTCCTCTCGTTGTTGGTCTCTCGTGACTGCGTCGCTTCAGTCCTTCATGCAAATGAGTGCTTCCACGAGCTCCGGGGCCAGACTTCCCCGTCGATCATCTTACACGCGTCCACCTGCACTAAAAGCTGACTCTGAAGCTACAGTTGAGACAGACGGTGTTAGTAAATCTCGTGTCATGTTCGAGAGCACGAGATACATGGCTGAGTTTGATTTCCACTAACCCAATATGTCGAATGCCTCGTCTCAAGAAATTTGAACTCGAGACTCCAAATACACGTCGAGTTCACTCTTATCGAAAGCAAATGAATGCACATCGCTTCTAGTTGGGCGTCAATGACATCCATAGCATTTAATGGTCTTCCGAAACCAGAACTAGCACCCGACGTCGATGCCACATCGGACGAATTATGAGTTCGTGCACCGAAAAATCTAGTTTGGTAAGTACCAAACAAAGTATCAAGGTCGCTACATAATGTATTTGGACTGCATACGGGGGCGAAACCTAGGTTCTCTGAAATTTTATCAAGCATCAACTTCGTGCCATTGATTTTATATTTTGGATGCATAATACTAGCAAATGAAAAAATAGAAGGTACTTGAAGCAAATATTTCTGAAATTTAAATTCCATTGAAGTTATGATTTCATTAAATGCATCAATTTTTTTTATATCTTTCAAAAGTAGAAGTCAATCTTACGAACCACGGAAGCACAAGATGCTTAGTCGGATAATAAATTCCCGAGCATTCTTTGGTGGCTTCAAAAAATGGTTATAAAAATTCGAGAAATACATTAGCCATATCACAACTACACATATCTAAAGTAAAATAATGTGTCTTTTGACTAATAAAATCACAAATGACGTTCCAATACGATCTAGTATTTTCTAACATTAGATATGTTGAGTTCCACCGAGTTGAAACATCGGTTTTTAGTTTTCTAGGTTTGAGGTTAGCCGCTTTACAAAATTCTCGATACTCTTGTTATCGGGCGTTTGACGAAGAAATAAAAGAAATTGCACCTCTAATTGCATGAATATGCGGTGATACAAATTACATGTCATCTTTAACAATCAAATTTAAAATATGACAAACACACTGCATATGAAAAATGAAAGACTAAGTACTATCGAAATGATAATATTTTTAAAATTGATTAAGACAAACATCATTAGCGGAAACATTATCTAACGTAATACTAAAAATTCTATCTCTTATATTGTATTATTGTAAAATACCAACAATGTATCGATAAATTGTGATACCACTATGAGGATATTCACAACTCCAAAAATCTAAAATGCGTTTATTAAGTTTTTAATTCGCATCAATGAAATGCGAAGTCACAACAATATAGCCGAGTGCATTGAGTGCACTCCACAAATAAGAAGTAATACATATTGACATCGTGAGCGCATGCGAAAATAAAATAAGCAAGTCATTTTTTTATTTTCTCATACAATTTTATTATGTTGCCTCGCGAGGAATTCGCTTAAAACTTAGATTAATGTACTGCGAGGAATTCGCTTAAAACTTAGATTAATGTATTGTTGTATAAATGTTACGGTTCCCTCGTGATCAAACATTGAAAGAGGTAATTCTCGTGTGCCACATATTTTGCAGCACCTTCTCGCATTCTATCATGCGAATAAATGAAATTTTCGGTACCAAGAGTGTTTAATTGCAGTTGCATACGATCTTTCGAGTGCAAGTACTCGTGATATTTTTTGTAATGTCGATTCATTGTGCTAGTGGTGGATTCATAAGCATTAATGTTTGACACAATAATTGCATTGTGCCATATTTTCTATTTTCGTTCCTACGTTCACTTCTACGATTTCGAAATGTTTCTATACTTTCGATGTTTTCGATTTCTTGCTCGAGGGGCAGACGTGAATGCTTGTGTAGATGTGTGTGTCAATCCGACAGAAAATGCCGGATTCATAGGTGCAACTTCTTGCACCTCATCGTCGGAAGACGGAAACGTTTCAAATTTTATATATTTCGGCGGTGAATCCCTAACAAACAATTTTAAAAAAAATTCTACTTTGATACCGTTAACCGATTTGTTGGTGATTGTTAATGGAAGCGTAGAACGATCAACAACTAGAAGGTTTTTGAGCGCGATGACTTGACATCGATTTGAACATAGAGTTTCGGGTAAGCAATTCTCGGCTAACTCCTACAATTTATAGAATTCCCTCATAACAGCTTGAATATGAAAATTGTAGCCGTTACATTATACGAACTCTTTTTAAAATGTCGGTCGACACTTTGTCGTCTACCGGTCGACCCTTTGATATCGGCGGTCGACACTTTCACTAACGATAAATACTTTGCGGTCGGCATATATAAACCTGGTCGACACCTAAAACATTCTGGAACATATAGCAGTCGACACCTTCTTATGCGGTTGACCTACAAAATTTAAAAAGTCGATTAAGTGTCGACCGCTGTTACACTAAGTGTCGACCGCACTCCAGGTATTCCGAGCCTACCGAGCCAGCTCGCGAGCTGGCTTACAAGCCGGATCGGTTGACTCGGTGTTGCCGAGCTCACGAGCCAGCTTGAGCGAGCCGACATGCCGGGCTGAGCTTTGGCTCGAGCCAGACTCAGCTCGACACTGTAGCAAGTTGTCTGCTCATAGCATAAAAATTTTTCCAACTATGCCTCTTTATTAAATAATGCTTCAAGTTTTATATTATTATTTATGAAAACATATCATTAAATTTAAGTAAATCGAACATCTTCTAACAATTTAATTTTAAAGTTTTTAAGTTTAATATATCATTCTTGATTAAGAGGATCAAAAGAGAGAAATAAAGCAAAAACATAAATGTAATGAGAAGATACATAATTAGCAAATATTTCATGTTAGAAGGGCGTGATGATAAAATTATAAAGTTGAATTTATCAATAAATATACACTCATACTTAATGTCACAATCGAGATAGTTAAAATATTAATATATCATTAGAAATAAAATATATTTGGGTGTTATTGAAAAGTTTAGGGTTAAAAAAGCAATGAAAATATTTCTCTACTCTTTTCAAATTATTCGGCTCTTTACCATCTGCCAGTGCGTGCTGCTTCTCTCCCCTCTCCTCATTTGATGCTGTCTTCGCTTCATTTTCTAGCGTGGCGTTCTACGTTTCTTGTTTCATGTGTTTTTCAAAAAAAAGGAAAAAAAATTGTTAACCTTAAATCTCGGTAGGATTAGCTTTTCGCCAATTCATCATTTTTCTCAATTCGCGCGAACCATTTTTGTAGTTTTCTTTGCCAATTTGCTGTTTAACTTCCCGCAATTTCCACATTTTCTCACTTTGTTTCTGGTCACTGGGTCCTCACCAAATTGCTCTCTTGACAGGTAAACCTAGTTCGAACAATGGGATTTTCTCCGAATAAAGAAATGGGTCTGGAGTTTGTCTATATAATTCGAGCTTTGCCCTAGTTGTGGATGCTCATTTCGAGAGTTGGTTGTGTAGGGCCATAGGCAAACATTTCTCTTTGATATATTTGGAAAGTAATTTTTGATGTCATGGCGACTGTGAAAAAGGTTTTAGGAGCTTTGTTTCTTTCAATCGTTTATTTTCCTTATTGCGCATGTGATACGCAAAATCGTTTGTATGATGCGCGGTGTTTTTCTCTGGTGAATAGAATTCTGAGTGCAGTCGCATTGGGCATGTTTTCTTCAAGTTGATGAAGCAGATTGGAGATCCAACTGACTTTGAGCTTCCAGATTGGTCTAATAAATGGAACCCTACCCCCTACACCTTTATAAAACGAAGTATCCTTTCAATTTATGTTCTCTATTACATCCATTATACTTTTATTTCGGTGTACGCAATTTTACTCTTATGTCTCAGCGTATGACGTGAAAAAATTTAAATTGTAATTTCTTTTATCACTATTACGAATATTTTTAGTCTCCATTCTTTACATTTCACACTTTCAACACAAGTTTATACCTTCTCACTGATGAAAAATAGTGTTCACATCAAATCTTATGAAAAAGAAAGTTATTATCAGTTTCTCCTTTTTCTTCCATTTTTCCATGTTGTTTGACATTGACATATTTAAGATATACATCTTACTAAAAAAATAAAAAGACGCCTTGAGGATGATGGCATTTTCTGTTCCTGTTCCCAGACGCCAGGAACCCCTGGTGTGTGTGGCAGAGATTGTCACTGTGGGTAAGCTCTTACTATTATGATTCTCGTGCTTCTTCTATATTGAACTAGAAGGAATCTACATCTACTCATGTGATTAATTTTGCAATTTCAATGTTCAAATTATCTTTTTAGAAGTGATGGAAAATGGAGCACGTACTTCCTAATCTAATGAATGCTGCTTATTTAGTTTTCCCTTCTCAGAATAAAATTTCATGTGGCAACTTTTGTGCTTATTTGGGTCCTCATTATACCAAAGTTTGTACTAGCTCTGCAGCTGTTTTGAGCGGATGATGCCTTTTCCTGGTTACTCAATGTGTGGTTCTTTTAGTTGAAGTGTATTATGTTAGTTACCGTTTCTATTTAAAATTTATGTATTACTTATCGTTCAAGTCTGCTTCATACTATTTGTAGTTCATCTGACATAATTTCAGAGGATGTTGCATTGTAATTTTTATGGCATACTGCTTTATTAGTTTATAAAATGTAAGTTGTGATTATTTTTTTATAGTTCCGAGCTGATATTGGTTGCAACATTTTACGGTATAGATATTTATTATCATTCAGGTTGTGGTTGTGTAGAAAAGTTATATATAAGCTACATATCAACTTAGACCATATGTTAGTAGTCTTCCTAGTCTTCCCCAATGCCTGGTTCTTTTAGTTGAAGTATTTTATATTAGTTACAGTATCTACATAGATTTTATGTATTACTGATCTTTCAGTTCTTGGTTGTGCTAGTTGTTGGTTGGACCTGTTTTGAGATTATGTTTCATGCCAATTTGTATGGACTATGCTTCATTAATTTAGACCATGTATGCTATGATTATTTGTTTGATATATTCCAAGGTGATATTAGTTGCAACTTTCTATGTTATAGATTTTTGTTATCATTTAAACTGCGCATATGTAGAAAAGTATTATATCAGCTTCAGTTCAACTTAGACCATATGTTAGTAGTTTTCTGAATCTTCCCCAAAAAATTATAAGGTATACTTCAGAATGTAGCTGTTATAGTGTTTTTTTTATTGAGTTAGTGTTTTTCTTTTCCTCAAACGAATTGTAGCAAGACTAGTAAGTTACTGTGAACCTCTCTAAAGTGTGAAAAAGGTTACACTTGGTTTTCAATAATGCATCTCGAATTAGCAAGAACCAAATTTAATGGAAAATATTTGAAATGCTTAAAACTAGAAGTCATTTAACAATATTAGAATCAATATTTGTTCTAAAAGTTGTTACTTGGTGTTTTTGTTCTAAAATATTATAATATTGAGTCGAAGCCAAATAAAGCTAAACTTAACAAACATCCAATCTCCCAATTAATGATCTTTTTTAGTAAGATAGTTTTCTTTGGTGCATGTCTATTGGGATGTAAAATTAAAATTTTATTTTACAGGATGCTTCTTTCTAGCTGCTCCTCAGGTTGCAAATGTGGGAATCTATGTCTTAACAAACCTTTCCAGAATCGACCTGTGAAAAAAATGAAATTGGTTCAGGTATGTTACTTTTTGCATCAGCTTTTGTTATGCTGTTTCTTAGTGTCTCTGTTTACTGTCTTTTTACGCACTGTCTAATAAAATGGAGTTACTCCTTTTAGACTGAAAAATGTGGGTCTGGGATTGTAGCGGATGAAGATATAAAGCAAGGAGAGTTTGTGATTGAATATGTGGGAGAAGGTGATTTTGTGTTTCTTCCATAATGTGTATTTCTGATTGTTTATTTTTCTTTCATTCTCTAAGATGTTGAGCAATATGTGTTATTTTGAATCCATCTGCCAATGCTTCTTTGTTGTAGTTATCGATGATAAAACCTGTGAGGAAAGGCTTTGGAATATGAAACACCGTGGAGAAACAAACTTTTACTTGTGTGAGATCAATAGAGATATGGTCATTGATGCTACATACAAGGGAAACAAATCAAGATACATTAATCATAGTTGTTGCCCCAATACTGAGATGCAAAAATGGTTCCATACTTTTCCTTTAATCATTTTCGTACTTTTTATTGTTTTGAGATAAATATGGATTGCTAGTGATTTTGGACTTAATGTTTTTGAAGGATAATTGATGGAGAAACAAGAATTGGCATATTTGCAACTCGAGATATTATGAAGGGGCAGCATTTGACTTACGATTACCAGTACAAAACTTACTCGATTTTTTGTTATGTTGTATCTAAATTTGCAACTCCTGCCATATTAAGTATTGACTTTTTTTTTTCTCTATTCTTCATATTGATAGAAGTCTTTGCTACCTTATTCTACATATTATTCTAATAATTCTAGCAGGTTTGTTCAGTTTGGTGCTGATCAAGATTGTCATTGTGGTGCTGTTGGCTGCAGAAGACAACTGGGTGTTAGACCTACCAAACCAAAAATGTCTTCAGATGCTGCATTGAAGGTAGTGGCATACCAGGTAGCTGTATTTTCTCCCCAGCTTCATTGGTGTCCTTTACTTTATTCATTGTGTTTTATGAGTTTTTCCTTCTTGTTGATTGTATCAGTAGTTCTAATACATATATGCAAACCTTTTGTTATGTGTACAAAAGCTGTAGTATATTACAGGAAAATCAAACNTGACTTATGATTACCAGTGCGAAACTTACTCGATTTTCTGTCATGTTGTTTCTAAATTTGCTAGCCCTGCCATATTAAGTATTGACTTTTGTTTTTCCTTGATTCTTAGTGTTGATAGAAGTCCTTACTGCCTTATTCTATCATATTATTCTAATAAATTTAGCAGGTTTGTTCAGTTTGGTGCAGATCAAGATTGTCATTGTGGTGCTGTTGGCTGCAGAAGACAACTGGGTGTTAGACCTACCAAACCAAAAATGTCTTCAGATGCTGCATTGAAGGTAGTGGCATACCAGGTAGCTGTATTTTCTCCCCAGCTTCATTGGTGTCCTTTACTTTATTCATTGTGTTTTATGAGTTTTTCCTTCTTGTTGATTGTATCAGTAGTTCTAATACATATATGCAAACCTTTTGTTATGTGTACAAAAGCTGTAGTATATTACAGGAAAATCAAACAAAATCTTTTCAATGTTTCTAAAGTTGAGGATTCACTACTTATTTGTGTGTTTAAGCCCGTGGAAAGAAAAGTGAGAGATTTCTTGACTAATAAGTTTCTTTTGACCTTTTTTTACAAGGCAGTTAAAGAATTATTTGGCACAGTAGAAAGTATTTAATTTTTTTTTTATAAAATGAGATTATGTTATATTCTATTAGAAATATAAGGAAAGAGAATAATATTTTTGTTACAATGGTTGCATGCCTTTAATTATGCTACAAACTTTCTAAAGTATAAGTAATGAAACTTATGCTTTAGAAACTATTAACTTTAGAAGTTAATTCTTAAAGAATTTAATACTTAAAGAAATGAATTCCTAATTTAATATAATATAAAATCTACTTTAAATGAGAAAATATCAATTTTAATTATTAACACTCTCCCCTCTAGTTTGAGTAAAATTTTTAATAATGCTTAAACTTGTTAGAAAGATAATTCATCGTCAACTAGATATTCTAAAATAAGTTCAACAAGACCTCATTTCATATAGCTTCATCAATGCGAGGCTAATTAACAAATCTTCTGAAAGAGAACCATGATAACTAGAATTTTCTTGTATCTTTTCTTTTGCAGCAATGCTCACTAGAGCATAATGAAAATAAAAAAAGAAAACAATAAAAGTTTCGCACTTATGTTCATTGGGACAAAACGTTAGTATCGAAAATCACAATAAGAAAAAAATAAAAGTTTTGCACTTCTGGTCACTGGGACAAAATGTTACTACAGAAAATCACAATAAGAAGAAGACCAAAAAGTAGAATCTAGCCAGATATAGATGAACAAAATTGCCAAAAATAAGAGAAGACGTGAAAAACAACGATATGAGGCGTGACAAACAACAATAGAGGAAACATGATGATGTCGCTGCAGTATAAATGAACAACGGCAAAATAGATGCTTATTGAGCTGACAAAATTTCAACAACCATGTTGCGTACCAAATGGAAGCAAAATCTTGCAGCCTCCAAGCTCTTTCACCAAACCTACAAGCCATAAAAACTACACAGCACAAATCCTCTACAGAAGACTCGGCTATCTACTAGACATTCTTCATTGATATTTCAAAAGCATACTATTAATAGTTCATACCGACTATTTATACTAACAAGTCACTTTCTTTTGTCAAGCATCAACACAAAAACATATGCACCTAATTCACTTTTTTGTTCTTTTGTAGTATTTATCAATAGCCCTTGTCCCTTTGAAACTTGTGTCACAAACCAACCGTGAATAACTATGCGCGAAAGTGTGAAATAAAACATTCAAGGAGAACTTCAAAATTATGAACAAATAGAGCGAGCACCGCGAGTCTTGGCGCAAAGGCGAGTGCCACAAGATCGTGGTCACATGCCTTTTGCGTCGTTCTTCTCCTACAATTTGCTCAATAAGGCAAACAAATATTTTTTTGGTGTAAAATTACTTCTCCTTAGAGCTCAATAAGGCTAACAAATATTTTTTTGTGTGTAAAATTACTTCTCCTTGGAGCACTGGGTCTGATACTATGTTAGAAATAGAGAAAAATATATTTTCATTATGATAGATTTGATGTTAAATAATGAAACTTATGCGTTAAAAAACTAATAACTATAGAAATTAGTTCTTAAAGAAGCTATACTTAAAGAAATTAATTCCTAATTCAATATAATATTAAATCTACCTTAAATAAGAAAATATTAATCTTAATTCGTAACATCTTCTAATGACAAGTCACTTTCTAATTGTTCATTAAGTTTATCTTTTACCGTTAATATTTTGTAGTTGAATAAGGTTCAACTTTATTACTATGGTTAGTGTTTTTTAATGGACAATAAAATTGTTGAAAGAGGAATGAGAGAATTTATGGAATTCTACCTAAAGAGAGAGTTGGAGGACAAATGTAATGCTTTTAATTGAAGAGGGGTTGTTTTAGGTGGCTTGTGACTCAATGTCTTAGTTATTGTGGGGAGACAAAGAAGTTTTGACCTCGTTTATATTTTGAAACTATAAGTTTGTGGTGACATCTTATTTTAATCTTTTAAATATACGGTGACGTGTCAAATAATTATTCATTCCATAAATAACTATTTATAGCTCTTAACATTAATTATAAAAATCATTATTTGACGACACAATAAACTATATTATGTAATGTAGATTGAGAAGGCAAGCATCACATAATATTTTTAAAATATTTCTTAAGCTTCTTGTTATGTCTATTTTGTTTACTTTCGAACTGCTCGATTTTGTTTATTTTTGAAGGCTCTATTTTGTATTTGCTTTCCAATGATGAAGTACTGTGTCAATTTTTCATTGTCATGCTAATAATGGAAGACAAGTATAGCGATTCCAAAATTTAGTTTCACTTGTCCTTAATTTAAATCCTAAAATTTCTCCAAGATTGATATATGGATTAAGTTTAATTGGATTGTTAAAGAACCCCTAATTTTAAAATCATGGAATTAAGAAACCCTAATAATTAATCAAAATAATTTATTAGGAGGAAAATTTTCAAGAAATAAATTCAATATTAAAAACCATAAAGCCTCATTTTTTAAATTACTAACATCAACAAAGTCAGTTTTGAATCCAATAAATGCTAAAGTATTTAAACTTTATTTTCTTATACGTCAACAACAATTTATAAAAACAAAAGCTAAATGAAAATATCCAAAAGTACTTTTCCCAACCAACAACAACATCCTCCTTTGTATGTTCGCCTCTCTCTGAAAATTTCTATAATCATGGTCATTTCATCATCAAATAAGACTCACTTACGTCTCAAAGCTAATGCATGAGATAAACCCAGTACGTAAAAAATTGTGCAACAGAAGTTGTATTTCATGAACGAAACAAAAAAATTAAAGAAGAATAGAGAAATCTCTTCAAGAGAACTTGATAATTAAATATGTTTAGTTGTGTGATTTAATGAATAGTCCCATTATTAAAAAGACAATGTTTAAAATACTAATTCTAGTTAAATACGGAATATTGTTGAATATGAAATACTAATCCTATATGAATATGAAATACAAATCATAGTGGAATACGAAATACTAATAGTAAAAAAATAAGAAATAGTAATACTGATAAATAATAAAAGATTATTTATGGGCCCACATGGTGTTGGGCTTGTGTCGCATCAATCTCCTCTTTTTGAAGGAAACTCATCCTCCAATTAGTTGGTTGGAGAGAAACTTAGTTGGTTGGAGAGAAAGTTTGTAAGGAGGATAATACTCAAAGATATCAGCTACACGTGTTGGAAATATTCATGTTTGATGGTAGCTCAACCTTGTAAGCATTACCACTATTTTTATGAAGAATGCGCAATGAATTAATCTTTTTAGCTTTGAGCTTGGTGTAAATGCTGATAGGAAATCGATATTTGCGTAAATTAAACCTTTATTCATTAAATAATTAACTTGGCATTGTAGTTCCTCGTGTTCCATCAGACTCATGCAATAATGTGGTAGATTTAGAAAATTGACCTTATTATTAAGTTTGGAAAATTAGCTAATGGTAGTAAGTCAATGTTATGGTTGTTGGGTTTGATTTGAATTTTTGGTGGCTAACAATAGATGTTGACTGATACGTGTCACTTCGACACCAACATCACCATCTTCTAACTGAGTTTCCCTCATAAGCATTGTCATTTAGATTTTTTACATCTTCACCAACACTTGATAAAGTTGACAGGTTGTCTGCTCGGGCAATTGTTTGAGAGGTTACTTGGCTGCATCTAAAACACTTGCCCAAGTTAGGGCATGTGTAAGGATCGTTACGTGTTCCTTGTGGTAGGAGTCAGTTTGAATATTAAGATGGGTAAAGGGAGGAAATTTTTTTGTTTGACCAGGCTGTGAGATTAGATGAGCATCTTTAGGGATATTGTTGCTGATAACAGTTGTTCCTTTGTAATTGGTGGACCCTTCTGGCATTGATCCACAAAAATTCTTGGAATTACGAGCATTAGTTATATTCACATGAGTTTCAACTTTAACTGCTAAATTTATAAAATCTATTGCAGCCCATATTGGTTATAGAGCCAACCAATATTGTATGTTTAACTTAAGTCCATCAATATATCGAGTGACAAGTTGTTCTTTCATTTCTCATAAAATAACTTGAGCATTGAAGTGATAAAACTTTTCTGTATGTTCCTTCATTGTATGGTTGATTTGTTGATAGTTTTGATATCGTTGACGTAAAAATTGCTGGTAGTATGGCAGAGGGAACCGTTATTGCTATGGTCTTTTCATCTTTATCCAAGTGGTAACTAGCAACTTTTCTTGTCTCTGTCGATTGAGTTGAGTTTGTTCCCACCACCTTGAAGCTCCTCCTTTTAATTTAATTGTCACAAGGTTAATTTAGTTTTTCTTTGCGATATCTAAATAATCGAAAAAAATTTCCACCCTATAAACCCAATTAAAAAAATCTTCAAAATGTACTCGGCCATAAAGAGTTGGTATGCCCATTTTCATCTTGAATTCATCGGTGGTTTGTATAGGATTAATAATTTGATCATCATGGATAACATCCCTTTCATTAAATGAATAATTAGATCAGTGTGATGTGGGAGGTCATCATCGAAACCTTGTCATTTGCCTGTTTCTCTTGGCCGGTAAAAATGTCTTGGTTTATTCTCTATTTAATGTGAATTCATCGATGTCGTTTTTCCATCAATGTTGTTTTATCGTCATTCGTTGTGTCGCGTATTGCATCTCTTCATGCTTGTCTGTGCAAGCCTAGACTCTGCACGATTGTACATAGTAGTTGCCATAAGAATTTCCGTTGCCATGGTTGGTTGTTCTGGCAGTTGTCGAAAACCAGTTGTCTCCTAGGCGGCTGTGAAATTTCTTTGACCAATTAAGATTTGAAAAATTACAGTTTTTTCTTCCTCGGTCTTCATTGGCATGATCATCTTCTGCGTAAAATTTTGACCTTTGAATTGTCTATTTTTTTGGTTGCTTGACCGTCTTCACAGTCAACATCTGTGTAAGTTTGTTGAACTTTTTGTGAAATATTCAAACTCTTGATCGTGTTGCTCATATCGTCGATCCATGCTTTCCAATCATACTTTGATGTCAAACTGCCGTTCGTGTTGACAATTTATTTTCCTCTTGAACCTTTTTGAGCCATTGGTCAAGGTTAAAATCCTCTCTCTACTACTAATTTGGTGCAGCGGAAGTTGAGATTTTTGAACGAAGTAGAAAAATTATGAAAGAGTAGAGAAATCTCTTTTAACAGAAATTGATAATTGAAAATATTGAGTTTTGTGGGTTAATGAATAGCCCTACTATTAAATAGAAAAAGTTTAAAATATTAATACTAGTCAAATACGAAATACTAATCTTAGTTGAATATGAAATAGTATTTGTAGATGAATATGAAATACTAATCATAGTCGGTATCGAAATAAGAATATTAGCCAAATTGGAAAGACTAAGATTAATAAAAAAGATTAATTATGAGTTGGTGGGGCTTGTGCCTCAGTTCAATATTTTAAGTTAGCACATAGATCTCACTTTCTGATCTTTCCATGTGTTCGGACTTTCACAAAAATAGCAGTTTCTTACCCTCATTAAGTTTCATCACCCATTTTAATTTATAACCATGCGTTCAGGCTGTCATGGAGTTTCTGTTTCATTCACGCTATTACCCTTTCTCTTCATCATATGTTCATTAAAACTTGATAAGTCCTTAAAAGGTAGTGGCGTTTATTTCTCACCTTTAAACATCTAAGAAATTTGATTCTTATATTATATTTGTAATATTTTCAGATACATACTAAGTAAAGTGAGGTAGATTGAAATTTTCAGTTCATTTATTATTTTTCTATTTCTTCCGTTATGCTTTCTTCCTGTACTTTGATTTACTGAAAATGAGAAACGGCCATTCTAGTGCCAAATACTAGAGTCCGACCCTTAACTTTCTTAGATTTGCTATATTTTAACCATGTATTCTTAAAGGAAGTCGCATGTAGGCTGCTAAAGTTTTTTTTTCTATTATTCTCTATTATTTTTTTGGAATTTGATTTTTTTTGTTTCATATGAAAACTTTTTGCAAAGATGCTATGGACTGATTTTGTTTTATTGTTCGGTTTTCCAGAATGAAGCCTTGCACATAGGTGAGGACATGATTGTTATTTGGTCGTCTCTGACTCTCAAGCTGTCATGCCATCTCTCCTGTCATTTATGAAACATGAATTTAATTTTGAAATCCTAGCAGGAAATTTTAGGCATGCTCATTATCCGATCAGAACGTGCTTGCGTAATTGCACTGGTGAAGTTATCCGGATAATTAGTTCCACTAATGAAAGGTACTTTTAGCACTAATGTGGCCAACTTATATGTAAGCATAAACTCTAAGTAAATGTAAAATAATATTCTTTTTCATTCATTTTTCAAATTGTTGCAAACTACTTAGAATTCAAGCAGTTGGGAAGGACCAAAATGTCTGAGTTAATAGAACAGTATGTTCTATTTACCTCGTATTTGTTTTACAGGGAGAAGTTATTATAATATCAAGTTAAAATACAAAAAAATACAAAATGTTGCATGAGTTATTGTAAATAAATAAATACCTTTTAGGCTTCCTACAATAGCTTTCCAACATGCTTGAGTGTAATCTGACTGCTAAAATTTTCAGAAACTTGTACATTTGATGGTTCGGTATTAATGGAAAAGTTTACAGCTATTATTTTTTGAAAACTTTCAGGTGTTTTGGGATTATTAGAAGGTTTGATTACTACTCTGGGAAACACAAGGTAAGGCAAAAGGTCTTCCTTTTTTTGCTGTTCATATAACTAAAATAGTTGGCAAGTGAAATCAGTTCCGTTTGGCTGTTAATAGTTTTCAAATGCTGCAGATTATGTTTGAAGATGGGGATGTTAAATTTCTTGACATGTCAAAAGAGGAGTGGGAATTTGCATGATTCTAATTGATTTCAGTAAGTAATCTTCAAATTGTGGTATCTTAATTAGTGGTAGTAGAGATATTCTTTTGTTTTACTAAGATCAGTGTTTTGATTTTTCTTTGCCAATGGTAGAACTTAGAACAATAAGTAAATGAGAGATTCAGAGTTGTGGCATGAAGATTTATTTTTGCTTGTAACATAACATGTAAATTAATTTCAGAAAATAGTTGCTTAAGTGACTTCATTAAGAAAACTCCTAAATGTCTAAAGAGTTTATGGCCCTCACTCATTTAATTAAACAATTTTCTTCCTCGATAACTCCAGAGAGCTACTTAATTTTGTGTGTTTTTTACAGAACTATTAAATGTTCTTGCTCATCGGAAAGATGTGCGGCTCACATAAAACCACTAAACTTTCACCCACTGGAGAAAGCTGCTTCATGCTCCCACTTGACTTGCTTGTATTCCCATCCAATCTGGCCAGAGCTTTGACTTAGATTCTTTAGATTCGATGAAAAAAGATATCATGTTCTTGGATTTGCATGCTAAAATATGCTTTAGAATTAGAGTCTAGTTGAGGTTCTTTTCTGATTTAGTGTAGCGGACGTGAGCTCAGTGGTTTCTTATCCATTTGTTCAGGTTTCTCACTCGAGAAGTCGTGGGAAAGTCTCGGATGCAACTGTAGAATGTTTGCTCTTTTGCTGCCTTGCTTACGCAGCAGCTGCAGCAGTGATACCGTGAGAGAATTAGCATTATTATTTTTCTGTACATGTTGAATTGGTAGGCTAGTTGAAGGATTTGTGCTTTCAACCAACGATTCCACAGTTGTGAAATGAATGTTGATGATTAGTAAAAGAGATGTATGGTAGTCATATAACCTAAAACTATGGTAAAAAAATCAATTTCAAACCCAAAGCATGGGATGCTTTTTGAACAACCATTAAACTACGGCAGCTGCACCTCTCTTCCTTTCCTATTTTTTTCTAGATCAACGTTAGGGGCGATTAGAACTGTTCCAGTTATTCGCAAAATTACAGCCTACAGTTTGATTTCAAGATTCCAGAGACTTGGTCCACCATAGTTTGAAGGAGAAAAAAAATCCAACTTTTACACTTCTTAGCAACAACCGTTGCCAATACATGATTATTTAACTTACCACGTGTTTAGAAACAAATAAAGGTTATCTAACTTTTTTGTTTTAATGAGAGAATCATTATTGTACCAATGGGCTACTGACATGTTACCATTGCCATCTGCATCAAGCCCGGCCCAATGTTTCGATCTTATGCGAGTCAAAAGAGAATGTCCAGATGTGTTGGAAACTAACATATATCACTTTCTATTTGACGCATCAATCGATTTCAATTATCAAACTCCGTAACGAATAGTTATTATCTGTCATGTAATGTCTATGTGCTATTCCAAAAACGAGTAAGTCTAATACATAAGGTAAGTACATAATAGTCTAATTAATAAATAATATCATCTTATCTCATGTCCACTTGAAGGCATGTCATGCATTTAAATTTGAAGTTGTCGGGAACAATAACGTCGTCACAATTGAGAAGTTTTTGGATATATATGCTTAGTTTTTCACCGAACTTCTTTGCTCGATCTCGTGTCATATTTTCGTCCATGCTTGCGCCAGTTACATTTAATTATTTCTCTTTGCTCTTTTCCTTTTTTAAAAGGATTTGTCTCAAAATCATCTTCTGCATAAAAAAAGAGATAAATCATAAACGTTGAATGTGGTTCTAACATTATACTCACCTGGAAGATCTAAACGGTAAGCGTTATCATTGATGCACTCGAGGTTTTGAAAAGAGCCATCTCCACGTGGTAATAGTTTAGATTTTCTTTTGGTTGAAAATCATTCCTTGCGCAAATGCAACCACACTCAATATTCTGGTTCAAAAGTGACACTTCGTCGTCATTTGTTGACATGTTTCACGTATTGTTCAGTTCGTTTCTCAATATTTTGCCTTACAGTCTCATGAAGCTTTTTAACAAGTTCTACCTTCTTATTTTCATCTAAATAAATACGCTGAGAAACAAGTAAATGAGATAAATCCAGAGGAGTTAGTGGGTTAAAACCAAATATGATTTTGAAAGGTGAAAACTTAGTAGATGAATGAACTGAGCAATTATAACCAAATTCAGCATGTGATAAACACTCTTCCAAACTCTTAATGTTAATATTTATGATGGATCGTAGTAATGCTGATAAGGTCCTATTGACAACTTTTGTTTGTCCATCAGATTGTGGGTGACCAGTTGTAGCAACCCTCATTTTTATTTTAGAATTTTGTAACTTTAAGATGGAAGTGTTTAAGATTTGTTTTATGAATGTTGGGATATTGAAGAATTAAAGTATTCTTGATGTTAGCAATTTAGTAGGTTGAAGGTGATGAAGAAAATAAGGTTTAATGGGGTATAAGTAATGATGTTATTCGGAAAGGTTAGAAAATCTTCTAAGTGTTTAGGAATACTTTCGGTCGAGGATCGAAGAAGGGTCGACACAATATAACTTTCGGTCGATCCCAGGATCGAAGAGGGGTCGACACAATATAACTTTTGGTCGACCTGAGGATCGAAGAGGGGTCGACACAATATAACCCTTTCGGTCGACCCTAGGATCAAGGAGAAGTTGACACAATATAAGCATCTGAAATACTATTGGTCGCCCCAGGATCGAGGAGGGGTCGACACAAATAATTCTCGGGAATAGATTCGGTCGACACCATGGACTTTCCCGATTTGAGTTGAAAAGTCAGCCAAAACGTGGAGAATCCTGATGGATGGACGTGAGAGAAACATTGATTTTTGTTTAATTAAGGAGATAAGAAGGCATGGTCTGTCATTTCCCTACCAGCACGACTCCTTCTTCCTATTTTACTTTAAGTTCTCACGTCTTGATCAAGGGGAGAGTCAGATTGAGAAAGAAAAGAGATAGTTTGTGACAAAAGAGTAAGAAAGTGAGTTACCGCTGAAGTTCAAGGTAATTTTTCTATTCTCTGAGTTTCTTTTAGGTTCAGTAAGGATGATATGATTGTATTGGTTGAATTTATGGATAAATATGAATGATTTCGTGTTAATTGCTATGAAATCGGTTAATTATGCACAAAGTTAGAGTTTTGGAGATTCAGTCAATATGTGGTACGACTTGGAGTTTGTTTCCTTCATAAGAGTTAAAGTAGACTCTTAGAGTGATCTATAACCGTTTGAATCACTCAATTTGCAGATTTGTAGACAAAGTTACAGATGTTACAAGTTAGTAGATGGAAATAGAGAGAGGAATTCGGACAACCATTTTGTAAGTTAGATCGTCCGTTTTGTAAGTTAGGTCGACCGATTCCCGATTTCCTGCTCTCTATTTTTGAGCATGGGTCGACCCCTCCAAGGTTGGGTCGACCGCTCCTTGGTTTCCAGAAATGCATGCTCACTATTATGTCAACATTGATCGACACTTTATGCTACGTTAGTTTTGTGAATTTGGTGTCTTCTAAGAAGTTATAGTAGACTCTTTAAGGAATAATTTGACACCCTTAGCATCACGAATGAATCAATATAGAGGAAGTTATAGCTGTTCAAAGTTGGGATAAAAAGTTATGACTCTACACAATAAAACAGGTTATGTTACCTGAATTCTGATCCTTAAATGATCTATATGTTTAGGTCCTCAATTTGATTAAGAGAGGCTCAAGTGGATTGATTCAAGATAGCTGCTAAGGTAAGTTAGTATTAAGATTGTTTGGCCCTTAAGTTTGATTACATTGCAAATATTAGGATGTATATTTGATGTGCGTTGCATGTTTGTTTTCATGACATGTTTGATGTTATACTTATTTTCATGTTATGTTTGATGTGATTTAAGTAATGTTTCATAGTCACATGGTCATGCATCATAGTTTTACGAAATATCAACGAACTATTTTCATGCATGATTTTACAACGTAGTTGGAGGTAAACGAGATACGATTGATGGTATGAGACGCTAATTATGTTTCGTCTCCGATGAATTAATAACTTGAATATCAGAACAGTAAAGTAGATGGTTATTATAGGCCTGAACACTTCAAGTAGTAAGTGCGCCCAGTAGAAGTTGAAGTAGGTGGAGGGTGGTGTTCTTGAGATCTTGTAATATTTCCAAAGATAAAGAAGATATGAAACCTAAGAAATGTGAATGAAATTGTGCATTGTTTTAACAACATAGCATACTCATGCATTGCATTTTATAGTTATGCTACTTACTGAGCTTTAGGCTCATAGTTTAGGCTTTGCAATGTAGGGAATGTAATGGAAGAATGGGTGCAAGTGACTGACCAAGGAGTGAGAGCACAGGAGTGTCCAAATGATACAGTTTATTGAGTAACGACCGACGAAGAGTGATGCATGACACACACAGAGTTATATTACAAAATGTTTTGAATGTTTTGAAGATGTAATTAAAATGTATATATTATTTTGAAGTGATGGATTATAAAGGTGGTGAATGTCTTCCGCTGTATGTTTTAAGTTATTAAATGCTTATGTATTTTATTTAAAGGTGGAATTCAAATGTATGTTTTATTATTCGACGGTTTTCCTTGTAAACTATTTTATAAAATAAAGATAGTTTTTAGAAATTAAATTAACAAGTTTTCCACCAACGTAAGTAAGTAAGTAAGTAAGAACCCAGTAACGGACCGGTTCTCGGGTCGCCAGCAAGTAAGTAAGTAAAGTTAGTGAGTAAGAAAAGCAGTAAGCGAGTGGCGGCTCGGGAATCAGATCGTTATAATTATGGTATCAGAGCAAAACACACACAATAAGGGAACGAAAGAGTGAGTGCACTGGGTTAGGTCGGTTCTCTAGACAGCTCAATAACTGTATTATTTGAATACTTCTGTGTTATTAAAGGATTCAAGTAAAAAGATACTTATTTTGGAGTACTAACGATATCATTGGTTGGATGCTGTTGAGGTGGCAACCAATGAGGATAAAGTTGAGTAGTTCGTACAAGGATTGAAACCAGGAATTTATAAAGAAATAAAGGCTTGGGGACGAGAGGATGCTCAATCTTCAAAGGTTGTTTCTAAGGCTCTAAACCTTGAGGAAGCAGAATTAAAGTTGTTCAAGCAACAACCAGGAACATCCGAAAGACGGTTCTTTCGAGAAGTTCAATTGCAACAGAGTAAACCATGGCAACTAATGCGTGGGATGAAAAGGCCAAGTGAAAGTTCGGACGAGCAAGGGAAAGGAAAGCAAGTTAAAAGTTTAGAGCCGATATTGGAATGTCCTAAGTGCAATAGGAAGCATCCAGGATAGTGTATGGCTGGATTTGGACGCTATTTCAGATGTAAGGAGATGAGACACATGATGCGAGATTGTCCGAAGGCACCTCCAAACAAACCAGAACAGAAAAGGATAGCCGGTCGTGTCTTTGTGATGCTGAGGAAGCGGATCATTCAGCCGTAGTGGCAGGTACATTATTGATAAATAGAATTAGTGTCTTTTAATTGATAGATTCAGGAGCTACACATTCGTTTATGTCTGAAGAGTTTTCTAAGAAATTGAACCAAGTGATGAAGGTTTGGATCACCTCTGCCCAACCATTCTTGACAGCCAGTCAACTACTCGAACCCAGGCTGAGGAATAGATAAGTAAGATTTCTCAGTCAGAATCACATAGACCAAAAAAAAAAGGAACAAAAAGGGCAAACTAAGATGAATTCAAAATGGGTGGAGAAAAGCGAATACAAGGCTCCTCTCAATGTAGTGTCTGCTCGAGATGTAGAAAAAGGGCACTTCGGACAGTGTCTCGCCGGTACTAGACAATGTTACAAGTGCAAGGAAATGAGGCATAAAGTGAGAGAATCCCCCCAATTAAAGGAAGAACAACAAAAAAATAATAATTGATGGCAAACCAAAGAGTACTTGCAACGAGTGAACCTTGCAAGAAATGTAGGAAAAGACACCTAGGAGAATGTATGGCTGGCTTACGGGGCTGCAACATATACGAGGAACTTGGACATTATAGGTGAGATTGCCCCAAAAACAAGGATGAGCCCAGGGTGACACCCCAAGTGTTCACGATGATCGAGCCAGAAGATATGGAACAGTGGTGATGTCACGTACGCTTCCAGATAATAATGAAGTATATACTGATACATTACTTGACCCTAGTGCCACCCACTAGTTATTAATCTATTCTCAATCTCTAGGTATGAGAAGATATCTCTTGCAAAAGACAGAAATTAATTAAAATATGCCTAGAGTATCAAGTAAGGGGAGTCTCATAAATCTAGAAGATTGAATGTAAAAGTTTTGAGGAGAACTAGTTAAGGAGGTAAGGGAAAAATATATATAGAAGACGATTTGAGGTTTATCAAAATTTGCCCCACACTTAGATGAGTAAAGAAAAACTTAAAGTGTACTAGTATATTCAAGGTCTAAAGTTGGAAACTTATAGAGGAGTTAAAGTAGCTGGTACCAAGAACGTTAATCATGCTAATGTGGTGGCCAAGAATCTTGGAAAATTTAGATGTGGTTTATGAGGTATAAGAAATCTTTGATGAGAAATTCTTTGAATCGATAATACCTCAATCAAGTAAAGAATGACAACCACTGAGAAGAACGAAAAGGATCAAGTGAGAATAAACTCAAAGGAGGTAAAGCAAAAAGTAAGTTTAAGGTTCTTCTCAAGCCAAGTTATGTCATAGACTTAAAGGAGGCATTTTAGAGAATGTGCTATCGACACATGACGATGTATTAAATGCAAAGAGAATAGGGCATCTAGTGAGAAACTATCCCCAAATGAAAAGTAACACCCAAGAACAAATTCAAGGACAAGGAAATTAAGTAAGCTAACGATAAGGGATAAGTGTATGTCATCAAAGATTGACAACTTGTTCGATCAAAATGGACGATATTTCAAGATGATATTCAAGAAGAATATAAACATTATGAATTTTTGGAAGATATCTGTTAGAGTAACAAATGCACCAATAGTTTTTTTTGGACGTAACAAATTGAATGTTTCAAACATCTAAAAGATAGTAAGATTAGTTGGAATCTCAATCTCCATTGTTTTGGAAAGACCATGAGAAAAGTTTAGAAATATGAATGGCGTTTCATCCCCGAACCGGTAGTCGAATCAAAAGGGAACCCAAATTTAGAAGACACGGTGAAAGCATGAGTGCTAAAGTTTCAAAGTGCCATAGAGCAAGTCGTTGCCCTTAGTGAAGTTTACTTATACTCAATACTACTAAGCTACAATTAGTACAACCTTTATAAGGTGAAGTATGATGAGAATTGTAAATTACCCCATATTAGATAATACTAGAGAAGCGAATTATATGATCCGAATATGTTACAACAACTCAGAGATCAATATGCACGATTAGGAAAAGGATTTGAGTGTCACGAGACCAACATGAGAACTATGCTAGCTTAGACAGGACTCAAGTTTGGATGAGGATTAAGTGGAGAAAATGAAAATGGTATAGGGAGTTTCAGGTTTGAGTGTAAAAGTTGAATGTTTGAGGCAGAACAAAGGTTAAATTGGGATACAAATATAGAAGGATGAAAATAAATCAACAGTTTAATACAATTGAATGACTTAGAAAATAATAGAATGAGAGTTGTGTTTGAATGATGATTAATTAATGAATGGAAAGAAGGATTGATGTTAGATTGAAGAAAGATGAAGTGACTTTGGTAGTTTTAGCTATGATGTTAGATTAAAGAGAGATGAAGAGTTTGTATAAGTAAAGTAGTTGAGATTTGATGATGAGATATGTAGAGATGTGTCGATCAAATTAAAAGAAGGAGAAATAGCGAGTTGAGTTATTTAATGCAATTGGGATTGAAGGGGATGATTAAAAGGTTACGAAAAAGAAGGGATAGTAACTTTGAATGAAATAATGAAGAAAAATGTAAGAAATATTTTGGTTACTTAGGATTTTGTAGTCGGATTGCCTACAACAAACAGTGGAGCAGGTGAAAACCATACAACAAAGGATGAAAGCTGCTCAAGATTGTCAGAAAAGCTATGCGGATTGGCGACGAAGAGCACTAGAATTTAAGAAGGGAGATGAAGTGTTTTTGAAAGTTTCGTCATTCAGAGGCATGATGAGGTTTGGGCAGAAAGGGAAGTTGGCACCGAGATTCATTGGACCATTTAATATTTTGAAGAGAGTGGGAAACATGGCCTATATGTTGCAATTACCAGAAAACTTGGCAGGAGTCCACAATGTGTTTCATGTGTCAATGTTAAGAAAATGCATTCGTGATCCATCCTAAGTGATCGAAGCGGAGCAGATAGAAGTAGAGCCAACTATGAGTTATGAGGAGCAGCCAGTAAGGATACTCGATACGAAGATGAAGGTGTTGTGGAACAAGCAAATTCCATTGGTGATAGTTCTATGGCGAAATCATAAAGTGAAAGAAGCTACTGGGTAAGAGAACCAGAAATGAAGGAAAAGTATCTAAAGATGTTTGAAGTCTAAATTTTGAGGACAAAATTTTATTAAGGAGGGTAGAATGTAAAAACCCTCATTTTTATTTTAGAATTTTGTGACTTTAAGATGAAAGTGTTTAAGATTTGTTTTATGAATGTTGGGTAAATATTGAAGAATTAAAGTATTGTTGTTGTTAGCAATTTAGTAGGTTGAAGGTGATGAAGAAAATAAAGTTTAAGGAGGTATAAGTAATGATGTTATTCGGAAAGGTTAGAAAATCTTCTAAGTGTTTAGGAATACTTTTGGTCGACCCCGGGATTGAAGAGGGGTCGACACAATGTAACCCTTTCGGTCGACCCTAGGATCAAGGAGAGGTTGACACAATATAAGCATCTGAAATACTATTGGTCGACCCCAGGATCGAGGAGGGGTCGACACAAATAATTCTCGGGAATAGATTCGGTCGACACCATGGACTTTCCCGATTTGAGTTGAAAAGTCAGCCAAAAGGTGGAGAATCCTGATGGATGGACGTGAGAGAAACATTGATTTTTGTTTAATTAAGGAGATAAGAAGGCATAGTCTCCCATTTCCCTACCGGCACGACTCCTTCTCCCTATTTTACTTTAAGTTCTCACGTCTTGATCAAGGGGAGAGTGAGATTGAGAAAGAAAAGAGATAGTGTGAGAAAAAAAAGTAAGAAAGTGAGTTACCGCTGAAGTTCAAGGTAATTTTTATATCCTCTGAGTTTCTTTTAGGTTCAGTAAGGATAATATGATTGTATTGGTTGAATTGATGGATAAATATGAATGATTTCGTGTTAATTGCTGTGAAATCGGTTAATTATGCGCAAAGTTAGAGTTTTGGAAATTCGGTCGATATTTGGTACAAATTAGAGTTTATTTCCTTCAAAAGATTTAAAGTAGACTCTTAGAGTGATTTATAGCGTTTGAATCACTCAATTTGAAGCTTTGTAGACAAAGTTATGGATGTTGCAAGTTGGTAGACGGAAATTGAGAGAGGAATTCGGACGACCGTTTTGTAAGTTAGGTCGTCCGTTTTGTAAGTTAGGTCGACCGGTAACGGTCCACCGATTCCCGATTTCCTGCTCTCTATTTTTGAGCATGGGTCGACCCCTCCAAGGTTGGGTCGACAGCTCCTTGGTTTCCAGAAATGCATGCTCACTATTATGTCAACATTGATCGACACTTTATGCTACGTTAGTTTTGTGAATTTGGTGTCTTCTAAGAAGTTATAGTAGACTCTTTAAGGAATAATTTGACACCTGTAGCATCACGAATGAATCAATATAGAGGAAGTTATAGTTTTTCAAAGTTGGGATAAAAAGTTATGACTCTACACAATAAAACAGGTTATATTACCTGAATTCTGATCCTTAAATGATCTATATGTTTAGGTCCTCAATTTGATTAAGAGAGGCTCAAGTGGATTGATTCAAGATAGCTGCTAAGGTAAGTTAATATTAAGATTGTTTGGCCCTTAAGTAGGACTACATTGCAAAGATTAGGATGTATGTTTGATGTGCGTTGTATGTTTGTTTTCATGACATGTTTGATGTTATACTTATTTTCATGTTATGTTTGGTATGATTTAAGTAATGTTTCATAGTCACATGGTCATGCATCATAGTTTTACGAAATATTAACGAACTATTTTCATGCATGGTTTTACAA
This sequence comes from Begonia fuchsioides, assembly GCA_003255005.1. NCBI lineage: Eukaryota > Viridiplantae > Streptophyta > Magnoliopsida > Cucurbitales > Begoniaceae > Begonia > Begonia fuchsioides. The sequence continues at coordinate 123,378 of QAOC01014974.1, forward strand.
CGTAGTTGGAGGTAAACGAGATACGATTGATGGTATGCATTTCGTCTCCGATGAATTAATAACTTGAATATCAGAACAGTAAAGTAGATGGTTATTACAGGCCTGAACACTCCAAGTAGTAAGTGCGCCCAGTAGAAGTTGAAGTAGGTGGAGGGTGGTGTTCTTGAGATCTTGTAATATTTCCAAAGATAAAGAAGATATGAAACCTAAGAAACGTGAATGAAATTGTGCATTGTTTTAACAACATAGCATACTCATGCATTGCATTTTATAGTTATGCTACTTACTGAGCTTTAGGCTCATAGTTTAGGCTTTGCAATGTAGGGAATGTAATGGAAGAATTGGTGCAAGTGACTGACCAAGGAGTGAGAGCAGAGGAGTGTCCAAATGATACAGTTTATTGAATAACGACCGACGGAGAGTGATGCATGACACACACAGAGTTATATTACAAGATGTTTTGAATGTTTTGAAGATGTAATTAAAATGTATATATTATTTTGGAGTGAGGGATTATAAAGCTTTTGAAAATGAATGTATTTTAAGTTGAAGTAATTGTCTTCCGCTGTATGTTTTAAGTTATTAAATGCATATGTATTTTATTTAAATGTGGAATTCAAATGTATGTTTTTATTATTCGACGGTTTTCCTTGTAAACTATTTTATAAAATAAAGATAGTTTTTAGAAATTAAAGTAACAAGTTTTCCACCAACGTAAGTAAGTAAGTAAGTAAGTAAGAACCCAGTAACGGACCGGTTCTCAGGTCGCCAGCAAGTAAGTAAGTAAAGTGAGTGAGTAGGAAAAACAGTATTAGAGCGGCGGCTCGGGAATCAGGTCGTTACACTAGTGGTGGAGAATAGAAGTTTGGTACCTAATTTTTTCCATAATATTTTCCGGAAATAACTCAAAAATTTTGCATCTCTATCAGATATGATGGTTTTAGGAATCTCATGCATCCTAAAAATTTCTTTAAAAAAAAATCAATAATATGGCTCGCATCATCAAATTTATGACACGTAATAAAATGTGCCATTTTGGAAAATCTATCCACCACAACAAAAATAGAATCATTACCTCTCTTCGAGGCCAACCTAGTACAAAATACATCGAAATATCTATCCAGGGAGCCTTAGGGATGGACAACGGCATGTACAAGCCATTGAGTTGGATTCCAAACTTCGATTGTTTACACGTAACTCATTTGTTACAAATCCTTTCGACGTCCCTTTTTATACATGGCCAGTAAAACTGCTCTTGGATGACACCTAAGGTCTTTGCTATCCCAAAATGCCCCATGAGACCTCCTCCATGTGCTTCCCTCACTAAAAGCTCTCTAATCGAACAATTAGGAACACATAATTTATCTTTTTCGAAAAGAAAACCATCATGCTTGCAGTATTCTCTAGAATTAGTTTTCTCACAAATCCTATATAACTCTAAAATCATTATCACTAGGGTATGTATCTTTTATAAACCTAAATCCAAGCAGTTTAGCTGAAAATGAGGAAATAAGAACATATATTCAAGAAAGGGCATCAACTACCATATTCTCCTTACCTTTCTTGTAATGCATGACGTAGGGAAACGACTTTATAAATTTCATCCATCTGGCATATCGTTTGTTGAGCTTGTGTTGGTTTTAAAGAAACTTGAGGGACTCGTGATCTGTACAAATGATGAACTCTCATGCCAATAGGTAATGTTGCCATGTTTTCAATGCTCTAACAAATGCGTAGAGTTCTTTGTTGTATGTGAGATAGTTGAGCATCGCTCCTCCCAACTTCTCACTGAAATATGCAATTGGACGATGCTCTTGCATTAGAACAGCTTCAATCCCCACACCTAAAGCATCACACTGAGGTTCAAAAGGTTTCTCAAAATTAGGTAAAGCCAACAAATGTGGATTTGTTAGCCTCTCCTTAATCTTTTGGAATGTCTCTTCCTACACTTTCATCCACTTAAACACCACATTCTTTTTTATCACCTCGGTGAGTGGGGTAGCAATGTTGCTGAAATCTTTAACAAAACGACGATAAAAACTCGCAAGTCCATGAAAGCTACAGACTTGGTTGACATTTGTTGGCGTCGGCCACTCTTGAATCGACAAAACTTTCTCTTGATCAACCTGTACTCCTTGGTGACTAACAACGAAGCCCAAAAACACCGCTTGATCTATGCAAAAAGTGCACTTGTTCTTGTTAGCATATAATTTTTCTTTTCTAAGTACTAGAATTACTTCTTTCAAGTGTAAGATATAATCACTAATACCCTTGCTGTAAATTAATATATCATCAAAATAAACCACAACAAATTTTCCTATGAATGGACATAAGACATGATTCATCAACCTCATGAAAGTACTTGAAGCGTTTGTTAAGCCAAATGGCATACTAACCACTCGTATAATCTATGATTTGTTTTGAATTCAGTTTTGCACTCATTGTCTTCTTTCATTCGAATTTAGTGGTAACCACTTTTGAAGTCAATTTTTGACAATAAGCATGCACCATGCAATTCATCTAGCATAGCATCTAAACGAGAAATATAGAAGTGATATTTTACCGTGATGTTATTGATAGCTCTACTATCAACGCACATCCTTGATTCTCCTCCTTTCTTTGGGACTAGCAAAACAGGAACTGCACAAAGGGCTTAGTCTTTCCCTAATGTAGCCTTTAGCTAAAAGTTTGTCTACTTGTCATTGGAGCTCTTTCGTCTATTCGGGGCTGCTACGATAAGAAGGTCGGTTAGGCAATGTAGCTCTTGGTACCAATTCAATTTGATGTTTGATGCCACGAATTGGTGGTATTTCTTTCGATATTTCTTCTGTTACGATATCTTGAAAATCCTGCAAAAAAGATTGGACAACACTAGGTACAACATGGTTAGAAGTGTTAGTAAACATTGTAGTGTGTTTGTGCAATAAAAGTATCATAGACTATCCCTCGGAGTGTGCTCTACTCACTTTACTTTCTTTTTTAAATCTCTCTTTTTTTCTTCTTTCCTTTCTTTTTTTTTTCTTCTTTTGCTCTCTTTCTTTTTCCTCTTCTTTTTCTCTCTCAATCTCTTGTTTTTTTCACTCTCAATATCTCTTTTTCGTTCTTTTTTGCATGATTTCTTTTGATGATAAGTTTATTGAAGTCTGAGTTGATCTTTGTATTCTTCCCTTGGCGACATAGGAATGAGGTTAATCGGTCTGTTGTTGAATATAAATGAGTACTTATTTGTGTACTCGTCATGCGTCACTCGTCGATCATATTGCCAAGAACGCCCAAGTAGAATGTGACCAGCTTCCATATGCATCATGTCACATAATACTTTATCCTCGTGCTTGCATATAAAAAAAGTGATAAACACTTGTTTGTTGACTTTAACTTCTCTACTTTGGTTGAATCATTGCAACTTATACGGTCACAGATGGTTCATCGTGGATAAATCTAATTTTTCCACCAAAATAGTACTTGCAGCATTAATACAACTTCCTTCATCAATTATCATACTACATACCTTATTTTGAACATGACATCTAGTGTGAAAGAGGTTTTCTCGATGTATTCCATCATCTACTATTTTTGGTTGAGCATTCAAAACTCTCTGTGTAACTAGTAACTCTTATTCTACAACATACTCCTCTTCAAATTCATCAATGTTATCAACTTCGGAGTCATTAACTAGTCTTGATTTCTCCATTATCTAGATATGTGACACCTTTTGTTAGGGCATTGGCTAGATATGTGACACATTTCCAGACATTTAAAACATTTGATATCACAATTTTGAGATGTAGATAAATCGAATTTACCTTGGATTCCAGGACTAGGTGTTTACACTTTTTGATCTTAATTTGTTTTAGCAATTTGTTTGTCTTCTCTTTTCGTGTAATTAGGCTTCTAGTTAGAAGAATTATTGCCCAAAGTAGAACGATTTTCACTCTTTCTTTTCAGTTATTGTTCCATTTTAATTGCCCTGTGCAACATATCTTCCAACTCCACGTTGTTGCAGCTCGATCTTATCTTGTATTTCTGGATGAGTCCTTCCAGAAATCTAGCCATGGTGGCTTCTCGGTCTTCTTCTATATTTGCTCTAATCATGGTTACCTCTATTTCTTAGAAGTATTCTTCTACACTCTTTGTACCTTGCTTAGGTTTGTGCAGACGTTGTCGTAGATCTCGGTAATATCTGCTTGGTACAAATCTTCTCCTGATGACAGATTTCATATCGTCTCACGTATCAATAGCTCTCTCCTCATTTCTTCTCTTTCTTAAGATTAATTGATACCACCAAGTAATAGCATAATAAGAAAACTCAATAGCAGCGAGTTTTACCTTCTTTGCTTCTGAATAGTTTTGGCACTCAAAGATTAATTCAACCTTCTTTTTCTACTTAAAGTATTTATCCGGATCATTCTTTCCTTGAAAAGATGAGATTTGCATCTTGATGTTGTTTAAGCTATCATAATCTGAAATGTCATCTTCTCTATTAAGATTATCATCTACAGAGTCATCTCTTCATCTTCAGGTAGGATTTCTATTTCGATTGCGTGGTTGTCGATGTTGTTGTTGTTGAGCATTTTCAACGTTATTCAACCGCTCCTTGAGAATGTCAAACTGGTCTCTCATTAATTTTCTCACTTCACTCATCAAGACGTTAAATTGAAGGTTGTCATTCCATTGCGATGCGACACCGTTGTCAAAGTTTGACATTTGTAAAAATTTAAACCTCTAAGAAAATGTTAGAGAAGAAAAAAAATTGTAATAAGATGGACTTCACAACACTCCCTCACACGTTTCGCTTGGACAAGTGTGTCACTCTAATTTGTTACTCGTGTTTCACACTTGTCAGTTGACTTTTACCCTCTAATAATCTCACCTCTCTTGTCTTTTTCCCTTCTCTTGCTCCAATTATGTCAAGAGTTGAATGACCCACCAAAGAGTCTTTTCACATCAAAACCAAATTATCAATTGGAAGAGAGAAAAAAGTTAGTTAAGGATATCGGTATTTGAATTAAACAAAGATGAACACATGATTAACCAACAAGACACGACAAAGATAGCAGAAATCAAAAAAAAAAAAGATAGGATCAAATGATAAATAAATATACTGGTATCAGATGTAATGCAAATAGCTAAATTTTGTTTTTTTTTCAAAGTGAATACTAGAAGATGGTTCCGATTTATACTGAATAAGAAGATTTTTTGCCAAATCAAATACTAGAACATGACTCCAGTTTATACCAAGTAAGAAGATTTTTTTTTTCTAACCGAATATTCGAAGGTAGATTCAATTTAAATCAAATAAGGAGGTACCTTTTTTAAAACAAGATAGTCAAGTGGCTCGGATACCAAATGATATGAACTTAACTGATATAGATTTATCAGTGATCGAATGCATAATATAAACAAAAATAAAGATAGAAATAGAACATTGACTCGAAATCAACGGACGTTTGAACCTTAGCTTATAAAGAGCTAAAGACCTTAAACAGTAACGCGACTAAGAACTTTGAATAGGAAAGATGCCACAAACAAAGAGATTCTGTTTGATAAGTCAGAAACGACGCTGCTGGACTTGCAATGAAAGACCGAAGAATACGTTGAAAATGAGAAGTTCTCTCACAATATGATTCATAAAACTCAAGTTGATTTCAAATAATAAATCAAGTAGATATTTATAGGACTCATTTCCCACCTAATTTCTATTCTTCCAACCTCACCCACTTTCTCACTCACTTTCTCACTCACTTTCTTACTAACTTTCGAACCTACTTTCTCACCTACTTTTCATATGACATACAACATAGATTATAATTTCATTATAGTACATAAGATAAGTACGTAATAGTCTAATTCATAATAATGTCATTTTGTCCTATGTGCGCTTGAATATATGTCATGCATTTAAATTTGATATTGTCGGGATTAATAACGCCGTCACAATTGAGAAGTTTTTAGATATGTACGCTTAGTTTTTTTACCGAACTTCTTTGCTCGATCTCGTGTCATATTTTCGTCCATGCTTGCGCCGATTGCATTTTAAATATGTCTCCTATGATTAGTGTTTGTGATAATTCTGAGTTGCCTCACAGTTTATGCGTCCCCGCGCTCGACAAGATGGTTCTTGAAGAATGGGTCGGACCCCTGAAAAATGTTGATGATATTCATGAGGTATAGCTTATATCTTGAAATGACACGAATCCCTTTCTACTGATGGTGAATAGGCTAGCTTACTTATGGAAATTTCTATCAGAAATTTAGGAAATACTGCGTTGGGAAATTGAGAAGTAGCCCGTGGTCAGAGCTAGATGGACTTCAACCAGAGACGAGAATAATCACTAATCAGCTGGAAAAGATTAACTTAAAAGGTTTCCTCACTATCAATAGTCAACCAGCTGGTAACTCAAAGCACCTCGCCGTCTATTGAGTTTAACACAGAAAATGTAACAAATTAGTGTTTTCCAAGATTCAATTAAACACTATTAAATGAAGGATAAAATATGTGAGATGGAATTCTCTTTACTATGATGATAAAAAGAACTTTGATTAATGAATTATAATGGGGTTTCAGATATAGTTTTAGTATAGGAATTTAAAGTTTAGCTTACGTACCTATAATGCATGTCCTGAACTCTTTCTAAAAAAGAATTTTTTGTTATACGCTTTTGATATCAGTGACTTCTGTCAAAAAATTAGAAGAAATCCAAGCATTTATCTATCAAGTCACAACGTTTTTATTTTAACAACCAAGCTACTTGAGTTGATACCCCTGCCAGTTACACTAGACTTACAGATGATTGACAGGGTGGGGAGGGCCAGGAGGATATGTTTATAGGCATATGTTGAGTTCTTTTGTTCGAAGGAGAAGTTAGATGCACTCGTTTGCAAATGCAAGGCTCTCCCGTTTCTAACATACACGGCTGTGAACAAACACGGAAGCTGCATATCAAACATTAGCCGAAGTGATGTGAATGCTGTGACTTGGGAGTTTTCCCAGGGAAGGAGATTATGCAACCAACTGTTGTAGAACATGCCAGCTTTTTGGTTTGGAAAGGTGAAGCTTTTGAAATCTGGTCGAGAGGGTGGGCTACTTTATACCTAGAGGCCGATCCATCCAGAAGATTGCTTGAAGATGTAAGCTGTTGACACTTTCTATTACTTTCTATAAAGCACAAATTTGGTTAGTTTATTGAGCTAAGCAAGCATTCGAGAAGAATGACTTTTTTGAGCTCAATTATGTGTTGCAGGTGAAGAACAGCTATTTCTTGGTGAGCTTGGTAGATAACGATTATTTTCATGGTAATCTTTTTGCTGCTTTTGAAGGTTTCTGACTTGAATGAGCAAATACATCAATGATAATCCTGAGTCCTGATGTTGGGAATTACAAGTTAACCGCTCCTATCTCTCTAAGTCTCGAGTCTGAAGATTATCTGCCCAATCTTTTTGTTACGTTTATTTATTTATTTATATTTTCTATGTTCAATAAGCATCCTCTTAGAAAAGTTGAACTCTGTCAAAACATTTAAATTTTACCTATCTATAGAGCAGTGTCTGTAACAAATGGCTCCGCAGGCACACTGGGTAGATAAATCGACGATTCGACAAGTATCCCGGATCGTCCTAATTGGAAGATTAATGAACATTTACTTAACTGAAGCGATGCAGAATGATTTTGTGGAAATGGTCTTACTGAATGTGCAGGTGCAGGCAGTGTGGCAACGCAAGCCTCTTTAAGCTGTTGTTCATTTTCGTTTTGGATAAATTAATTTCCAAATGACAAGATCTGTTTGCTGTGTTAGTTATCCGGTAATGGAACAGGAATGCCTTCTTGGAGCGTGTGCTTGCTGACACAAATCTAATCCTCGTTCTCCTTGCCAGTTTTCAGAATCATCTCACCAGCAACTAAGAGAGCCCGACAGTCATAAAGTGAAACGTGATTGATTTCTAGCCCATCTCAACAGATAAATCCATCATGTGGGCATCAATATTAATGCCTCCATCTCTTTGAAAAAGGTTCAGTTTAGTAATCCAAAGATCTTAACTTCATCTATCAGATTTTGTATTTAGGTGTAGTGGCATATTCATACGGCATCTTGACCCACTACAAATCATTCAATTAAATATAGGACTAATGACATCTTTTATGTTCAAATTTGTTGGTAATGACATGCGTTGAAGGAAAACTTGCCGTCGCAAGAATGCGAGGGGGCAGTAGTGACATTGTTAAAATGCAAGCACCATGTGACATTGTTCATGTGACATTGTTGTAGATCAGGCAGAACACTATCAAGCACTACGAACGTAATGTTGAATACATTGCGTAGGTGGGATTTCAATCAAGCAAATATCTCTTGAAACACAGTGGAAATTGATATGCTTTTCGAGATTAACCGTTCACAATTATGGCAGTGGCCAAGTTGGGCTGGCTGACCTGTTATAAAATTGGAGACCCTGTCATGGTAGTAAATAAAGGCTAACCTTATTTACGGGTGTGATGACTATTTCTTTGTCAAACTATCAGAAGATATAGGTGTACTTGAGACCCTTTGTTCTCTTCAAGCCTTTACTCACCAGCATTCAACGTCAATAGGTCGTAAATTCCCTAAGCCATGCTAACTCGTTTCCATTCTTCAAACTCAAACCTTTGGCTCCAGATAAACTGTCAGCTCCTTCGGTTCTCAATCCATCCATTATCTGAAAACAAGCAACCAATGCCCTCTCTCCCTTGCTCTCTATGTCGTTCTCTCTCTATTCTCGCGGTTTTGTTGAGGTTAAAAAAAGGGGAAAAAAAGAATGACTAGCCTCAAAAAGGCATACTCGGCATAGCAATGAAACAAAAGAAAAGAAAAGAGACGAAAAAAGGAAATGCATTCTATCTTCTGATTTTGCTTTTTTGTTTTATGCCATTTAATGGGAAGAGATAGAAAGAAAGCCTCAGAATCATTTGTCTCTCTGGTTAGCCAAACATGGGCTAATTCATAGATCTTTGACTTTCGATTACATGGAATTGAGACTTTACAAGCAAAGCCCGAGGATTGGCATTTCATTGCTTTCATTTTGTGTATATGGTTACATGTATCTAGGTTCTCAATGTGCCTATGATGTAAGACATTTTTTTTGGGTTCTAAAAAACATTGATTGCAATGATAAAGCTCACAATTGAATTATCTTTTTATAATGTTTTTTAGTTTGGGTTTGAGTGTTTGATTCATAACAAGGTCGAATTGGTAGCCTCTTGGGCTTAAAGGTGCAAGATATTCGTAGTGTTCTTTAGTTATCTTAAACAACTGTGTTTTATGTTTGTTAGTTAGTTATTCAGTGTCCAATAATTGTAGTACATTTGCAAATCTTAGCATCTATAAATATACATAATGGTCATCCAATGATTGTCAGTGATATTATAATTTGCAATGCACTTAGGAGTGGGTAAACCTGCGTCGACCTGGCGATCCTGACCTAATTCTTTTCAAACAGGTCAATATGGGTTGGCTATCAGCCTCAAATTTACATTATCGGTAAGTTAAACTGTGTTTTTGTGGGTTGCGAATTCGATCATGATCCGTCCAGCAGAACTCACGGTGCCTGCACCATTAACAATGTTAAATGTTAACGACTTTAGTGATGAGGTTTTATGAAAACCCTAATCAGCACAGTCGACTCTCGATTTTTGAGTACCAACTTCGAGCGAAGACTCCGAGCAACGACGTCCGACTCCGACCAACGACGTCCGACTCCAAACAACGACAACTCCTTGCTACTGACGACCTCTCGGAGCAATCAAAAAGCTCCCTTCTGATTTCTGAAGATTTCCAAACAGGTTTCCAAGCATCCTCTTCTAAGTTTTCCTTCGGCTTTTTTTTCCTTGCATAAACTTTATCTTTTATCGTACGGGTCTCATTCATTTACAATCTGTAGGGGCCCTGCCTTGAGAGATCCTAAATTCATGAAGTTGTTAAAAGTTGGCACAGAATCATGGAGAGCTGGCATTCGCTCTAAGTATATATCCTAGTATCCCTATTCACAATCTTATTACGATCTCATGATTAACTTTAGTACAATATTAACAAGCATTTACATCATGCTACCAAGACATGGCTATCTCCAACCTTTGCTGCTTAACAGTGTAACAACAACAGAACTGCTATAGATTTGTTGGTCTGCTATATGACCGTTCTCATTTCTATGACCTTGAGTTATGCCTTCAAATATTTTTGACCCGAGTTTGAATCCATCCAAGTTGTTATTACTTCCACAAGCATGTCTAAATCCTTCGACGTCTCAGCACGAAATACTTTGGAGTCTGCGCCAAATGAGTTGTCCACTTCTTTAGCAAGTGTTTCCCATGGGGTCCCTGCCGTCAGATTAGCAAACAGCTCGCTTCCACGATTGACTGCATCTACCATTGCCGGAGGAATGTCTGGAAGGGCCTGCAAAAATAAATAATCTCAAGTGCATTCTAATTAGCTACATGTTAAGAGTCCCCTAAATTCATATCCTCAACTGCATATTTTGTTATGCGAGTATAATGCGAAATTCAGTACACATCAATAGTCTTGTAAAGTGAGTTTTCTTGAGCATATTTATTGACCGTTCACCTGTTGTAAGGGTAGTGCATGATCTCCAGGTAACCATCGAACCGACATGTCCAACATTGAACTTATTGCTGACTCTGAGCTAAGAATCTGGGCTAACTTTGGAGTTTCATCTATAACATCATCTTTGAACTTCACGAGAAGATTCTTTGAAATACCGTAGTAAGATTTTATCTGATGAAAAGAAAGGCATAGGAAAGATAAAGTGTCAAAATATACATTCACCTTAAGGCATACCAAGATAAAAAAGTACACTGAAATCAAAGTCTGATGTAGAGATGTTATTGAACAGCATGCACCACAAAGCTACTTAATTACTCTGATAAAGAATGCATGGCTAGTAATTTAGAGTGAATTAATTTTGCAAGCCCTAGTGCTGCATGATGTGAGCAAGCTGGTAAATACTGAATTATTACCTCTAGAAACCATTTTATTCTTTATAGAATAGTTATTTGACTAGAATGAAGAGAGAAAAATAGTTAACTGATTTTAGGTATAGGCATTCATGTTGTAAGTCACATTATATACCAGTCGTTTAGTTTCTTCAGGCTTTGGAGTAAAGTCTTCTTTTCCATTAACCAATTCCATGTATAAGGGCGGGAGTTGCTCGACCAAAGGAAGCACTTGCTTCATAACAGGAGGGCTGAGGTTTTCCAATTGCTTCATAGTAATTTCTGCCTGCAGGAGAATCCATATAGAATGACATCTTTCAAGATCATTAATTCCAAGATGAGGGGAATTCTTATTTTCTCAACCATGGATAAAGATCATCTACAAGAAACAATCATTGAGTAACTAAAAAAGGGTATATCTACAAACACAATGATGGAAAAGATATAATCTTAATGAGTGGAAAGTACAATTTCAATATCAGACATATTGCTCGTAAATGCTTGATAAAAGACGTGAAATGATGCAATCAGCTTGTCATGTGAACAACCTTCTTCTTTGTTGTGTCAGGCCTTATGGACCTGGGAGCGGCAGTGACTTGATCTTTGGTTTATACGTTTTATAAAAGACCTACCTTTGTTTATGTGGCCAAGAAGTCACGCAAGTTGGTCCCATCATAGCAGTTTTTTTGTTGTATTTGGAAGAGCGGTAAAAGGTGAATTAATATGCGAAAAATTAGATGTCGAAATCTTGCACTTTCTTTTGGTAATACCCTCTTCAGGATGGTAAACCTTTAGTACTTCAGCTTTTAATGAAAAAAATTCTACAGCCTAAGCATAAAAAGAATATCCAGCATTATTCAAGTTCGAATTAACAAAAGAGTTGGAGGAAAACAAACCAACCACCAGATTAGTTAATGTAGCAATAAGATCAAGATGAATACTCACCCCAAGGCGTATAGTTGGTGAAGAAGCAATTTGTGATAAGATGGGACCAAGGCTTTGAGCCACAGGGACAAATACAGGAGAAAATAAAGGGATAGCAGATCGTGCTTCCTGTAAAATTGAGATCACGTCAAAATCTATTTTTTGTACAGGACAATGCTAAAGAAGTCTAGCGAAATATCATTAGAAGCAGAATTTTGGGACTAAAAGGAAGGAAAAAAACAGATCGAGAATGCCAAATTGCAATTCTACAGTTAAGCATCCAAAAACTCTGGGAATATAAAGATTGCAAAAAGGAAAGGAGAAAAAGAAAAAGAATGAGCAGTGCTCCAAATCCATAAGAAACAATCCCTTGAGCCAAACACTATTTCTGGAGCACAAGAATCCTGATCGGAAACTCCCTCTTTTGGCTGAATTTTCAAAGTGATTCGGGGCTTCCAACCTTTTATCCAAATGCTAAACACTCAATTTGAAAATTGTAGATGAAAAATTATCTTACCGTATTGTTAAATGCCATCAATACGTTGCCACTTCTTTGTACAGCATATCTCGATCCTGATAAAGATAAGCTAAGGACAAGGCTGGAAACTAAATCTGTTTTCGAAACAAAATACCATAAACTGTTACCAATCAAAAGATGGATGACAGATCCCAAAGAATGGCCCACGCCAAAAGTAGGAAGATTGTCCACCTACAAGCCAACAGCTATAAGGCTTCTTTTTCTTCCAGAAATAAAGAATGTTCATTTCAAACTTATTTTTTCATACACTGAATTTAAACTCACAATGTCTTTTAGAAACCGATAACACCTGTCAAATTTGAATTGTACTTCATCAGCAATGAAAAAGTAATCAAATCCACTGGCATAGGGTGTTGCGATCACCAAGATACCCCTGCAAATGGTTGTTATAATATTGATTTTATGATTACAGGCCCCAAATTGAATATCAATCTAAATTAAGCTACTAAATGTCGATATGGTAAACCCAATATATCGCCATGTTCAGGCTTTTTTACAGAATAATTGAAAAACTCACAGAGATGCAATGCAGCAACAACCTCTACATTATAAAATTGACTACAGGACAACATTAAAATATTTAAAATAGAAAAAAAAACAAGACAGAGAGAACTCTTCTAACACATGCATACAAGTAAGCTGATGCCTTTTTTCGTCCACAAAAATACATTCATTTTTCATTTAGCCAGGATAGAAGAGAAAACAGGTTATGAAGTCCTTTCAGAGTCACATTAAGAAAATTGAAACCGAACCGACTATTATTTCGATTGTTCAGTTCGGTGTACTATCGGTTTTTCAATTACGTTTCGGTATTCGGTGTTGGCCTTTGAGCTTTCAATTTTAAGTGGGTCATAGTTCAATATTTGGATCAGTTTGGGATCAATTCTTCTTGTATTTTATTCACTATTGAGGGTATTTACAAAAACAAAATGATGGGAAAAAAGAATTTTTAAGTTTACTTTGATTTTTACCATTTCACTAGTTTGTAGTCGATTCAATTTTTTAATTTTTATTCCTTACGTTTATTTGTAGTTTTATACCGTTTTACAGCTTTAAACTTTTAGATTCAAATATGAATTTTTATTTTTTAGGTCTACTTTTAGAGTTACATTGTTTTATTCAATTCAGAGCAAATTTTGGTCTGTGCTCAAATGAAACTGAACTTGAACCACACTGATTATTCGGTTCAGTGCAATTTCTGATTTTGGACCGGATCGATTTCCACTCTTAATAAAAGTTAAGGATGTGAATACACAAGTGTTCTGCACCACGAGATTTTACATAGCTATCAAATTGGAAGTCAATGCTTCAAGGAATGGGGATTAGGTTCAATTGGTTTATCGGGATATAATAAAAGCAAATCAATTTACAAGAAGGAACTTATGTCCTTATCGATGGCAGCTAAACAATGCCCCATTTGAGTAGAGTGAAGCTGATCAATCATCTGACAAATTAAAGTTGAGGATGTGAAAACTCGTGTTAGAATTATCTGGATTAACATCTCTATCGAATTGGAAGTCGATGATCAAGGGATGAAGTGCAAGGTTCAATACTTACGCAAAATAGATTTCCTGTTTCTTTTTAAGCAAAAGGTTTATCAAAATAAAACAGAAGCAAATCAATTTATGAGAAGGAACTGAGGTAGTTAGTGTTGGCAGTTAAAATATTTGAAGTCCTACTTTCTCTGTCGTTGATTTACTATTTTCACAGACTAACAATTGCTAAAAGTTTTGTTGGAACAATGTCTTACAACATCGGAGCAACAAAAATGGTTAGTAAAAAGTTGGACTTTAATATTGAGTACAAAATAGGCCGGGAATGGAGGTCCTACACACTTTCAACAATTTATTATTTTCACAAACCAACAATTGCTAAAAATCTTGTCGGAACAATGTCTCTGAATGCCAGAGCAACAAAAATGGTCAGTATGCCACAGACTTTAATATTGAGTACAAACCAGGCTGGGAAAATAAAGTGGCCCAGCACTTTCTTGGTAGAATAATTGGGATGATTAAGAGTTGTTTCGTTCATCTCCTATTCAACACTTATGGATTTCAGTGTTCTAGCTAAAAGAAATTGAAGAAGACAACAAGTTAAAAAATGATGAACATTGAAAGGGATATGAGTTGATCCAGATTAAAATTAGATAATGATGTTCTATAATCAAGAGGTAAAATTTTGATAGCAACCAATTCTAGTTCGAAGAAGAAAATAGTGGAGAAATTTCAGAACTTACAGATGAGTTATTTTGAAGTTTTTAAAGCTATAAACGATAACGAATATACCAAGATGCATGACAAGTAGTGGTGCTTGTTGTGTTTAGCAACATGGAATCAAACTGTGTTATTACAACCTTTACTTATTCCAGATCAACTTTGGGAGGATATTGCAGTAGACTTGATTGAACCCCTTCCAATGTCTTATGGGGTTCACAGCAAGCCTCGTAGTGACTAAACCATTTGACAAAATTTGCTCACTGCCTTGAAATAACATATACATCTCGAAACATTGGTGAAATATTTTGTGAAGAAGTGACACAATTACCAAATGTTCTTATAGGGACAATGTCTTTACAATAAAAAAGTTTAGAAAGAATTCTTTCCTCTTCAGCAAACCCGTTTCAAAGTGAGTTATGTATATCATCCACAATTTGACAGACAAGTAGAGGTCCTACGTCATTTTCTAAAAGCTTATATTTGGGATTTTTTCTTCAGAACAACAACAATGGGATAATGGCTAACCTCAGCATAATATTGGTGAAATACCATTTTTTCAAGGAGAGGTAAAAAATGACTTCATTCAGAGATGCTTAAAATTTTGTCATAATCTACATAGAGCTCAAGAGGAGAGGAAGAAATATGTGAATGCTTCATGGTGGACAGTTAGTACTCCATAGGGGATTTAGAATAGTTGAACCTTAAATGATATCACCAACCTTTGTCCATAGACAATCTAATAACAAATTATTACCTTGTTATTTCGACCCTTTTGAAATACTCTCGAAGGTGGGGAAAGTGGCTTACAAATTGCAATTGCTTGAAAGTTTGAAAATACGTGTTTCACAACTTTGGAGGAATCATTCTCTATCTTCTCCACCAATGACTTTGGATGAAATCATGAAAACAACCATCATTTCCAAAGAAAAAGTTCTTGATCAACGTCCAATTTCTCATCACGGGGAAATTTTGATTAAATGGATCAACAGATCAATTGGAGATGCAACTTAATAGAAAAGGGAGGATATGTGGCTTCATTATCTAGATGAAGAAGTTGAAGTATCAGAAAAGTTGTGGGCCACTATAAAAATATATACAATGCTGTTTTGTATCTAGTAAGAAAGCAGCGTGGTGTCTGAGTATGAACTTTTGGTGGAATGTGGTGCCTGTGTTTTCCTTGAGATGTGTAGTTGAGTTCGTGTAATTATGACGTGAGTATGTGGGTGTCATTCTTATTCTAAAAAGAAGTGTTTTCAAATCTATTTTGTACTAGTAAACTAACGATTATTTACAGAAAATTACCAACTCACTTTTCTGACAGGCGCTCTAGAAACAATCGATAGGTCAGCTGTGGAGCGGCCCCAACAAAAATACCACCAACAAAATGTACAACAGACTTGGGTTTAATACTTCTTGGTTGGAGAACCCAAGCTCCCTGAAATTAAATTAAAGATCAATTGACAATCTCACATAAAAAAATCTTTTTGAATTGAAAGAAAACAAAATGGCAGAACATGGAAAACAAAATATATTAAGCAATTATAGAGTAATATGCTACAAGTAGGTTTTTATAGGCAAAATATCACTGTTTCTTATGGGCACCTTCAAGCTTGACCTTATCCAACTCATACTTTTAAGTATATGATAAGAGCTAAATAAGTTTGGTAGCTTGGTACATTACAATGCTATGTTTAATTTGGACTCAGCAAAAGCCTCTTGGACAAAAATGCAATCTATGTTGATCCAGTTTTTTTTTTTTTGCAAGAGAGAAAAATATTTAAGAAAAGACAGTACGCAGGACCTGTCACAAACGGAAGAAATTGATGAGTTGAAGCTATCATCTACCAGTAAAATAGGACCAAATCTATACAATATCTTTTTATACAGTTTGATAAGAAAAAAACTATTCTTACTGTTTTTTAATATATTTGTACCACAAAAAGGCTATTAACGGTTCATTGATCATTAGAGGTTCGCTGGTTTCCTTCTACCCATAGACTCAAAACGTAGTTATCATTCTAATTCACCAGAAGATATTTCTATTGTTCATCTTCTGAGGGAGAAAAATATGATAGATTGAGAAAATATCGCTGAGAAACTTACTGTGCCTTAAATTTTCATAACACCCTCAACAACATGTGCACAATAAATTCACACCTAGAGGAAAGATGGTTACTTGTCTCTGCCTCATTGCCTCATTCTTACACTAACAATAATAACTAATTAATGAAGTTGCAGTACGTTTCTTTTCCTGAATTTGAAGCTTGTTTTGGTCACTTCAGAACTCACAACACAAATGATCCCTTTCATATTAATAAGACCTTCCATCCTTCTAACAAAATGAGTAATCTTAGTCGAAGGAGGAAGAGAAATGAAATACGAAAATAGCATATTGACACAAGAACAACCAGAAGAATCAAGCATACAGAACCTTTTGGCATGAACATTTGGTCTCACATGCGGCGTTGAGATGGAGGTCAAAGTTTAATCAAAATTAAATACATTTTTTCAGTGATTTCAAGATGGAAACTGGAAAAATTAAGAGATACATGGAGAGAGGAGGGTTGACTCTGATGACTCAAATGAAAAGGACAGAAAAAGGAAGTTAAAGCTTAGCTAAACTCAAGACAATCATTACCTCAATTTCAGTCCAGTTTTTCAAACTACCCTGTCCATCTTGTGATTGTTTTACAGTCTCTGTGATTAATCTGCAAACACACAACAATCGCATATGATGATCCAGTAAATCCAATAAGAAAATTCAAAAGATGACTGACATGTATTATGTCACACCTACCGTATTTATGTTTTTGAACATTATAATTTGCCATTTTCTCTGTTCCTTGTGGTTTTATACTGAGTCCATAAGTGATTCTTGAGCTATTTTGAATGTTAGAATGGAGGATGATATTCCAATCTGAGCCAAATTGATATGTCTTCCATACTTATTAGAGGTTAGAGACTTGAAGTTTGGATAATAGCGGCTGTCTTGATTTATTAAAAGAGATATTGAAATCTTAAAAAACAAGCGAGTGCACAACTTCTAGTCCATCTGATCAAGCCGAACAATCCATGTTTGGATAGATTGATCAATACAATTGTTAACACTTGGTTGCTTAGTATTAGGTTCGTGGAATGACATCTATAATCAATCACGATAAATTTTGAAATTTGGAAACAGGCAACAGTAAGAAGATGGCTCAAATTTAAAACCTTGTGAGAGCCGAATTACCTCTCGATGTCAGAGTAAAGTTGAATTGCTGTGGAAGGCGATGATGGGGTTCGATTGCTAGCATCATTGTAATTGCAACAGATTCTGCTACGATGAACTCGCAAAGGCAACTGGTGAGCGCTAGGAAAGCTAACCACGACGGGTTTTGGGAGAAGATAATGGAGCGGGAGTGGAGAGAGAGGGGAATATGATCGAATTCCAAATGAACAAGCCATCTACGCTCCGCTCTGCTACAAATGAGTTGAATTTGTGGAAGAAATACCACTTTCACTTCAACCTAATCAAGGATTTCTTCAATTCTAAAAATAAATATTTTAAATAATATTATTAAGATCTTTGTTTATACGCATTATAAATAAAAGAGTTTTCTTATTATATTTCTTAAATTTTGATTGTGATTTCAGATATTTTTGTAATTATTTAATATGTGACTTTTTACAGAACAAGTGTGAGGTAAAAACAGTGTCAACCTCGTATCAAGCCAGACACGTATCGTAGGTGAAATAGTGTATTAAAAATCTTTTTTTACTCTATTTGAAATCTTCTCATTTCTTTTCTTAAAACCTGCAGCAGAAGTCTTCAGTCAAAATAGCTAGTTGAAAAACGTATCTAAATGTTCCATGTCACATAATCTAAATTTCAAATATACAGAGTAAAACTCATTATCATTCAAAGCTATCTGCAACATAATATTTAAAAAATCCAGCTTGTTAAAGATTGCAATGACCTAGAGGTAGAGAAATTCGTAAAAGAAAATCATCTATTCACTAGACTAGTAATCAACCCAAGTAACGTGGAAACAAATTAGAACGTGAACATATATTGCATACAATGTGTCATGTGTCACCACAATGTTTGTTGCTTGATTATGCTAAACTTAAATTAATTGAAATAAGCCCACGTAATAGCTAATAAACATGGATGAGAGAACGAAGGAGAAAAACAGAAAATTAGAAGGAAAAGAAAGCAGAATGGAGGAGAGGGCAGAACAAATTACATTCAGAAAGAAATGGCCAAAAGGTTGCTCTGCCAACCATCAGCGACCAGGTATTAGAACTTGGAGTAACGTTTTTGACCAAACATACAAATTCCAAGCAAGTCACAAAAAGGAAGATGACATGACACTCGTGTGTCGCGTACTCATCTTACTTTGGCAACTTGGGCACTATCTTTCTTTCGAGATATCAAAGATTTGAGCCGAAAAAATTGAAGCTTGGAATGAACAAGTTGGATGCATGCCTTTAGCCAAAAGACAAAGTCAAAGTCAAAGTTAGTGTGATAATGATGAACAAGGAAACAAGCAAATAATGATTTTTTATATTTAAAAACAGAACATAAACACTGTTGGTCGTCCACCTTCAAGCCGCTGCAAGCAACACGGTCTAAAATGTGTATTGCGCACAATTGTCTTAAATTTGATCCGTCGCATTTCGATCACTTGTTGATGTCTACTTCTAGGCATAGCTGCCGCCTGAGACCCAATATATAATTCTTTACTCAAAAACAAAAAATTATATTTACCTTAATTTTATCTTTGATTAGTAGAAATAACTTATTTTTAAATGAAAATTCAAATTTAAAGAATCTAAAGGGTAAAAATATCCTAATCACTCTAACTTAAAAAAAATATAAAAAAACTTCAAACTTTAAAATTTATCAAAAACCTCGAGCGAAAGACGGACCAATCACAATCGGATGGCAAACTAAGAGTAGACCAGGGGTCCAACAGCCCCATGCCGCATGCTTACTCGAGGGTCAACCCCTCCCTGCAAAGGGTCAACTCCATCCGGTAAGCCCCCACTCTTGATGCGGAAGCCCCACGTGGGGTCGACCCTCGATCGGCCTCTGCCCTCTAGATTTTTATAAATACCATATCGATTTTTACTTTGAATGGAAGTTTAAGTAATTGGTAGAAATATGATACATTGGCAGAAGAGTTGATTCCGGAAATCCAAGTGAACATGAATTGAAAATATGAGCTGATGTATAATGAAGTCATGTTGATTGCAGAAGAATAAATAGAGAATGATATGCAAGCGTATAATAATGAAGATACTGTTGAGGCTCAATCTTTATAATTTAGAACTAGATCAATTGTGATGAGAACACTGTCAAACTCAGACGAGGAAAGGGTGTCGAGTGCACAATCTCATCACTATCACTTGTTGGAGAGACTGAGTTATATGCTACAAAAGGTACGATAGTACAAAAGATCTCAAACAAGAAATTGTTGACTATGCTATGAAATGATTATCGTTTTAGATTTTAAAAAAGTGAATCACATCTACTAATAGCAGTATGTGAGGATGGTAGTACGTTGCGACTTCACGCAGCAAGGATCAATGATGAATTTACCATCTAATTAAAGAATTTTGTGGATAAAAACATGTGTGCTCGACAAGCGAAAAATAAACTTGCATCGGCAAAATAGATCAGTAGTACATATGTTGATCGTTTCTAAAGTCATCATTCATGGTAATCGATTCTAATGCAAATATTGGAATATCCACAGCTATTGCGGCAAATGGTGGAAGAGAGGTCGACATTCAAGCAAATATGGTCTCGACCAGTATCAAGATCTTTGTGCGTATGGAGAGGAGCTAATGTGATCTAATCGTAGAAGTTGAGTCGACATTCAAGCAAGTTTGTTATATGGAAGTTGTAGTGTTTAAGATTTGTGACTTTAAGATGGAAATGTTTAAGATTTGTTTTATGAATGTTGGGTAAAATATTGAAGAACTAAAGTATTGTTGATGTTAGCAATTTAGTAGGTTGAAGGTGATGAAGAAAATAAGGTTTAAGGGAGTATAAGTAATGATATTATTCGGAAAGATTAGAAAATCTTCTAAGTGTTTAGGAATACTTTTGGTCGACCTCAAGATCGAAGATGAGTCGACACAATATATCTTTCGGTCGACCCCAGGATCGAAGAGGGATCGACACAATATAACCCTTTGGGATACTTTCGGTTGACCACATGATCGAACAGTCGACACAAATTACTCTCAGGAATTCCTTCGGTCGACACCATGGACGAGTGGTCGACACCATCAGTGACGTAAGTTGAAAGGTCAACCGAAACTTGGACGAATCTGATTTATAGACGTAAAGAAAATACTGTTTTTGATTAATAAAATACATAAAAAAGTATTTGGCTGTCATGTTTCTGACACACACGAATTCTTATTTTTATTCTCTCAAAATTTTCGTGAAGGTTTAAGTTCAAGGTATTCATCTATTCTTTGAGTTTCTTTTAGATTCAGTAGTGATAAAAAAGTTTCTACTTTGATACCGTTCACCGATTTGTTGATGATTGTTAATGGAAGCACAGAGTGTCAACAGATAGAAAGCTTTTGAGCGCGATGAATTTATAGCGATTTGCACAGAGAGTTTCAGGTAAGAAATTCTAGGCTAGCTCCTACAATTTATATAATTCCCTCATAACTGCTACATTCGGTCGACCTGCAGTATTTCCAAGGTCGACCGGATGTTACCGTTGAATATGAAAATTTTAGTCGTTACATTATACCGGTCGACCATTTTTATAACGGCGGTCGACAGTTTGTCGTCTACTGGTCGACTCTTTGCTATCTGCGGTCGACACTTTGTCTTCTACCGGTGGATTAAGTGTCGACCGCTAGTATACTAAGTGTCGACCGTAATACAGGTATTCCGAGCCTACCGAGCCAGCTCGCGAGCTGACTTGCGAGCCGTATCGGTTGGCTCGGTGTTGCAGAGCCCACGAGCCAGATCGAGCGAGCCGACATGCCAAGCTCGGACTGCTACAGTGACGAGCTAGCCGAGCGAGCCAGCGAGCCGACTCGCTCGAATGCCACCTTTACTAGTGCATAGATCCCAAAGAAAAGTGTTGAAATCAAAATATCCAACACAAAGTTCTTACTTTCAAAACATTAAAAAGTTCCATTGGGGACGGCTCCATCCAGATGGGGACGGCTACAAAATGTTGAGTCGTTTGCTAAGCTGCGGCCTTTACGCGCCTGCGAGGGTATAATTTTTTTTTTTAACTCAGCTTCTTCATGCCTGCTGACCTTAAACTCAATTGAGGTTGATTTTTATCCTTATTTTAAGGTTTTTATATATATTTTTTAAAATAAAATGATCGTATTCTATTGTCAAAACGTTGAGATGAATAAAAATCTTTTATTTTTTATTATTACCAATTTGTAGTAATTAAGTAGTTAATTTATTTTGAAAACTAGGATCGAATTGAAGCAAACCAAGTTTTTTATATAGTCCTAGTCTAGTTCTCATTCAGTCCGAGCATGGAAAAATATATCAATGTAGCCCTATTTTTCTCCAAAACTCAATTAGACTGCATCATGCCCATATTTGGCTGAGCTTAGTAAATAATAAAGCGAAAGAATTACTCACAATTTTTTTCTAGCATGGCTTTTATTCATCATTGTAATATTTCTATTCATGATTTATAATATAAGGTAATTTTTTATCAATGAACAAGGAAAAATCGAAATTTGTTACTAAAACATACCCTCGTGACTCATCGAAAAACCAATTTGCTTTAGCAGTAAAAAATAAAAAGAAGAAAGATATAAATATTATATATACCGACTTCCAGCACCGAGCGAAAGACGACATGAAAAAAACATGTGTCCTATCCTCGGAGCACGCGCGAGATGAAATGATAAAAGTAAAGATGATTTGAAATGATAAAAAAACATGTGTCCTATCGTTGAAACGTCAAAGTCAATGGATAACAGTAAACATACAATAATGATCATGATTACATCGCCTATCGGAAGAAGATAAATTGCCGACGATTCCCTAGATGACTGCTTTCTATTCAACTGATCATCGCAGT
This sequence comes from Begonia fuchsioides, assembly GCA_003255005.1. Taxonomy (NCBI): domain Eukaryota; kingdom Viridiplantae; phylum Streptophyta; class Magnoliopsida; order Cucurbitales; family Begoniaceae; genus Begonia; species Begonia fuchsioides. The sequence continues at coordinate 146,106 of QAOC01014974.1, forward strand.
TGAGTTTGACTGCGCTTCTTCTGCGCCTCTATAAAAGCACTGTTCAGGGGGAAGGGGAGATGCGAAGCGAGGAGAGAAGAAGTAAGAGAGAGAAGGAGAGAGATGAGTTCTGCTCCAGAGAAGCCTCACGCTGTTGTGATACCTTACCCATCTCAAGGTCACATCACGCCGGTTCTCAGACTGGCCAAACTCCTCCACCACAAAGGGTTTTTTATCACCTTCGTCAACTCGGAGTTCAACCACCGGCGGTTGCTCATGTCCAGAGGCGCCCACTCTCTGGACGGCCTGCCGGACTTCCAGTTCCGATCGATCCCTGACGGCCTTCCTTACTCGGACACCAACGCCACCCAAGACATCCCAGCTCTCTGCCAATCCACTTCGACCGCTTGCTTGGCTCCCTTCTGCTCGCTCCTTTCGGAGCTTAACCAGGTTGCGTGTTCTTCCTCGTCCGGAGAGGTTCCACCCGTTTCCTGCATCGTCTCCGACGGCGTCATGAGTTTTACCGTCGAAGCTGCTCGGAGGTTCGAGCTTCCCATCGCCCTCTTCTGGACTACTAGCGCCTGTGGGCTTTTAGGCTACATGAACTACCGCACTCTCCTTGAACGAGGCTTAGTCCCCCTCAAAGGTATTCATCCTTGTAGCTCATGATTCAACTTTTCTCTTTAGGGAACAAACCCATTTATTTCCTTGTATGTAGTTGCTGGATCTTTTTTTCTGGACAGGAATATGTCGTATTTACCGATTTTTGATTGTAAAACAGCTTGAAATTTAGTCCACGTTATCATATATTTGTCACATAATGGCAAGAATACGAATCATGATTAACTTCATTTTGTTTAATTAAAACTCGCTGTTAATCTTTGTCTTTAGATTTCAATGATTTGCAGTGATTTAGCCTGAAAGACTCGTTTTCCTGTCTTTTTGTAATTCTGGTCAATGAAGTGTATTTGCCGTAATTGACAATAAATGATCTAGATTCGATATTTGGAAAGCTTATCTCTTGGCCGCCATAGACGCTCTTACCTTTTTGTTTTGTTCTGTGACTACCCAGATGCGAGCGATTTGACGAATGGGTATTTGGAAACAATGGTAGATGGCATCGAGGGGCTGAAGAAGATACGATTGAGAGACTTTCCAAGCTTTATCAGAACAACAGATGCGGATGACATCATGTTCAATTTTCTCCTGCAAGAGACAGATAGAGCTCATATGGCTTCCGCCATTATAATAAACACCATAGATCCTCTCGAGCAGGAATCGTTGGAGGCTCTTTCATCTATTCTTCCGCCTATTTATACAGTTGGCCCAATTCACCTTTTGGCCGACAAATTTAGTGACGAAAGACTCAAATCTGTCGGCTCTAACTTGTGGGCGGAGCAACGGGAATGCTCTGAGTGGTTGAATTCGAAGGAGCCAGGCTCGGTCGTGTACGTAAATTTTGGTAGCATCACGGTGATGACCCAGCAGCAGCTGGAGGAGTTCGCCTGGGGGCTGGCCAACAGCGGGAAGCCATTTTTGTGGATAATCCGGCCAGACGTGGTGGCCGGGGATTCTGCTATTCTCCCGCCTGAATTCGTTTCTGAAACCAAGGAAAGAGGGATGCTCGGAAGCTGGTGCCGGCAAGACGAGGTTCTCCAGCATCCGTCGGTGGGAGGATTTTTGACGCACAGCGGCTGGAACTCGACGCTGGAGAGCCTATGCGGCGGAGTGCCCATGCTTTGCTGGCCGTTCTTCGCGGAGCAGCAGACCAACTGCAGGTTCTGCTGCACGAAGTGGGGCGTGGGAATGGAGATGGACGGCAATGTCAAAAGAGACGAAGTGGAGAAGCTGGTGAGAGAGTTGATGGAAGGGGAGAAGGGCGTGGAGATGAAAGAGAAGGCTATGGCGTGGAAGAGAAGGGCTGAAGAGTCGGCCGTTAATGGCGGTTCTTCTTTGCAGAACTTGGACAAGCTGATCGATCAAGTTCTGAAATCGGGCAGACATCGTTTACGTTGAAAGCTCTGTTTCTCCAGCGTTCTGCTTTTGCGCTAGTCTTCATTTTGTCATTTTATGGACCAAACATTTTCCACACGTTTGGTGCAACTCCTTGATTAAAGGCTTGTGTTTAGTATAAAGCAAGTTTTAATGTTTTTCAAAATATTTTGGTTCCTATTTGTAATTTTTCTCCATCCCTTACACTTGCATATGTATCACAACTCTTTCATAAATATTAACTCAGTTTTGGGAACGAATGAAAGGAACTTTCTTTTCTTCCTATTCCTTGGTTCGTATTATTATGTCATAAAACCATCATATATCATATCCATAATAATACAGTTTGGCTTTCTTTCTTTCCTCTAATAACACATCATAATAAAAAGTTTCAACCTATTTTTCAACAAAATGGTGGACCCTTTTGAATAAATGTCAAATCGATTTCGATCGTCTCAATGTGCCGACCCTTTTGACTTTCTTGATATTAGTTGGATAGCTTATGGTCATAATTGTGACACTGAGGATGAGGTACAGCAGAAATGCCAAGAAAACAAATTCATTGTTCAACCCAAAGACGTAAAATTTATTTGCAAAAACTCATACTTTAACTTGATTTTTAGATCCAACTAAAATGTTACAAATTATAGCATAATAATATTCATTGTAACCCAATGAAAATAAAGTACCATAATGGTTCATATCCTACAAAATAGATTCTTCCAAGATGCACTACCCAACCTCAAACACAATTAGCAAACTAACACTTAAAATTTCAAAAGGAGTCACGAAGTGAGTGACTAGCTTCTAATTTACCTATCTTAGTGCATTCAGATTAAAACTTAAGTTTTTTCTTTAATTAAAAATGTGGTTCTATCTATAATGCTGCACGAGTAATGAAAATCATTCATAAATCAAGTTCAATTATTTTCTCATTCAAAATTAACTCTTTAAGTCACTGTGAAGTATTAAAAGATCTGTCACGTATATAAGAGATTATACATATCAAAATACTCTTGCATATATATCTCAATAAAATAGCCACAAGTGAAAAATGAGTTAACTTATGTATCAATTTTGCCATACTACATAAAAAATTAGAGCTAGACCGCTCACCATCTCAAAAGATAAAAAAAAAATCATATATCCTAATCAGGTTTACAGGCTATGGAGTCTCGAGAGAATGCGTCATCACTACCCTATTATCCATCACATGTCAAACAACGTCACATCTTCAACAAACAGAAACAGGCCCAAGGATTGCCCGATGATAATTTGATCTTAAATCACGTAAAGTATCATGATGATCATCCTTCTATCAAACCAATTACAATAAACAATTCATCAAAATAATTAATATGCAGTTTAAATAAATTAATCAAACTACATATATAGTATTAAAAACCAGACGTGCTAGTAACCTGGCTCCTTATATTTCAAATGTGTTAGTAAAAAAAATGGGATATTTTAAAGAAAATGATGTATCCAATTAGGCAATGTAAAAAATATAGATAACTTACCTCTTCTTGCAGCTGCTTCTTCCCTTCGACTTTTCTATAATTTTCATAATCGGCTCAGGCTCAGTTAAATTGTCTAAATATAATCAAGCATGTCCATATTACGGAAAGGGAATAATAAGGAATTCAACTATGCAAAAATGGGCCAAATCAAACGAAAAAGAGCTTGAATCAAACCCAAGAAGTTTTTGCCGGATCTAGTTGGTCCGGTTTTGTCTGAACCAATTCAATTGGACCCGCTTGGACAAGGCTGAACATGTCGACCTAAACTAGACCAAACCTCTCCTATCTATTTGGCCGGTTACTTGGGGGAATCAACCCGTCTTACTCATCAGGTGGACTCCGCCCACTCATTGAGTCTTGTCGCTAGTGACAGCGACAAAAAAGTTGTCGGCGGTGACGATTTTGCCTTGATTCCATGCATTCCTTGGACCAAAGTATTCAGCTCACTGAGTAGAAGAGTTCTGCACCAAAAATGTACGAAGAAATGAGTTTCGAAGGTTAAATCTCTAACACTAATTTGTATGTTTTTCAACTAAAATTGACAAAAATACTCACTAACCTTGAACGAACGATTCTTTCATCAATGTCGTTCAGCTCGTCGTCACACGATTTTATACTCATTTTTGGCAGGTCAGAGTCCATTTTTCGGCGACCTCCCCACGTCCCCCGTCTCATTCATTTCCTAGCGAGCGACTCTAGGTATTTTTTTATATATTATGTAATAATACTATTATATTATATTAGATAAGCTAATATAATAGTAATAAAAAAATATATTTATTAAATTAATGTTTTTAATTCTCGATTTGAATTTAACATTTTCCCAACAACTTTCTTATGCTATTATGTGTCCACGATCCTTGTAAAATCGACTTTTATGCCATAGTAAAAAACAAGTGACCAATTCCAACTCACGACATCTATTTTTTTAATATTTGTCTTAGTCGTCATACACGTCACTAGCATTCCAAATACGACAAACAATTAGTCAAATTTTATAAAATATTTTAAATAAAATTTGAGAATAAAAAATTTGGGAATTGAAAATTAGGGATTTTATTCCATAAGTGCCTCAAAAGAATTTGGTCCATGAAATTAAATACATACTTAATAAAAAGTCTCAAACACGCACGAGTACTTTTCCATCATCTTAGACTCTAATTCCTGATTCGCCTCACTCTCTATCTAGTTCACGATCACGATCCTCCTCATACGTCAAATCCTCCTCAATAGACATGTCAATCTTCTCAAGCACGTGCAAAGAGTCTAATATATACTTCTTCAATATAGAGCATAGAACACACTGAGAACATACCAAAGTTGCAAGTGCGGTTCAAGTTTGTACGCCACCTTATGATTGTGTTTGACAATCAAAAAGAGACTAGTGTATGTCGGAGCCAATTTAACTTTAACTCCAAACAGATTACTTCCACTCTCTTTGGCCGAACCTTGAGGAATACATAGTCGCTAACCTCAAACTCTATTTCGCAACCTTTAAACTCAACATAATTCTTTTGCCTACTCTACAGTATAATCAATCTATCTCAAATTCGTCTCACCTTGTCGATAGTCTCTCCAACCAGATCAAGGCTTAAAGTAACAAACTCCTAGTCTCAGTTCAACAAATAGCAGATAACATGCTAGGGGTGGCCCTAAAAATTAGTGGCCATAAATTTTTGTCTAATGTATTTATTGGCTTTGTAGGCTATTTGTTCGTTGAATATTTCATGGATAAACATCACCGCAAGAGCATTAAGGCCATAAAATTGAGCCTACATCAAAGGATGGTTTTCCCGTGGGCATGTGGCGCCCTCCCCATGCGCGCACTAAGTGGCACTCTCCAAACATCCTCAAGCAAACTACAATGAGCAGCAGCCTTGGAGACCATCAACATCAATTGGATGGTTAAGTCTTGAAGGTGCACGTGGAATTTCAGTTCATGAGGGGGGAGAATATTCCCTCTCCAAGCATCCTCAAGCAAACAACAATGAGGAGCAGCCTTGGAGACCATCAAGATCAATTGGATGATCAAGTATTGAAGGTGCACGTCGAATTGAAGTTCATGAAGGGGGGAGTGTTCCTTTGGAAATACTTATGTAACACTTAGTTTCTAGGACTTATTTTTCATGAAAACATTAGACTTATTTGTGAGTGGGTTCTTTATGGATTTTGTGGGTTTGCATGAGTTTCTTTTAGTTTGTGTCAAAAGGTTAATGATGGGACCATGTAAGATGACCACACTTAGCAGACCAAACATGAACAAATCTTGTCATACCAAAGGTGGTCCTCCATGTTTTCCTTTTTCTATGTTTTGGCCAATTTTAGCAATGTTTCTTAGGCCCTATTGGTAACCACGTTTAGGAATCCTTTAAAGAGGGTATGTAACCAATTATCTCCACCATTTTTGCTTAGGTGAGATTTGATGAAATGAGAATAGCAGTCATGAGCTTCTTCTTCCTTGGTTGAGTTTTTCTTCCCAAAATGCGGTTTGAACTTTGGTGAGTAATATTTTGCGATCCCCGAGAGGTTCTCCTTGGTTTTTCTTCACTTCTAAGTTAAGGAAAACTAGGACTTGCTGCATCCCTTCAACCATTGTTTGGTGGATGTTTGGGTAAGGCTGTAAACCATCTAGCTCTTCATCCATCCCCATTTCAATCATGTCTCGATTATAGGAGAAATTCCTCGCTGAATTTGTTTAATCCATTCTTGAGCTCCATCCACGTTTTTATCCATTCCCTTTCACCAAATTTGTTTCTCGTCTGTACTTTGAGTCCCTATATTCAAACAAGTTCATTTGCCATCAAACCATCTCGGTTTTTAGCACGTTTAGAGAGCGATAAGGCCTGCCATATAAGACCTTGAACGGGTCAATTCCAATACTTGCATAAAAGTTGTTATTATAAACAAACTCGACCAAGAGTAAATGAATACTCAAATTATTCCTAAAGTCCAAAATACAAGCCCTAAGCATATCTTCCAACGTCTGAATCATGCGCTCGGATCGGCTATCGTTGCCAGGGCTATGTGTTGTACACAAATTCAACTTCGTAGTCAGTGCGATATATAAGCCTCTCCAAAATTTTGAAGTGAACATAAGATCGCGGTCACTTACAATGCTTAATGAAACTTCGTGTAGACACTACATTCTTAATGTAGAGACTAATGAACTTTGATATTGAAATAATCATACAAACTTTAATAAGTGTGCAACTTTTGTAAGACATTTCACAATAGCTCATAAAATCTAAACCTTGGGAAGTTTTTTGATAGACTATTGACAATATTGACAACAAACGAGCATCTCTTTGATGTTCAGCCTTAACTTGCTGACACACCAGGCGGCGTGCTGCAAATCCAACTACCTCGTGCTTCATCCCAAACCACCAATACTGACATCAAGTCATGATACATCTTCATACTTCAAGGATGGATAGGTAATCTCAACTTGTGAAACTCAGATAAAATAGCAAGTCGAATCTCCTGATCATTAGGGACTACTACATGTCCTCTAACCAATAAGATGCCATTTGTGTTTACTACATAACCATCAATTTGTTCTTTTTTTTTTGGTTTTAGGTAAATAAAATAAAAGCAACAAAGAATTACAGATAAGCGAAATCCAGAGTGAGGAGCCGGGGGGAATCTACAACCCAGAATGACCGCCCCGGACAACCCAATCTCAAAACGAGGAAGAGCAAAAACACGACCGGAAAGCCAACATGCTGACTTACAAAATTACAAAAGGCCCGAGAAGGGAGACACAAAGATAAGCCCTCACTAACACAAAGCCAGAAATAAACAATCAAGTCAGACACAAAAATAACGACAAAGCAAAGAAATCAGCTCAACTCATAGGCCACAAAAAGAGCATCGCGGGGAGGAACACAAAATGACCAGCAGCATTTGCGGGATCAAATCAGAGCAAGCAAAAACTGGAGGCAAGGCAGGGGCAACTAATGTGCCAGCAGATCCGAGCAAGCAAGAGAGCAGCGGCAACCACCAAAAACAAAACAACATCAGCAACCCGAGGCAAGCCGAGGGGGTAGAGACCCATAAGCAGCAAAAAGGAAGCACCGCGGGGAGGAGCACAAAATGGCCAGCAGTAAAAGCGGGGACAATTCAAAGCCAGCAATAGCTGGAAGCATAAGGAAGCAAAAATGCAGCAATCTGAGAAAGCAAGAGAGCAACGGCATCCACCGAAACAGAGCTAAGCAACCCGATGCAAGCAGAGGAGGTAGCATCCTAGAGCTGAAGAAGGAGACCGGAGGGGTGCATCAACAAACCTGCAAACAGACCGTAAAGGAAATGGGACAGGAAAATGGAAAAGGAGCTTGTCATGATGGAGTGGATGATATTTGATCAATCATCTTAGGATAGAGAGCGAAAAGCATTTTGAAGACATGCTTTTCAATCTTTCTTGAAATGTGCTTAGCCGACCATGACTTCTCCTCAAAAGAATTGACATTTCTAGCGTTCCAAATGTAGTAAACAGTGACTGCAAGAATCATTTTCATCAAGTTGGCTTTTCTATGATCTACTTTATTTTCCGTCTTCGTCCATTTGAAAGCACTTTTTAGGGTACTTAGGGATCTTCATATACCGAATTTGGATTTTATGATAGTCCAAACCGAGTTGGAGAAGGGGCAAGAGAAGAGGAGGTGGTGGTTGGATTCGGTTTGTAGTGAGCAGAAGCAGCAAAGATCTGTTATTCCCAAGAAACTTAGCTGGTCTTTTGTTTTAAGTCTTTCATGAGCTGCGAGCCAAAGTGTAAAAGAGTGCTTAGGAATAATACATTTTATCCAAACAAGAGAAGTCAACGGTCTTGGAGAGCCAGAATGTCCGATGGAGTGATATAAGTGGGATAGGCCATGACCATTTGATTTTTTATTTTTCCAAGCTTCAATTAAATCCTTTACTTTGTCAATAGAGGTGAACTTTTCTAGAAGGGAAGCATGGGTTTGGATGAGGTTTTTCATGAAGGGGGAGATACGATAACCCGGGTTGACCTTGCATCTTGCACTTGCATCGATGTGGGTTCATTTTGACAGTCTTCATCTTGACCTTGCATCGATTTTACAATCGACACAAGGAAGGAGTGGCGATGATGTTGTACGCATATGTCGTCTCCCTGTTCTTGAAGTAATTTAGCTCAAAATAATCTATGACCGTCAATCTCTTTCACTCATCAAGGATCATGTAAGAGATCCTTACTAGGATGATACTCTAAGTCAAAATCATAATCTCTCAAATACTTCATTGATTGTCAAATCGATGCAAGGTCAAGATGAAGACGGTTAAAATGAACCCACATCGATGCAAGGTCAAGATGCAAGGTTTGGATCGCCACTCCTCCCTTTTCATCTTGACCTTGCATCGATTTGACAATCGACACAAGGAAGGAGTGGCGATGATGTTGTACGCATATGCTGTCTCCCTGTTCTTGAAGTAATTTAGCTCAAAATATTCTATGTCCGTCAATCTCTTGCACTCATCAAGGATCATGTAAGAGATCCTTACTAGGATGATACTCTAAGTCAAAATCATAATCTCTCAAATACTCCATCAAGTGACGATGCCTCATATTCAAATATCTCAAAAAGAAAAGATATCTCAGAGTCTTGTGGTATGAGAAAATCTAGAACTTCGCACCATATAAATAGTTCATCCAAATCTTGAATGTAAATAGAATAGTTGCCTATTCGAAGTCTTGAGTATGATAATTCTTCTCGTTAGTTTCAACTGGCTCAAAGCATATGACACAATATGACCATTCGACGTCAGCACGCATCCTAACCCAACTCTATAAGCCTTACTACGTAAGGCAGGTTACTATCAAATATTGACAGAACAGGTGGATTGGTAAGTTTCTATTTCAACTCTTGGAATGAGTTCTCACGGTTGTCATTCCACACGTTCCTCACACCTTTCTTCGTCAACTGAGTCATCGGTGTTGCTATTATAGAGAAATCTTTTACAAGTTGTCAATAATAGCCAACAACTCTGAAAAACTTCTAATCTCAGACACACTCTTCTTAGATTCCCACTTCATTAATGTTTCAATATTCGAGGGGTCAACAAAGATCGCTTCTCTTGATATTACATGGTTAAGAAAATTCACGTTCGACACCCAAAATTCACACTTAATTTGACATGCAACCTATTATCCCTAAAGGCTGTAATACAATCTGAAAATGTTTCTTGTGCTAGTTCAAATATGGTCTGAACAACAGGTTCATTATATCCATGAATACAACAAGTGCATTAGTTAGGTCGAAGGGTGATACTTTATACTCAAAATGTCCATATCTTGAACTAAACATGGTCTTCGCAATATCCTCACTCGAATCTTTGCTTAGTAATGACTCAATCTCAAATCAATCTTCAAAAAATACCAAAATCCTCCAAGTTTATCAAAAAAATCGTCAACCCTCGACTATAGATAGTTATTTTTTTATCATCACCTGGTTTAACTTATGATATTCTAAACACAACCATAAGGATTCGTCTGCTTTCTTTACAAATAATAAACGTGCACCCCACATAGAGATGCACTCTCCTACATAAATCCTCATTTCAAAAGCTTATAAAGTTGACTCTTGAATTCCTGCAACTCCGTCAAAACGATAAAGTACAAAGTAATAAAAACATGAGTGGCAACCAAAACTAGATTGATGCAAACCTCTGCCGCATGGAAACTCTCCCATCATAGTGAGATTTAAACTCTATAACAGGCTTGTGATATCGGAAGACACGACATGAATGGTAGGAAAATGATAAATAGAAAACAAATTCTACGATTCTACTCTTGAATCTCTCTTGCACGAAGGGACCAAGTCACTAATTTCTCAACTAACAACAAGAGTATAAAACTCACATACACATATATTATTCACCAGCTGAGATGCAAGACTCTTTGAAATGTAACTCAACAAACGAAAAGGCTTCAATATTCAAGTTTCAACAACCTCTATGAAAGACTACTGGTGTCTTATATAGACTCCAATTACTTCCCTCATCACATTAATTAGCTAATATATTAGAATATAAAGCTGAAAAATTTAGCATCCCAGAAGATAGCAATGTGACTATTTTCAGGCAATTTCTAGCAACTCCTTGTATGTTGATTAGCAAGGAATTTTGCCTATCCTTAATTGGATAAAGGGGTGGTGATATGAGGCTAAATTCTTATTACATGATGGCTGCAAATGCCATAAGTAAAGGTTATTTTTCCTAAAAAGAAAAGAAACCTCATTTTCTCTTCCTTCTGTTGGATGAGAGAGATGTCAAATTGAGTGATGCTATCCTAAAAGGTTAGGGAACCTACCACCTTGCGTGATTGGTGCTAAAAGAGGTCATAATCTTCAGCAATTTAAGTAATATGAAAGCTAAGGTGATAAGCTTTCAGGCACAAAAGCAGCCACCAACTTCTTCTTTTAGGATTGGATGAGGTGAAGATCCAATGAAATCAATGTGAACATCAAGAATCATAGGAATCTGATGCATTTCATCAAGAACCCTTCTCACATGCTTGCTGGTTCTCCCAAAAAAAAGGCGACGTTAGGTTTTTAAGGACACAAAAGAAGAGTTACCATAATATATCTTCTCATAGGAAGAAAGAGGGTCCAATGGTATGGCACCACAAATTTGTTATAGACGCTTTCATAGAAAAACAATATGTTAGAGTCTAAAGAGTCTGATAGAATATTTTTTTATGTTAGTCTTTATTTTAGTCTAGTGGGTATTGTGGTATTTCGCAATTAGTCAATCAAATCTGTATTTCGTAGTTAGTCAATCAGGTCTATTGAGTTTATTTAAAGGGCCTTAACCCTTAGGGTTTAATAAGCAATCAAGTATCTTTTAATTACTTCTCCTTCTTCTCCCTAACTTTATCTCTCTATGGCCGGAAGATGGGTGGTTACCCAATCTCATGGTAAACTCTATAAGTCCGATCCTAACAAATTCGTATCAGACTCGAATCCCTCTTCAAAATCTGATTCTCCAACAGCTTCGGTAAAGGGAGAAGATTCGTCGATGATGTTTCTATTGATGCAGCGTCTGTTACAATTTATGGTAGAACAAGCGAGGGCAACACAGGAACAATCGAGAGCGAGTGACGAACGGGCACAACGGAATCACGAAACTCTAATGCACTCCTAATCAGGCTATCCATCATTTCATGGTCGGCTTACACGACTGACTCTGCATGGAAGTCGAGTTATAGGACCCACCCACGCTAGAGCGGGCCATGGTGTTAGCATGAGCTTATGGACGGCGAATTATTCCATCGTCGGGTTCTGATAATCGTCGTTTGATCTGCCCTCTGGGTACTTCCACTGCGCCATTTGTCACACCTGTCTCGCAGTCTTCCACAGTTGGGCAGTCATGTCCACCACCACCAATGCAACGTAATTTTAAATGTATATCTCGTAAAGAGATGTAGATCAAAGGTCCCATGACATATGTTATAACTGTGATGAACCCTTTTTACGGGGTCACACCTGCAAGCTTCTGTATTGGCTTTACTGTGAAGGCGATGGGGAATTCGAGGATGACCAGGTAGAGGAACTATTAGAAGTCTAAGGAGTCTTCTTGGGAAAACCTGCATGCGTTTCGAGAGACATTTCCCTCATTTGCGCTTGAGGACAAACTATTTTTCGAGGAGATGAGTGATGTTACAAACGTTTTCGTAGAAAAACAGTATGCTAAACGAGTCTAATGAGTCTGAGAGATTATTTTCATATGTTAGTATTTATTTTAGTCTGGTGGGTATTCTGATAATTTTGCAATTAGTCAGTTAGATTTGTATTTCGCAATTAATCAGTCAGGTCTATTAAATCTATTTAAAGGGCCTTAGTCCTTCGTGTTTTGTAAGAAATCAAGTATCTTTTAATTATTTTTCATTTTTCTCCCTAACTCTATCTTTCTATGGCCGGAAAAGAGGTGGTTATCAGATCTCAAGGCAAACTTCTTGAGTTCGATCCTAACACTTCTAGCACCTTGCCACCTCATGCTTGACAGGAAGTTTTCAAACACATTGCCCGAGGTTTGCTCATAGGTCTTAAAATAGAAAAACATTGAATTCCTTCTCCTTGAGGATTTCGATTAGATGTTGGTCGAATGGTGTAACACCATTAAAAGGTGGTTTCTTCAGTGAAGGTCTTCCAAGAATTGTAGTTTTAAGAAAAAATGCCAATTAACTTACTATTACAAAAGGACTGAATTGTGGTGATTCGGTTGCTCCAAGAGAACAAGCGCTCTTCTTCATTCTCCTTAAGTGGTCAATTGGATCCATGGAAATTGTGTTGCCATGGATATAACTTCTCCCATGCTATTTCTAGTCTTATCTCTTAATTGGTTGCTAAATAAATCACCTACAAAAAAACAAACAGGTCAGTTTCTTTCTTTCGCTTGGCTTTGGTGTTGACTTTCATTAGTCTATTATTTAGTGTCGTCCGTGGAACATCCTCTGCAGGTAACTGAAGATTTTTCCTCAAATCCAAAACTTCTTTGATCTTGACATGATCATTTCGCCCATGCTTAGGGTGCTCTACCTTTGTCCTTTTCCTTCTTTGCCATGGTTGTCCTTGCATTACATGTATTTGCTCGCCTATGCTTGTCCAACATGAATTTGTAACTTGGCTAAAAAAAGTTACCACTACCATGCTTGTCTTCTTTTCTTCAATGGTGCCAAAACTTTTCCTATTGAGGATCTTCTATTTCTTGTTCCAAGGGTGCCAAGCAGTCAACCACACCTAATAAGAAACTTGAAGGTAAAACCTACGCTGGGGTCTCATGTCTAGAGCTTGAGCCAGCAACAAAGTTATTCCAAAAATATAACGAGCAACTTGGAAACCACAAATGAATAACTAGTATGTTAAAATCTACATTAGACATCATAAGCACTCTGTCATTGTCTACGGTAATACAAGGTTGAAATCCCTTTAACCACCAAAAAAAATCTTTGATCATACAATTTTCCAAATATTTCACCAAATAATTTGTCTCAACCCAGAATATTATGCATCGTTTAAAATCCAATGAGGTGAACCACGAGTTCATTGTCCTAAATGTCTCCATATGCATTCTCTCATCTTCAACCCTAAAGTGTTTTTGGCTTATTAATCTTTTACCATAAAATTTATGCAACTGAATCTTATAATCACCCATTGAGAAAATGTTACTCACTAAGTTAGAATGCTAAGAAACGACCATAAAATTTTCTTCCAAAATTTTTCCATCAATACCAAGATAATGCGTCATCAGTCAAGCCAACATCATGAAGGTAAATAGTAACATGCTCAAATAGTTCATACCAGTTAGCCATAACTTTTGGTGGTTAGAACATTTAAATAATATGGGCAACTTTGTCATATGTACATGCAGGTTGGACCTCTTTATTCTCCTCTTCCTTTCTATGGCATGTGTCGCTTGGTGCTGCCCCGAGGGTGAATTCAGCACTTAAGGCATCGATTTCAGCCACTAGGATAAGAGCATAACCATTCTCTACCCTTGGTTTCTCCAACTCCATTGGGGTTCGGGACTGCTCCCAAATAGAACAAGACTCATTAGACTCCATGGAGGTTTTAATCTCCTTGAAATTGAGGTCATTATCTGCCTCCTCAGCTTGATCTTCCACTTTTCTTTGAGTTAATTTTTCTTCAACCAATGTAAGCTCACAAGGTAAAACCAATGGCTCATCCCCATCCATTGATATGATAGTTTCCTTCATTTCATAAAAAATATTCCCAACAATTCCTTCATCTATGATTTGGTATTCTAGCTCAAATAATGGCGCTTCTAGAAGATACATAATTTCTTCTTCAAGTAATACATCATCCTCTTCATCTAATGGTTGCTCAAGGCCACAATGGATTTCTTGTTCCAACTCTTCTGCCTTGTAAAAGGGCTCTTCAATAAACTCATCATGAAGTCGTGCTCTTAAAGGTTGATGGCAGAATGTACATGGACTTTGTGATGCTACTTGTTCATTGAAAGAAACAGGCGATTGGTTGAAGGGCTTCTCAGTTTTACTTGCCAATTTTATTACATCCGCTAAGGAGTCATATGTACGCAACTTCAAACAGCTCCAATCTCTTTGTTTAGACCTTAAATGAACCTAGCAATGCTGTAATTTAATTGCTCCTCAACACCACTAAATTGTAATTTAAAATATTGTAAATTGATGCTTGATACAATTTTTGATAACTTATGTCTAGTTTCTGTAGTTACGGTAACTCTATTAAAAAATGATATTTCTAATTTGTTTGCTTCTTACCAACATAAATATCTTACTTCTCGTTCATTTTCTTCGTCTCATGTCGAGTCTAGTTCTAATGGTGGTTTTGGTATTGGACACCTACTAAATTGTATGATTACAATTAATGAAGAAATCGATAGCGTCATTCATTCTTATGGTTCTAATAAAAATGAACTCGATATTTATTTGGACATTCATTATCAACTTCCTCGTGATGATACGTTTGATATTTAAGGTTGGTAGAAAAATAACGCAGTGGTATATCCTATTCTTTCTAAAATGACACGCAATTTACTTACACATCATGTTTTTACTATAACTTCTGAGTCTACTTCTAATGCAAGTAGATGCGTGTACGACGATCAACAATGAAGTCTTGCATCATATCTCGTGGATGTACCGATATGCATGAAGGACTGGTGCGATACCGTTACGAGAGACCAACAATGAGATGATGCTTTAGCGAATGAATTTAAAATTTAGAATTAAAAAATTATTAATTTTTTAAGTTCTAAACTGTATCTTTATATAATTTTTTACACTTGTAATTTTTTTATATTTTACATGTGATTGACAATTAGAAGGGTAACAATATAGTTGAGATGTATTTAATATGTAGTGATACAAATGTCAAATTTTTTTTTTTTTTTACAATTTAATTTCTCAAAAATATTCAATTTTTTTTAATAATAATAAATATACTTACATTACATTACTTAGTATTTAATTATTCATCACTTTTTTGAATAACATAATACAAATTGTTTTTGAAAATTAAATATAAATTAATGTTATTTACGTATGTTAGGCTCGTTTGGTTCGACTCATTTAGGCTCGGAAGGCTTGACCAACTCGAGTCGGGCTCGGCTCGAATATGTTCGAGCCAATTTTTTTGAAAAAAAAGCTCGATAGGCTCAGCACGAATAGGCTCAACAGACTCTGTTTAAAAAGCTCGATAGGTTCAACAAGCCAGAAACTTTTTGGCTCATCTCGCTCAAGCCGGCTCCGACTCTAACTTTAGTTAGTCCCTTCTTTTTTGGAATTTTATATCTTGAAGAATGTTCTTAACAATTAAAATAATAGAATTTAACTTTTATTCCTTCTTCTAAGGGTAATCACTTCAATTTAAATTTCACTTGTAATTTTGAACACGGGATAATGCAATTCGAAGGTAGATGATGCACAACATAGTAGTAACTTTCAAATAACTTATAAATGTAAGCCTTCGATCGCTTCAGTGTGACATGACCTTATCGACAGATCTCATTTTACAAATAAATCTTACGTACATTGACTTTATTTAGATACTTCAAACATACCCAATTCATTAAATCCATAAATCCAACATTGGTGTCTATTAATCCAAATGACATTACTAAAAATTCAAAGTTGTTTCTTGTTTGAAATGAAGTTTTGGGAAAGTCTTTTTTTTTTACTTTCTACTAGTAGTTACTCAAGTGTGATATATAGACTTGTCATTGATTTCAAATAAGGAAAAGAGTTTAGTGTAAAATAAAATTGAGTAATTTAGGATAATCTTGTTTGTGAGTTTGTTTAGATTTTGGAACATATTATGTGTTTATTGGAATGATGTGGCTTTGACTATTTATAGATAAGTGAAAACCCTATTATATCAACCTTAGGAGGTAGAATGAAACTCGATGACCCTCAGGGTCCTACAACTGCTACTGTGGCGACTAGAATTAAGGTCGCGTTAAGCCGCAATGAAGAATTATTGCATATGTAATACTTTGATCAATTTTAGAGATTTCTCGAGCAACTTCTGGGTGCTTTTATCACCCACTCACTCCAACATAAAATAACACAGTAAATCCATGTCAAATAATAATCAATAAATACAGAATAATCAACTGAGTTAAAGCTAGAATAACCAGATAGAATTTAAATCCAGTCAATTAAATTGCATAAATATATCCATATAAAAAAGACGTTTTGGATGTGAGACTCAATCTTAGTTAGGTGTCAACCACCAAAATATATTATTAATCGATTAACTTACCAGTCTAGCAATAGTCCAACCTTTTTTCTCGGTTCTTTCATGATGTCCAAAATTAGCTCAACCTCGACAAAGTCGTCTAAAAAACAAAGAAATCTAACGCCAAAAATTGGGTAAGATTAGACCAAAAATGAGTCCGAATTGGACCTGGGAAGTTGTTGCCCGATTCGATCCAACCAAACCGGTTCAAGGGGTTCTGGATTGATCCAAACAAATTCAGACCAGGTCGGTCGAACCGGTTCATGTTAGACAGAATCAATAAAATTGAGTCAAACCAGACCGATCTGGTCAACCATTGACTTAGATCTAATCGGGTCCACCCGACCCAACCCAACCCACCTGGGTTGGACCAGGTTAGGCCCCAGCCCAGTGGGCTGGGTCAGCCGATGCGTATACGTCATTAATCGACGATTCTCATACGTAGGGGTGGGACCCACGGGTTCGGTTCGGTTATTTTCTAAAAAATAACTGATTCGGCGGGTTCGGGTTTGGAAATTTTTAACCCGAAGCGTATCCGATCAATTTTGATATCTGACTCATATCCGACCCATATCTGACGGGTTAAGTTCAGTTAAGATTCCGTTTTTTATTCGGGTTGGGCCTCGGGTTGGGCTGCGGGTTTAGAGCGGGTTTGAAGTGGGTTTGGAGCGGGTTGTGTCGGGTTTCGCAAGCCACTCACCCCTATGCATATCCATGATATGTAATTTGAATTAATTAGAGAGTTTGTGTTTTATAACAACAAAATTATTCATATATATTTTAATAGCTCAAAAGAAAAATTCCTACATCGACTAGGTTTAAACCAAACTATGCAGATCGAGCCTCTTTGGATCAGTTTCTGGTTTGGCCACAGTTTTGAAAATCAAAAACCGTGAAACCCTAAGCAAACCACGTAATAAATATAATTAATCTAAATCTAGTTAGTCCGACTCAATCCCGGTTAAAACCCGACAAACTTGAACTGCCCAAGAACCTAATAAAAAGTTTCACAACCAAACAAAAATACATTTAGATAAATTTATAATTTTATTATTTCAGTTTTTATAAAATCAAAATCGAACAATGAAAATCAGTTGAGTCTCGATTAAATTACCAGACTCAATACTCGAGTAAACTAGAAGTGTACGACCCGATTTAAAACCATGGTGAAACTAAACCGAAACAACTAGTGCTTGTTTGTCTTCTCTTGTGATTTATTCTAGGATTTCAAAAGTTTATTTTATAAAACTTTGAGTAAACAAATAACATTTTGACAAAAAACGGGTTGAGTTGGGTTTTAGTAAAATTAACCGAAAACCGACCCACATAAATTCGGTTAATCGTGAGTCAGTTTTCTTCGGGTTTCAACGAAAAAATAACCATCTGATAACCGATCCAATCTTTGGGTTTGAGTCGGTTCGCGGGTTGACTAAATCCAATTGCCAGCCCTACTCATACGAAAACGTTTTGATTTTGAAACAGAGAGTTCTACACCCAAATCAATGGTTAAATCTTGAACACTAACTCGTACGGTTTTCCCAAAAAATTGACAAAAATATCAACTCAACTTGAACAAAAATTTTTGAGACCTAAATCACATGAAATGATGCTCGATCGATCGACGACATTCTCCCCTCTCTCTCACACACACACTCTCTCTCTTTTGACTTTTTGGGAAGGACAACATCTTGCTTTTTTTTATATTAATTGAATAATAAAAAATCTACCATTAACGAAGTCCCCAATTTTTATCTTGATTTTTGTTTGATTACGGTGCTACGCAATCTAAAAATGTACCACAAACTTACCAAATTCAAATTGACAAGTGGTGTCTAATACTAAATTTCTTACACGTTTTTCTCGAGCTGTACATATGGTGCAAATGATAAAATAATATTTTATATACGACAAAAAATTAGGTAAATCTTGAAAAAGATTTGTCTGCAAAATCCGTGAATTGAAAATGGAGTTTTACACCATAAGGCCCTCCAAAAAAATTCCCAAAATTTAATACATACTTAATAAAGCCCTCAAAGCGACGCAGGTATTTTTCTATCATTACATACTCTAATTCCCAAGTGGCCTCTCTCTATGTAGTTTTGCCACAACACAAACTACTAGTACTTCTTTCTTGCCGGTAACACAAATCTCTTGGTCAATGATTGGTTAAAGATCTTTCTCATGCGTTATATCTTCAATTGATACGTTAGTCCACTCGAGCACGTGCGAAGGATTCAACATATACTTTCATAGAATGAAAACGTGAAATACATTGTGAACGTACTCAAGTTAAAGGGGTAGTTCAAGTTTGTACGCCACCGTACAAATGCGTTCGACAATCAGAAAGAGACCGCCTAGGGGGCAATTTTCCCGTAACTCTAAAGCGACTGATTCCACGCTCACCCAAACCATAAAAAATACTCGTAGTTCAAGTTTTTTCGACAATCAGAAAGAGACTAATATACATAGGGGCCAATTTCCCCTTAACTCTAGATCCACTAATTCAACGTTCGACCAAACCATAAAAAATACATAGTCACTAACCTAAAACTCTACCTCTTAATGTTTAAGCTTTGCATACCTCTTTTGCCTACTTTTCATTGTAATAAGCTTATCTCGAATTTGCGTGACCTGCTCGGTAGTCTCTTGAATCATATTATGGACTAAAGCAACCCTCTCCTCAGTCTCAACTCAACAAAGAGGGGAGCGACAAAGCCTGCCATACAAAACTTCAAAATGAGCAATCCCAATACTCGTTTGGAAGTTGTTATTGTAGAAAAACTCGCCTAATGGAAAATGGACACTCCAATTGTCCCCAAAGTCCAAAACACAAACCCTAAGCATATCGTCTTAGGTCTCAATCGTACGCTTAGACTATCACTATCAAATTTTTTTTCTGAAGAGATAGGTGAAGTCGATACACCTCATAGACTCTACATCAGCTAAGTGTCAGTTTCTCCGAGTAATGAGTGACAATGCCCACTCAGAATTCATTGGGAACACAGAGAGTTCTGAAATTACGTTCGACCTTCTACTGCCAACCCTCTCCCTTTGCTACATTTGCACCTCCTAGGAGGCTGGTTAAGCCTAAAAATTCCCAAAAATAGGTAATCTAAGAGGACCCAAAATATTGAGAACTCGCTAAACTAGTCATGTTGCGCAATGCCTCCATCATCGTAACAATCACCTCCCTAGTGCTTGAGTTACTCCCTTGGTCCCTTCGTTTTTTTTTCTTGCAGGCATGATTATCTAATGTCCAAATATATTCAATGTTAGCACTAGAGTCACACCTATCTAAATAAGAAAGTTACGCATAATTGATTCTAGTTTAAATAGGTTTTCTCTTTTCTTAAAATAACGTTATATATCTAAGATAATGCATGAATTATCAAAACCAATTAAAATCATACTAATCGCCTTTATTAATATTCTTATTAAAATTCAGCCTTTCCGGCCTCTGTAAAGTCTTAGAAAAACTTGTCACGTAATCAAAAAATACACTCATAGTAATTTGAAATTAAATCACCCTTAGTGAAAAAGGAGAATAAATTCATGGACTAACTCCTCCAAACTACATAGAAAGATGGATCTATACCGCTCATCATTTCAAGAGGTAAAAAGAAAACCGGAGACTCCAATGGAACCTACCACAACTATTGTGGCAGCCCAAATCAAAGTTGTCATAACCCGAATTGAAAAACCATCGGATGCGTAGTATCCAGATCATGTTTAAGGATTTCTTGGACAACCAACGAGTGCTTTTATCATCCATTCATCCCAAAATAAAATAACACAATAGATCAACAACAAATAATAATCACAATATCTAAACCAAGTTTTTCAACAAATCTAGAATAATCAATGCAGTTAAATCTAAAATAAGCATATGCGATCTAAATCCAATAAACTAAATTGCATAAATATATCCATATAATAACAAACTTATTAGATGGGAGACCCATTCTTAGTTTAAGTGTCAACCACCAAAATATCTTTTATCGATTAAAGATTATGTAATACAAAAAGCATAATAAACTTACTGTTTCTCACGATAGTCTAAATTTTATTTTGTTCTTTTATGACTTTTGAAATCGGCCCAACCTGGCCAAAGTAATCTAAAAACAATAAAAAAAATGCCCTCAATTAGAAGAAAAAAGAATGAGGAATCTAACACTAAGAAAACAGGTCAAATCAAACAAAAACTAGGCATGAAATAGGCTCGGGAAGTCGCTGCCCATTTCGGCCCCAACCGAACCGGTTCGGGAATTTTTTATTGATCCAAGCCAGTTTAACTAGTTCTAGTTAGATCAGGCCGGTCGAACAAAGCCAAACAAGACCAGTCTAGTCAATTATTGACTTGGACTTGGTCGTGTTGACCTGACCCAGCCTAATTGAGTCAGGCGGGTTATGCCCAGCTTAGTGGGCCGGGTCGGGCAATGTGTATGTGTTGTCGCCGACCAAAAATCCTCTGGCCATTCTCAGCCCAACTGTTTAAAATTTCGAGATGGAGAGTTCTAAACCAAATATCGACGGAGAAAATGAGTTTTCAAAGTTTAAATCTCGAATCCTAATTCGTACTGCGTCCATACGACCGACGACGATCTCTCCTCTCTGAATCTCTCTCTCTCTATCTCTTTTGGGTATATGGGAAATAGAAGACACCAAATGTCTTCTCTTTCCTTAATTTAATAATATGATATAAATCAAAAAGATATTTTTCATCTGGAATCATTGATTCTTTCCTTGATTTTCATCAGATCACGATGTCACGAAATGTGAAAAATCTACCACGAGCATAAATATAAAAAAATTATAAAATAAATTTACTCGTGTTGCCTAAGACCAACACATTTTTCTCGAGTGGCACATCTGGCACAAATGACAAAATAATATTCCAAATACGATAAGCAATTAGTTAAACATTGCAAAAAAATTTCCATGAAATCTGAAAATTAAAAATGTGGGGTTTTATAGTATAAATTAAAGAATGAATGAATGAATTGTGAGTCGGGTCGTTGACGAAGGTGCAAACCCTCCTCGAAGGTGCATAATACTTTGAAGCTCTCTTGAAGGTGCGAGTAGCTAGAGAGTTCTTTTCGAATTCCTTAGGTTCCTCTTAGCTATAATTTAAATTAGTCAAAATTTCAAATGGATCATTCCAAATGAGCAAGGTAGCCTAATGTTTTGCAAGAGTGCGAGTAGCTAAAAAAACCTTTGGACTTCCTTAGGATCTCAAACTCAAAATATAAAAGATATAAAAACCGTATGATTGAGAAAGCTCTCAAAAGAAAAATATTTTACGAAAAGTAGGACACTTTATGTGTGTTTAATTTTATTTTTATGTTATTTATTTGATGATAGGGTCAAAGATAAATATTATGGTATAGATATGAACAATGATAAATAAAACAATAAAGAAATGACAGCGCATAGGGAAGAAATTGGAGCAGTGGACGAGGAGGAGAAGCAGAAAAAGAAGAAGAAAATGAGAGAAGAACAGCCATAACTGGAGGAGAAATGGCTGAAGAAGAGAAGGAGCCGAAGAAGGAGAAGGAGAACGGCAGAGACAGGCCGAGTTAGGGAAGAAAACCAACTCAAATACGCTAATCTTCCGGCAACTGAAACTACTACCCTATATATTATGGGCATTGGCAAGCCCATCTCATGACACGGATTGCCAAATCCTTACCTTCCTCTCGAAATCTACATCCTACTTCGTGGGTCTTGGTTGCCTTGAACAAAACCGATGACCAAATTGCCGTTGATTGTCCGTTCAATATTTGCATAGTTTCTTCTTGGGGTTGTATGTTTTCTCACCTGCTTCCCTTTTTACCTTCTATGATATCTTTGATTATCTCCGCTGGATTTTGAGCAGATTTGGTCAAATCATTTGAACCTTGTGGCCTCGTGAGCTTCGCTTTAGCCATAATCTCGTTCATGAGACCATGAAAAAAGACACAGCATAAAGCCTCCTCTAGAACTTTTCCTAATCTTGACTTAATGGCTTCGAAATTACTTCTGTATTCTTTCGCTGAGCTGCCCTGTTTCCTAATCTTGATTGAACAACTTGATCTCTCATACTCTTGGGCATTTAGAGTGAAGTGGTCACCGCGTGGCAATCAGAAAATCGACCCTCTCTCCATATGTCTAATGATGAAGTTGTTTTATAGCCTTGTGCAATTCCACCTGCCTGATGTTCATATCGTAAATCTCTAATTTCCACGCTGGTGCAGCTGAAGTTCGATTAAGAAAATGTTAAATACTGATTTCATTGCCAATCTGGAAATTGTGTATCTTCGATGGCAAGCACTCATTTCTTATTTGTTCCAGAAAGAATGGTTAAAGGAGTAGGATTTGATAAAAAAAAATCCTTTAGTTTTTGCCGCAGATGAAAGTGGAATTTGGTAAGTAATATAATTTTAAATTGACTCATTTAGCTGAAAATTAATTTTAAATTTATTAATTAGTAAATTTGAAACAAAATGAGATATAAGTGATATGAATAGCATGAAAAATCTACGCTCACGCATTGGAAGCAAATGTATCCTAATCAAGTTTATGATTCGAAACCCAAGCACACAAGGATTTTGCATTATGAATTAAGGATTTAGGGATTCGAAACCTTATTTTGCCAATTGTCCATTGTGCTAGCGATACTTGAACTTGCGGTGGCTTAGAGGGTTTCTCGTTATCCGCTTATTCACCACTTTGTATTGTGGTAAGAACGTAAAGACTTTAGTTATTTAGTTGGATTGGGTTGTAGTTTAGTTTTACCTTCCATGTTAGGGAAAGAAGATTCACACTATTTATTATCATGATTTGAATTGGAAAATTTCAAATATGACTTTGGATTTTAGTAAATGTATGAGCTTCCGCAATAAATCACATGCCTTTAGGTCGGAAACCTAATCAACTTCGGGCCCCTTTCGAGTCATAACAGGCTGTTAATACAAGCTTGCATAACTTGCTCTCATGGCTATGGGGGCTTCTTCAGGAGGGAACTTTGTCTGTATGCTTGCTGCTGAAATGAAATTCAAAAGTGTAGCGCTCATGGTTACGGAAGGATTGGTGGATCAAACCAACTTGAAAAAGTCGTATCCAAAGAGTTTTGTTTGTGGGAGACTGACAAGGCCACGGAAGCTTGGTTATGTTAGAGCTGAAAAACGAGCCTAAACGAGCGAGCCGAGCAGGAAAAGTCCGGGCTCGTCGAGCCTGGCGAGCCAAACGAGCCGAGCCTGTCGAGCCTAAACGAGCCGAGCCTGTCGAGCTTTTTTTTTAAAAAAAAATGGCTCGAGCCGGCTCCCGAGCCTCGAGCCAAACGAGCCGAGCCCGAGCGAGCCAGCCGAGCTTAAACGAGCCGAGCCTAACGAGCCGAGTTTAATTTTTCACATAATTTTCAATAATATCTTATAATAAACGTTTATTATTAACATATAAAATGACATGTAATTGAAAATTTTATTTCATTGTAAGTTTGACATTTGCATCACTACATATTAGATACATCCCAACTAGGTTGGCACCTATCTAATTGTCAATCATGTGCAAAATGTCAAAAAAAAATACAACTTCGTAGTTAAAATATAAAATCAAATTACAGTTTCATATATGAATGAAAATCTAGTCGTCGTCGACGTCCAAACTTTGGAATTCTTGAGCAACGGTATCTTCGCGTTGTTGATCTCTTGTGACGTCGTCGTTCCAATCCTTCATGCAGATGAGTGCCTCCACGAGATCTGGTGCCAGACTCCCTCGTCGATCATCGTACACACGTCCACCTGCACTAAAAGCAGACTC
>QAOC01014974.1:174141-340545 GCA_003255005.1 Begonia fuchsioides
AGAGAGAGAGAGAGAGAGAGAGAGAGAGAGAGAGAGAGAGAGAGAGAGAGAGACCTCTGTGGGGGCTGGGTCCATGTGGAGTTGGAGGGTAGTAGTGTTTCTGATCTTCGAAGCTGGAGGCCCTGGCAGGGACGACAATGGTTTGAGAAACCAAAACAGCGACCAAAAAGGAAGCTAGCAACGCCTGCATCTTGTTTTGGGTAAGGAGGGGATAAAAGGAGGAAGAAGAGGAAGGGTTAAAGAGGAGAATGAAGGGGGAAGAGTATATATAGGATGCTTCCAAAGTGAAGTAAATACTTGCAGGTGGAAGAGTGTGAGAGTAGTTGTGCATTTATTTGTATTATTAACTGCTTAGCTTTCAAAATACTAGCATGCTTCTCTCTCAACGTGAGCCGCTGTGAATTTTTCTGACACTCATCCCCCATCTTGTACTATGTTTGTTTAATGAATATACAAAGTTTAGCTATTTTCCAAAAAATACTCTAGATTTTCCAATTCTATTTCCGATAATTTCCCTTAATTATGCTCTATGAACTTAGTTGTTGGTTTTTTCTCATTGAGTTTTCCATCATAAATTCGGCTTTTCTTTTTTTTTTTTTCAATGTCTCTGCATTTTGGGTAGATGCAAGGAGCGTCATTGATGGATGTTATTTTCTGTACACATTTCGACTAATATACATGCTTCGACTTTGCTATTTCCATTCAATTTTGTCTTATCGGCATGAAATAGTGAGAGACAATAAATCTTGCTAACCAGCAAGTTCAACTGTTGTTAAACTTTTAACGTCTTTGAAGCTCTTAATATAAAACTTTCTGCTTTAGACATAAATTCTCATTGATATGCTTCAGGATCTATATCTCAAAATACGATGTTTTTTTATAGAGACCAACTTTACTAATATATAATACAAATTTTACTTTCCTAAGTATTGTGTGATCATGCATTTTTACTTATATGCAGTCACTAGCATATTAGGTTGTGCTTATTTTCACAATTCGAGTCGTCAAACAAAATTAAAAACAAAGGGCCAGGCACGGCTCGGGTCTCCCTCATATGTACTAAATAAATTCAATGTGGACTATTCATAAGCTGCTGGTCCCAATATCGGCAGCCTTGTAAAAGAAATGCATAATGAAAGAATGATTCGAAGAATGTATGGGCGTGTCTTGCATATTAACTACCATTTTCTTTTCTTACTACTGATAAGTTACAAAATATTGCATTGTTAGAATTCTTTATATTCACTGCCTAGAACTCTTTTTTTGTCTGAGCTTATGATTCTTCGTTTAAATTTGATGTTGGTAGCCACTGGATCAACTCGATAGACCAAAAATTCTGCTAGTTTAAGCATTATGTGTCTTCGAGGTGTCATCCCGTTGTGTAGACTATTTCTTTCATATTTTGTGTAAATCCTGGTATTAAAGTTACTCTTATAGCTTCAGGTGTTTTGATTTTAACTGTAATACTTGAGTAATCATCCATTATCTAGTATGAGTTTCGTTGTCCAACTATACACATGATAAATCAGCGATGTCGACACAGAATGCTTGGGGTTTCATGCGTTGCACTTGAAATGGAGACATTTGTTCGTAGTTAAAGAAATGTAATAAAAGATGGACCCAAGAAATCTGGTGAACATGAGTGGGGATGGTGATGACTCCACATTAAAGATCATTTCAGAGGGTAGGTGTAATTGCATGATAAAAAAATGAAAGAGTTGACGCTGGGGCGAGTGGAGAAAGACAACAAAGATCGAGTTGTCGTCTTTGAGAGGCTATCTCTTCTCGACACCACAATTTAACTTGAAACATAACTTGCATTTTAGGAGATGTAACAGTGATAGAGGAGAGAGAGAGAGAGAGAGATCGAGGGAGAGAGAGAGAGAGAGTGTGTAATTTAAGCAGAATTTATTAGCTGTGAAACAAGGGGTTGGAGAGCATATGGATTTTTATGAATGTGTAAGAGAACAGCTTGGCATAATAATTGTCACTTTTTCCCTGTGTTTCAATTGTCAGAGAGAGCTAGTTATGTGGTAG
The DNA here is from genome assembly GCA_003255005.1 of Begonia fuchsioides. Classification (NCBI taxonomy): domain Eukaryota; kingdom Viridiplantae; phylum Streptophyta; class Magnoliopsida; order Cucurbitales; family Begoniaceae; genus Begonia; species Begonia fuchsioides. The sequence continues at coordinate 176,179 of QAOC01014974.1, forward strand.
GAGAAGAAAAGCCAGCTACCAAATGTCTCGTCTTCTTTATCATTTATCTGAAATCATACATAAATCTGGCGCCGTTCGTGGTTTAGATTAGGGTTTCAATTTTTCACTTCCGAGTTCTCACAAAACTACAAACCTTCCATAACATTCTTCGTCTTTCCTTGGAGTTTTCTTTCATTTCCTGATACTTTTTATCTTTTTTGGTAATTGTTTATTTTTGTTGAATTAATTTTCTTATGATGGCTAGCTTACATCGATCAAATCCCTAGTTACAACTATTACTTGGGTGGAGAAGATCTTGTTACTAAAAAAGCGAAATCTCTCGTCTTCAGGGCCTCCACACCCCGGCTCGACAGTTTGTGGAAGGGTAAGTCACGGTGACTAAGTAGGCTAGAGATGAGAGACATTACCTGCGTTCACAAAGAGCTACCTCACATTAGAGGTAACAACTCTCATACTGCGACTGTCAGGATTCGAACTTTGGTACTTGTTACCAACTCTACCGTCTGTGAACCGACTGAACTATGCTCGTGCGGGCTTGGGTGGAGAGGATCTGACTCTCTTTGTTGGTTCTTGAAAACCTTCACGCACGTAAAACTATCATGTGTCTTTAAGGGTAGTTAAAAAATTAAGAAAGAATAGTTCATGTTTTAACAATATCACATAGCAGTAAGAGGATCAACAAGAAGAAGAAAAAAACCCTAGGATTTCGAAAATTACTGAACCCAAAACATTTCCGCACATGTTTTTTTATTGAAGTTATTTTGATTCGAGTTACTATTTTTTAAGCTTTAATCAATGATTACCGGTTGCAAAAGACTAAATTGGTGTCTTTTTGCTCTTTATTTTAAGTTCCGTTGAGAGAAACATGTGGACCTCGGATTTTCAAGGCACTGGCAAATCATATTCCCGAACCAGATGAGTATTCCATTAGTTATTATAATTAATGTAATAAAGTAAAAATAATTAATTTAGACTCATCGCTATTTTGACACGTAAACATGCAGGTAAATAGAGTGACACATGGAGTTCGTAGCTTGCTTGTCACTTGTCAGTATAGAGATGCCAATGGATCTAGAATCCTTGCTGATAAAATGGCCATTTTTATTGGCCAAGAACATCTTTTTTCTGCAATCCTGGAGCGAGCGCATGACCGTATTATTATACCAGATATTCATCCCCCACCTAATTTATTTTAAACAACGACGGAAATCCATGATCACGACTTCATTTTGACCAACTTCTTGTTCTCTTTAGTGACTGCGTCTTTGTATGAAGATGAGACTTAAATGCCATCTGCTTCTCAGAGAAATGGGAGAAGATAATAGCTGCTGCTTCCTGCTTCTATCGGTACCCATCTTTGTCGCCTTTGTAGTTTCTCTTGTTTTCATGCGCCGAAAAAATCTGGTGTTTTCTTGGTGTCCTGATGAGTTTCCTTAATGGTAGAACATACACTTGCATTCTGTTCGAGTGAGCATGCGGCTGTTTCCTCTTATCTTCGGTTCGTTCCAGAAAGCCATTTTTGACATCGAGCATGAAGGGTTCCCCATTCCTAAAGGATGGAATGTGAGTTAAAACTGACTAAATCATCTTGCTATAATCTTGTCTTCTTATTATTTTGTTTTGAAAAAAGGTTTCTGCTACAAACCATTTCCCGTGGGTGTACTCACGGAGAAAAGGACAGCGGAAACCGAGTCAGTAATGTAATATTTTGTGGGTTGAGCCGGATTGTGGAACCGATTTTGTTTTGGGCTTGTATTAAGGTGATTTGGTTTTTTTGGGCCGGTCTAGTAAACTGGTAATTTGCTGTAAAAAGGGAGATGTAAAAAGGAAGATGGGATTTCCAAAATGGGCATCGGAAAAATTAAGGTTGAAACCTTAGGGGAGAGGGAGCTTCCCATATGTGCTTGCCACCAGTTTTCTCTTGCAGAAGACTAATCTCTTTCGTATTTTCGTCTTTCGTTTTCTGGATTACAGGAGCTTATCAACTTGGTATAAGAGCGTCTAGATCCTACTGAATAGAAGATGACGACTCTTTCCGACAATAAAAGGCTTGATAGGCTAGAAGGGGTTTTATCCGATTTGAGAACAGAAGTGAGGCAGCTCACACAGCAGCTAATCGGGAGTCTCTCAGTGCTCAAATCAGTGGAACAACGTACCCACCGATTAGAAGACAGAAAGAAAATTCGCAAGACAAACTTGAACACGAAACACAAAGAATTAGGTCTGCACCCTTGAAGGTGGAGAATTTGTAAGAATTTTACGGCATTGAACCACTGCGAAAGAAAAGAGTGTGATGTCTAACAAGGGGAGAAGGTCACCAACAACAGGTGGAAATCATAAATCCACAGGTAGAATGTTGGGAAATACAACCCGAATATCCACCTGAATATTATTTTTTTAACCACCAAAAAACGTGGAGAGTACTGATCAGGTTAATTCCCAGGAAACCGCTCTTGGCAATTTCCTAGACAGAATTACCTTTCCAAGTATGTTCCCAGGAAAGAGAGGTGAGTCACGAACGGACTACTTAAATATCAAGTCTTGCCTTAGCCAGAACTACTTACACAGTACAATTACACCACTAACCAGACAGTATAAGAAACGATAACAGATGTGATACGAAAAACATCAGGAATATTTTTCTGCTCCGTAAAAATATATCGGCCAAGAAGTAAATGAAATAATGCCAAAAATGCACACCGAGAATTTTACGTGGAAAACCAAATCGGGAAAAAACCACGGGGACCGAGTCCAGAAAGATCTCACTATGAAAAATAGGATTTACAATATTTTTCTAGAATCAAATATTCTAGAAAATATTCACTAAGAGAAATCACCACTCTTAGAACTCACAATGTGCACAAAAGCACCACACCTATTTTTCTCTGACACTCTTTCTTTTCTCTCCCTCCAAAATTCTCTCTCTACTTTGAATGCTTTCCGATACGATTATCGGAATGAAGATTGAGGATGCAAGATGATCTCCTTCACTCCCGCAAAGCCTCTATTTATAGAGATTTCACGAAGTGTGAAACCATTTATGAAAAGGCGGCGAAGGCAGGCGTAGCAGGCGAAGGCGTGCGCCGAAAACGCCTGATAATGGAGACCAATTGGTCTCCATTAAATGGCGTGGGCCCCACCTCATTAAATGAGGAGGGACCTCACAAATCTCCCCCTCCCGACTTATGAAGAGCTATCTCCAATCCCGCCGAGTCTCTACAGAACTCATGTTTGCTTCTCTGCAGAATTTTTGTCATCATGTCTGAGTCATTGTCATCCGTGTGAACTTTCTCAAGGTACACTTGTTTGTTCTCAAGGAAATCTCGTATTCAATGATACTTGATGTCTATATGTTTTGACCTCGAATGAAAGCTTGGATTCTTGCTCAAGTGTATAGCACTTTGGCTATAACAATACAAGACATATTTATCTTGTCGATGTCCCAATTCTGCCAGAAATTTTTTCATCCACAAAATTTCTTTACAAGCCTCAGTAGCCGCAATAAACTCAGCTTCTGTCGTCGATAATGCCACTGATTTTTGCCTCTTAGATTGCCATGATACAGCTCCCCCTCCAAATGTAACCAAATACCCTGATGTTGATCTTCTAGAGTCAATATCTCCAGCCATGTCTGCATCAGTGTAGCCTACTAACAAAGGCTCTTTACTTCCAAGACACAAACTGAATTCAGAAGTACCTTTAAGATATCTAAGAATCCACTTTACTGCATTCCAATGCTCTCTGCCCGGATTTGATAAAAACTGACTGACTACTCCAACAGAATGTGCAATGTCAGGTCTTGTACAAACCATAGCATACATCAAGCTGCCAACTGCTGAGGCATATGGAATTCTCTGCATTTCTGCTTTTCCTTCTTCAGTAGAAGGACTTTGTTTGGAAGTAAGTTTGTAATGATTAGCAAGTGGAGTGCTGACCGACTGCGCCTTATCCATATAGAATCGGGTGAGAACTTTCTTAATATATTTCTCCTGCGATAACCATAACTTCTCGTTCTTTCTATCGCGTGTGATACTCATCCCAAGTATCTGTTTCGCCGGTCCTAAATCTTTCATGGCAAAATACTTGCTAAGTTCTTTCTTTAACATAGCAATCTTTTCACTGTCACGGCCCACAATCAGCATGTCGTCGACATAAAGTAGGAGAATTATGAAGGTATTATCCGTGAACCGTTTCACGAACACACAATGGTCTGAAGAAGTTTTCCTATATCCTTGATTGACCATAAATGAGTCGAACTTCTTGTACCATTGTCGTGGGGCTTGCTTTAGTCCATACAGACTCTTCTTCAATCTACAAACCAGATGTTCCTTCCCTTTTTCAACGAATCCTTCTGGTTGTTCCATGTAGATTTCTTCTTCTAGTTCACCATGTAAGAAAGCAGTTTTCACATCGAGTTGCTCGATTTCCAAATTGAGACTTGAAGCTAATCCAAGTACCACTCGTATGGATGACATTTTCACGACAGGTGAAAATATTTCTTCAAAGTCAACGCCTTTCTTCTGACCAAAACCTTTCACAACTAGTCTGGCCTTATACCTTGGTTGTGAACTTTCGCTCTCAAGTTTAAGCCTGTATACCCATTTGTTCTTGAGTGCCTTCCGCCCCTTTGGAAGTTGAACCAACTTATAAGTATGGTTCTCATGCAATGATGTCATCTCATCTTGCATCGCATCTAACCAGTTATTCTTTTGTTGATGCTCCATAGCTTCCTCATAGCACTCAGGTTCGTCACCATCGGTAATCATCACATACTCGTTTCTAGAGTATCTATTCGATGGTTGACGATCTCTTGTTGACCGCCTTAACTCTGCAGCTGGGTCCCGAGAAATCTCAATTTCTCTTTGGTCAACATCTTCAGCTGCTCGTTCACTAGATTCTCCAGCATCTCTCCCGTCAAAAGTTGATTTTTCCATATCAACTCTTACAAGATGCTCACTAGTGATTTCCACATCTTTCTTCTTGTCTTCAATAGTTTGATCTTCAAAGAAGACAACATCTCGGCTTCTGACAATTTTCTTGTCAACCGGATTCCAAAGTCTATATCCGAATGCATCATCTCCGTATCCAAGAAATATGCATTCCTTAGCTTTGCTGTCGAGTTTTGACCTCTCGTCTTTTGGAATATGGACGAACGCCCTACATCCAAACACTTTTAGATGCTGATAAGAGACGTCTTTTCCTGTCCATAGTCTGTTTGGCACTTCTCCATTCAAAGGTGCTGATGGAGACATATTGATGATAATTACTGCAGTCTTCATTGCTTCTCCCCAAAATGTTTTAGGAAGTTTTGAATGTGATAACATGCACCTTATCTTCTCTACGATCGTTCGGTTCATTCTTTCAGCAACACCATTTTGTTGAGGAGTCTTTGGAACTGATCTTTCGTGTCTGATCCCGTGCATCTTGCAGTATTCATCAAATGATCCCATATATTCTCCACCATTGTCTGTGCGGATGCATTTTAACTGCTTTCCAGTTTCCCGCTCAGTTTGAGCATGAAATTGTTTGAAAACGTTAAACACCTCGTCTTTGGTTTTGAGTGTGTAAGCCCAAACCTTTCTTGAGTGATCATCAATAAATGTGACCATGTATAGAGCACCGCCTAATGTTTTTGTTGACATAGGACCACAGACATCTGAATAGATTGCTTCTAACACGTTTGGTTTCCTTGACGCAGAATTCTTTTTGAAGGAAACTCTGTGTTGTTTTCCTGCCAAACAATGAATACAATTTGACAAAGATTCATGTCTGAGATGTGGCAGACATTCTCTCTTGCCAAGTAGTAGAAGTCCTTTCTCGCTCATGTGACCAAGCCGTCTGTGCCATAACTCCATTGATGAGTTATCTTGGGCAGTATTTATAGCTGCTTCCTTTGCAGTTGCTTGAGTCACATACAAACTAGACTCTTTGATTCCTCTCGCTATTACTAGCGAGCCTTTGCTGAGTTCCCATTTTCCATCAGCAAATTTGCTCTTGTAACCGGCATCATCAAGAGCACCAATCGATATTAGATTCAGTCTAATATCCGGAACATGTCGAACATCTTTAAGCACCAACTCGCATCCGGTGTTGGTGTGGATACTGATGTCCCCCTTTCCAACTATCTTGGAAATATGACTGTTCCCCATTTTAACGATTCCAAAATCGCCACTGGTGTAAGATGTAAAATATTCTGCTTTTGCTGTAACATGATAAGATGCACCCGAGTCACACACCCAACATGATTCCTGAGTCATGAGGTTGACAGCATCTTCACATATAATTACATCTTCACCATCAGAAGCAGTCGCAGCTGTACTCTTCGTCTCTCCTCTAACACCTTCTCCATTTTGTTCTTTCTTCAATTTCCAGCAATCTTTTTTCATGTGGCCTGTTTTACCACAATGATAGCACTTAATTCCCTTTTTGCTTTTTGATTTTGCCCTTCCTGACGTGCTGGCTCCAGAAGCCCCACGTTCTCTTGACCTTCCTCTTACTATTGATAAGACCTCCACAGAAGCACGTTCTTTGTTCTTCCGTCTGCTTTCTTCGTCTAGAATAGCAGCTGCAACATCTTTGAACGTCAAAGTTTTTGCAGTACCGTTGGTCAAATTTATAATAAGATGATCGTATGAATCTGGCAAACTCTGACACTCTTTCTTTTCTCTCCTTCCAAAATTCTCTCTCTACTTTGAATGCTTTCCGATACGATTATCGGAATGAAGATTGAGGATGCAGGATGATCTCTTTCACTCCTGCAAGCCTCTATTTATAGAGATTTCACGAAGCGTGAAACCATTTATGAAAAGGCGGCGAAGGCGGGCGTAGCAGGCAAAAACAGGCGCTGAAAACGTCTCCATGGCGTGGGCCCCACCTCATTAAATGAGGAGGGACCTCACATAGAAGAGGGAAATGTATTGTTCTCACTTCTCATTACCGAATGCAAACCGCAACGAAAAAGAGGGCAAGAGCTATTTTGCGCAACCACGCCACACCCACATTGCTGGAAAATTTGGCAGAGAAAGACCTTGGATATGATGGACGTTGATAAATCGAAGGCGGCGAAAATGGCAAAAGTGGTAGAAAGAGAGGTGGCCTCAAAAAGGAAAATGGAGGATGTTCTACTTATTACCGACCATTGAAAAAAATAGGATATTAGTAGCAAGGACGAGGAAACTCCCAAAGCAAGAAGCTTAACATGTGAGGATTTTTGACCCGGGAATAAAAACTGGGACAGATGAGGAGAATGAGAAAAATAGAAGGACGAAGGTTCGTCTAAACACGCTAGGTTTGCGACGTTGGAGTCTGCAATCCGTTGTTTTTGCTGCTATGGTAAAACACCAAACCAGGAAATGGGAGAAGAAGATTATCGTTCAAAGGATTCAGTGGGCCATAGAGAAAGTGAGAAATGAAGTAAGAAGGTGGAAGACCAATGCAATAGCAAAGGGGAGGAAGAAGGAATGGAAGAGGGACCGGTGGATTTTCTCTCTTCGAAACTTGGGAGACCAGAAATGGAGAAATAGGACGCTGAGGCATAAACAAACATGGTAGAGAGATAAGAGATTTAGGGCTACGAAGACGTTAGACTTGAAAGGTGTAAAGTTGAAGCCCAATTCACCCACTAGTGTGTGGGGTATTATGATTGCTGGTGTGCCACAAACAAAATGGGTTGCTAAGGCCCGTAGAAGCAAACAGGCTATAAATCAGAAAAGACCCATTCTGAAGTGTACTGGGTTCGTTGTTCGTCATGGCCGATTAATTTGGAGACACTTTGCTAGTTTACCATAAAAAAAACGAGTCCCTCCTAGCCGAGTTAGTGGGAGACAAACACTTAGTTCTCTAACTACTATGAGGTCTAGTCGTAAAAAGATAGATGTAATCAAAGACGTAGTGGCAAATAGGGTGTCATTGAATAAGAATGGTACTCACCAAAGGGACGTCGTGTTCAAGAAGAGGGACGGGGGTTCTTAAAAATCACACCGTATAGACTCAAATCCCTAAATCGAGCAGCGAATCGGAAGTTATCTATGAGGTATCGCCTCTGGAGTCGGCGTACAAACTCGGACTGCCCTAGGCAGCTACAATTAACCCGGTTTTTTAGGTTTTCCAGCTCAAACCGGCGATCAACGACTCTATCCAAGGCAAGGATTTACCGTATCACCTACAAGTGGATATCTCCATCACTCTGCCCCTGGAGAAAGTGCAGGGCACCAGACGGAGAGCCGGAAAATCCAGCTGAGAGATAGAGTTTCTTATACAATGGGCCGGACTATAGGAAGCAGACAATTTGTGAGAATTGATCGAGACCATCCTCCAACAGTTTCTAGAATTTCACCCTGAGGACAAGGTGAGCTTAGATGGAGTGAGTATTGATACGAACCCTTTCCTACGGGTGTACTCACGAAGAGAAGGGCAGCAGAAATCGAATCAGTAAGTTAGTTCGATAAATGTAATATTTTGTGGATTGAGCCGGATTGTGGAACTGGTTGTGTTTTGAGCTTGTATTAAGGTGATTTGGTTTTTGATGGCCGGTCCAGTGAACTGGTAATTTGTTGTAAAGAGGGAGACGAGATTTCCAAAATGGGCATCGAGAAAATTAGGGATGAAACCTTGGTAGAGAGGGAGCCTTCCATATGTGCTCGCCGTCAGTTTTCTCTTGCAGAAGACTAATCTCTTTTGTATTTTCCTCTTTCGTTTTTTGGATTACATGAGCTTATCAGTTTCTTTGTCTGAAGATGTTATGTACAACTTACAGAACACATTACACAGAAGCGCTATAAATATTGAGGCTCCTGAGCATCATAGAGATTGAAGAAAGCACATAATTAATAGCGAGGCTCACATGAATAATAGATCCGCTCAACTTCTCTCCGATACATCACATGCATAATATACTTATTCCTTCCCTCCCCCGACTTCTTGATTTCAGATCTATGTGTGCACTTTAGCAGCTCTTTTATAGTCTATACTGGATGAATCGATGGAATGACCTTTGCCGATGAGTGGGACTAGACTTTGAGCATTTGGGGAAGTGATGATCGTCCCTATGTCTTACCAGGCTATGGGCGAATCAGACATAAAGAAGACGAATTTAGAGCAAACGAATTGGATGATTCACAGCTGTATTCGGCAATGGAAGAGAATCATGTTAATGAGGTAGATTAGAGGCGATGCGAGTAATTTTTGAAGTTATAATTTTATCTATTATTCTTTTAAACAAACCTTACAAAGTAACGTTTCATCGTTTTTGTCTCTATCCCAGCAACAACTAATAGTTGGCAACAACAATTCGAGTCGAGTAGGAGCTACGCAAGCCAAGCCTCAACGAACCGAGTCAAACAAACTAAATATTTTATAATATTTTTTATATATTTTTTAAAAGATATTTTCGTTGCTATAAAATTTAAAATAGAATAATGTTATTAAATGCATTATAAATATATTACTAGAATAAATATTATTTCATATTTATATGACATGCTATAATTTTAATGTTCTTCTAAACATAATTAATAGACATAATATTTATTTATGTACATAATTTATTTTAAAATAAGAATCAAGATACATAACTATTAATAAGCGACTATATGCAAGTAAGAGAGAGATAGGGAGAGAAAGAGAGTGGGGTAGTCGTTTTCTCTTTTAGGGAATCTACAACTTCTAAGTTACTAGAGAGAGAGAGGAAAGATAGAGAAACCGTGCCGGTGCATTTGCACTCGTGGAGAGAGAGAAATAGGTGTCTAACTTCTCATTTTTTCCACAACCTCTCGACTATTTCTCTATCTCTTTCCATGCATGGGAAACTTGCCTTTGTCATATCTCATAACAATTTTTTTCCAAAAATACTGTAAACCAGCATGGAGAGAGAGATCGAGGGTAGAAACCCTTTCCCTAGACGTTCTCCTCTCAACAATAGCCGAAGATGCAGAGTGACGAGAGGCAAGACCTTAACCTCTCCTCTTTCTCTCTTCTCGTCAAGATTCAACGACAAGTTTCTTAATAGATGGCAAATCTTGCCCACATTTCAACCTTCTTCTTCGTTTTTAACTATCAGATTTATTGAATCTGTCTTCACTTTGCCTTCCTCACTTCTTCACTCAAGGTTTTAGGAATGGCGGTGGTGCTGAGATCCCTCGCTGCTGTCTCTCTCTTTATCGCTTGTTTTTTCTTGCATTTCCCAAGTATCGACTCTCTCTCTCACTCTCTTCAAAAATTGTTGTTATTTCGGTGTTGAAATCCACGCAACTATTGTCACTTTCGACAACAAATGCAGCCACCCAGTTTGGTCGGGAATTAAGCCAAGCGCTGACCAACCCATCGTGGCGCACAATGGTTTCTCTCTCCCGCCTAACAAGGTCTACTCTCTCCGCCTCCCCTCGCCACCTGAGACTGCTTTTCAGGCTAGGGGAGGGTGGAGATTTATTGATACTCAAGCTGTCGATTCGAGGGAGGGGAGAACACGGGGCTTGGGGATTTTGAGTTTGATGAACCGGCTCACGAGCCAACTTATAAGCCTCACTCGCTCCGTCAATCTCAATCTTATCCGTCGATCTCGATCCTAGCTCGGTTCAATACTATAGCAATCCGAGACTGACTCGACTCGTTAGATACCGAGCGATTTGAGCGAGCCAGCTTTCACTCGAATGTGAGCTCTAATTATGTGTAAACTATTTGAAAGACATAAATTTATATTTATAATTATTATCTTTAAATTTTAATTTTTTTAAAAAAAAATTATAGAAATGTTTTTGATTATTTATCCTACTTTAATATTAATATAGAAATTGTAAGTATGTGGGGTGAAAAGTAAACGGAAGTAACACAAAAAGTACTTAAACATAAAATATGGAAAATTTAAATATTCCAGTCACAAATATAATTTATTCCGCTTCTAATTTTAATCTTATAACAACTATACATGTAGTTAATAAGATTAATATATTTACATAATATGATGTATACGATTGTGCAAGATAAGATTATATTAGTGTAGTAAATTTCTTCAGATCTAGAATAATTAGTCATATTGTTGGACAGGATCTTAATTTATCTTATTTATATACTTCTATTTTGCAATGATTTATACTTTGCCTTATTTCAAAATTTTTGTGTGAATTAGAATTTCTAAACCTTGAATTTTAAGAATAAGTTAAACTGAATACTAGTAATGCTAACATTAAAACAATGGAAATCTATTTATATAGATTTATCTCATTAATTTCTTCAGGAATTAAATAGTTGACTAAAAATTTGTATGGTTATGAATTTATTAGATTTAAAAACTTATGTAGACAACAATAAAAATGATGCTTGAGAAAGTAATGGATATGAAGACATCTCTAGTATAAATCTAAATGCATGGTTAGCACTAAATGGATTTATCAAGTGACATTAGCTAAAGTAAATATGGTTTATAATTTAAGAATAAAACCTTTTTTAGAGTTAAGAATTTTGTTAATTGCAATAAATAATTTATATTAATTAATGAAGTTAATGTAGCCTAAAGTGTGGATTCTTAAGTTTTTGTTACATTCTACCATTGTTTAAAAAGGATTAATGTTAAAAAAAACTCTAAGATATAAAAGAATAGTTAAAAAAATCTTGATTTAAAAAAAAACTATTTTAAACTATTCCCATGAACGAGCTTGCCTGAGCTCCATCTTTCCAATAGTGTGTCTTCCTCTATTCACCAGCCCACCGCCATCTCCTCCATCTTTCTAATATTATGAAAATAATCACATACAAAAAAAATTAATGATATTTAAAGAGATTAAGCTCTTCTACAAAGTTGGAATAGATGTTCTGTTAAACAAAATGACATTGGAATTTCGATAATCTTGAAAAAATTATGGTATCTCAAAATTATAATAAATTGGGATTAAAAACTAGAAATGTGAATAGTTTAAGAAAATCTTTAATAAAGAAGATCTTAATGACGTTTAATGATTTTAGTTTCTTCTTCAAAGTTGTAGAACACGTAAAATTAAATAAATGGGTTCTCGAATCATGCAAATTGAACACTGGTAAAAAGAGTTATAGGCTTGTAAAGTTGGTTTTATGTCGTAACTGGGCCAAAGACTAGTCCATCAATATGAATCATTTATTTAACCCTACATTTTTAATAAGAAGCAACCTCTACAATACATGCCTCGTCTTCCACGCTCTCCCTACTACCACAAAAGAACAGAGAATTCTTCATGATTAAAAGCCAATAATGCTAGGGTATTTTTTTCTATATCAGAAGTAGATAAATAAATTCTTGATAGTGAGGAACAGATTTTATCCAACACGCAAGGAGGAATCACTAACCCTAAATATTTTTCATGTTGTATTATCTTCAAAAGTAACTTATTTTGATTGTAAGTGGTTAATATTGAATATTTATTGAAGAATACTAATTAAAAATAGGATTATAAATACCTAGGATTTTAGAAATAGAAAATTTGTATAGCTTTAGAAGATTGCCACTAAACATAGGTTTAACGATGTTTTTGAACATTGTGTTCGTTAAAATTTTTAGTAGATGTCAAGCTGATTAATGTGACGTTAGAATCAAATTAAGTAGACATCGGATGAAAAAGTTATGGGTATTTGAATATTTGTCAAATTAGGAATTTTGAAAAAATGATGTCAAGCCTGACCGTTTTTTAAAATTATTGAAAACAATATAGTTAGCAACTATATTTTTAGTTTTTCATTATATAAAGTTAAAATTAACTTCCTAATAAACAAGAATCGTAATGATTGGACACTGCTACAAAAAGTTTAGTTATCTCGAAATTGACCCAAAAATATTATTTTAGGCAGCGTTTTCATTAAGCTTTTTTTATGATATATGTTTATTAGTCGATTGAAACGCTCCAACTATAACTTTAAAGTAAGTTATGGATTAGATGTAAGTAACATTATGTGTGTTTTGTTTCTTTGGAGACCTACATCATAAAGTGCTAGGATTTTATTATTTGATTATGATTTGATAATGAATCAATATGGTAAGTATTACTGGTTAGGAAGTTTCTTTAATTTTATGATTTTTTATTATGATAAAGAGAAGCAATTAGTATAAGATATGTTAATTTATGAATTGCTCCAATAAGAAATAAGAAAAGAATGAAACGAAACAAAATGACTATGCATTATTTTACAAAATTATATGTGCATCTCATGTTCATATTAAATAGAAATATTTTTTATGAAAAACATGAAATTTTATGTATTTTTTTATGTTCATATTGCTTATTGAGAATTAGGTCCAAAGATAAAATTTATGATGTAGCAATGAACAATAATCCATAGAAAAATAAAGAAAATACATGATCCATGAGAAGAACAGAAGTCGATATGCGAAACAGATATATGACAAGGCTTTTAATCGTTTGAGAAGAATTGATTTAGTAAGTTTTATAAAAATGATTTGTTTTAGTGAAATGTTAGACTTTTGCTGCAAGTTTCAAGTACATGTTTTAAAAGAAAAAAATTTCAGTCGCAAAAGATATTTTTGTTACGAACTATAAAAAGAAAAGAAAAAAATTTAGAGACGAAAATAATAACAAACCGAGACCTAAGTTATGGTTTGGTTCTCAGGTCGCTACAAGGATAGTATGCTTGCGATGGTTATTTAATGTGGTTACGATGACCTTGACTTGGGCCACTATGGTAGCCGTGGTATGTGACATGGGGGTGGTTGGGTTTCTTTCTACTTCTTGAGATGATGAGCGGTCTAACTTCATCTTCTTTTTTTGTTAGTAAATTTATATTAAACAAAAGAAACATACAATGTTTTCATCCTAGACCTTAGCCAAACGAGAAGAAGCTACAAGCCAGCTACTCATCCCACGATTTAGCCAAGGCCAGACTAGAGAGAATCAACAAAAGAGATGGACAACCACATTTCGACATCTCAACCCAGAAACAAGCAGCAAGGAAATACAGTTTAATACAGAAAAATCTGAAAACATCCAAATAGACATAAAACACACAAAACCTGTATAATGTAACAGCGGTTCTAGGCACAAAATCAATCATATGACAAGCATGATAATATTAATCACACAACATCCAATGCACAAGAAATAAATAAGGCAACTTATTATTATACTATGAGTAGAGATTTTAATTGAACCTGAAATATTAAACAATGTTTGGACTTCCCCAAATAAATTTTAAGCTTTTGGGCTAAATCATGAGGTGAATTTGTGTCGTGTGACTTGGCATTTTTGTCACAGGTCCACTTCAAGTTGTGACACTTCCTCTTCCCAACTAGCCTAAAACCCAACTATATTAGTTATCACCCTTCTGTCAAAACTTAGCCAATTTTGGCTTAGTGCGAAACCCGTCAACACATAGCTAATTCTCGACTAAGTGTTTTATCCTCTCAAACCTCATTTTATTCATTCCCCTTCACTCGGCTAGCAAATAAGTGATTTATTTCACTTGATTGCAACTCAAACCTACACCTTCACCCTTTCCATGCCTCCTCCTATATAACTCTTGGTTGAGGCATATCATGACGAGCGGCAAGCAGCAGTGTCATCGTCATCGAGAGAAGCTGCAAAGGGTTTGGGTTTAGCTTGAATGGCGAAGCAGAAGTCAAAGATGCTGGTTGATGAGGAGTGACGAGAGGTAAAGTATAATTGAATTTTAAGGGTAACCAGTTTTCAACTTTAAAAAACTAGGATTTGGTATGTGACAAGCGGTTCTTGGAATAACAGAACTGTGGCCAATTATTTTAGTGGCCATAATTGGCCCGCCCCATAAAAGACCAGATTGCTCTGTAATTCTGTCCACCCCTACAATGAAGTCCTCTTATTTAACAGAAAGAGAAGTGCAATATTGTCTCAAATATGTTATCTCATAACATAAGTTTAAACATGTCTTTAATCTCTTTTTTTCATGTGTCGAATTGACTTGTTATAAAATTATGATAGAAATATTGGATTTCCAAAAATTATGATCATGGAAAACTGCTAATTCAAGAATATATATATTTGTCGTAAATGAAACTTCGATAAATCTAAAAGAATTTCAAAGAATGAAAACTATCAAAGCAAAAACTATATGAAAACTATATATCACTGTTTCCTTTGTTCTTCAAAAACTCAAATGGGCCATAGAATAAAAACTACATGAATCAAATCATCAATTACACGTTGTATATGAGTCTAATTCAGCAGTGTGATTTGCATGCACTCACGGGTTGGCAATATTATTGGAATATATATGTATAATTACCAAAAAATACAGAAAAGAACAAAGGACATAATTATATTTAATGAACTTAAGTACTTTTTCAAAGTTAGAATAGACATTCTAATGCGTTAGACTTTAGGTAATCAGACATTGCTAGGAAAATTTATAGGATCTCGAATTAGAAAATAATTAAAATTTGAAAAGTAAAAATCGGAATAGTTTTAAGAAATCAATACTTCATAAATTTAATTTCTTCATTTACTGGCACTTGGGTCAGACCAGTTGACCAATTTACGAAATTGTTTAGTCAACCAACATTCTATGAGAAGGAAAACATAAGATAGTTGACTCATCTCTCACAAGTTTTTATGAGGTATCACTTACCCTAGGTATTTTTTACGTTGTAATATCTCTAAAGGCAATTTATTTTCATTATTAAGTTGTTCGAATTGAATATATGATGAATAAAAAATAAGATTATGAATAACATATATTTCATAATTGAAAATTCGATGACATTAGCAGATTACCATAAAAAATAACTTGAACTAAGTTTTGTAAACACAGTGACTTTTACAAAGTTTTAATATCGATAAGGTCAAGTATTTCACGTTTTGTACCGCATCAATAAGAGTTTGTTATAGAAGTGATTGTTGTTTGACGAGTTGTCATAAATTAGGATTTCGGGAAAACAATGTGAAATTAGACAATTTTTGCAAATTCTTACAATCAAGACACTTGACGACTTTAATTGCATTTTGTTGTACAAAATTAAAATAGGCTCTTTAATAAACAAGTGGATATAGGAGTTGTAACGATCAAATAGTTCTAGCAAAAGTTATGGACACTCGAAATTGATTCAAAAATATGATTTTAAGCAATACAAGAAGTTGATTTTAAGTAATTCAAATCATTCTAGCAAAAGTTATGGACACTCGAAATTGATTCATGACATACGAAAATGAATTTCCATATGAGTTCTCAACTAATACAAGAAGTTGACAAAAAGAGATTGTCTTCACCTTCAAGGTGATGATGTTTTCAAGGCTTAGAAAGGAATTAATTCAGGCGAGCTTTCGTTCTGTAAAACAAGTGAAAGAGGGGATCATTTTTATTGAGAAGAATTGTGGATAATTTTTCTAGAGAGAGCTTTACTTTTTAGATGCACACTCCACTAGTCAAAGGATCCGTGATGTTTGCTAAGCTGATGAAAATAAGGAGAGATCTGGAGAAGCTTTTCAACATGAGAAGAGAGAGCTCCTCTCCATTGACGCAACACAAATAAGGAAGAGAGGAAACTTTTGAATGAGGAGAAAAATAAATGTAATTTGGACATTTCTTCCTTATCTGTTTATTTGATTTGTAAATTCTACAAGAAAAAATATATTTTCAACATGAGAATTGTTTTTATCAAATCTTTCTGTTAAATTTGACAAAATTAAAAATATGTGCCATAGTAAACATTATATTGACTCGTTTTATTTTGACAAGAGATGTCATCACAATTATCTTGCCATTTATTCCTCACAAGCAATCTCGATAAATAAACAATATTTTTAATAAATAATAACGTGGAATCATGACCGAAGATTCAACAATCTTGATGCAACACAATTAATTCAATTGCTGACGACAACTTTTTTTTCGTGCAGTGTGTTATTTATTTAGTTAATTATCACGCGTGTTCTTGAACTACTTCACCTGATGGAATTCTATTACTAACACACATTTTATTTAATAAAATTGCTTCACTTTTATTGTGATGTCAACATTTTGTATTTTTATGTTCGTTTTTACTTCGTGGTCAACGCAGATTCAATTATAAATTTGCGACCCAGACAACGCTTAGAATCTTGGCTCAGTCTATCAAACTTTTCGCAAGACTTTTCCTCAAGGGCTAAGTTAAGTTGATCTTTTTTAGTTAACTTGCTTAACGTTGAGGACTTACTCCGAATGCATATCATCTTTGGTTTGACAGACGAAAAAAATGAAAACTGAATAAATTTGTCTGGAGTGATTTGGATTTAAATGGGTTATAGTGTATAGGCAACGCTAAAAATGATTCAAAATGTGCCGCATAGATTAAGTTTGAACGGTCTTTAAACTTTTTCCTCCAATGTGAATTGAAAAGAAATATTTGATGATAATAAGAATTGGTTGTCCCTGGAGAAATAAGTAACTGAAGCCACCTAAATATTTGCTTCCGTGGAGCCTTGATCACGATGGTGATCGTGCTTCCACGGAAGCAACACGACCTCGCCATTTGAGTTTCTCAAGCATCTCAAAGGATGCCACAAGGGCGATCATGTCAAAGGTATTCTCGAACTCAAAAAGTATCTTCATCAGTTTGGATATTTGAACTATGGTGCCAACGACACCCACAAAAACGATGACGATTTCGATGATTTCTTGGAGGCCGCCATTGAAACATATCAAAAGTACTATAACATCAAAGCTAATGGGATCATGGACGAAACAACAATAGCTCAGATGTCCTCCCCTCGCTGTGGGAATCCAGATATCATCAATGGAAGCACCTGGATGACATCAGGAAACAGGAGAGGCGGTCGAGGGAATCACTTTTTGCACACAGTTTCTCACTTTTCCTTCTTCAACGGAAACCCTAAATGGCCGCCCTCTAAGTTCCACTTGACCTATGGGTTCTTACCAGGAACTCCACCTGTAGCAACCGCTGCCGTTACTCGAGCCTTCCGGACCTGGGCGGGGAACACTCACTTCACCTTCTCCCAGGCTCAAAGCTACCAAAATGCAGACCTTAAAATAAGCTTTGGTAGAGGCGACCATGGCGACGGATTTCCTTTTGACGGGCGGGGTGGGACCTTGGCTCATGCTTTTCCGCCCACGAATGGACGTTTTCTGTAAAAACTCAGAATTTTAAATTTCAAATTTCAACGACAATCTTTGAAATAGTTTGACTAATTAATTGTCGTATACGGAACGTAAATTTATCGTATATGCGACGTGTAACGACTTGGTCAAACTAATTAAAATTGGGATATCTCGAACGAAATAGAACTACGATTTTCGAATGTGAAGCAATAGTTGATTTTACGAAATCAACGGTAACATAATCGTATTGGGATTTTTAGTGGAACGACGAGAATTGAACGTAAATCGAAAACGTTACGAAATAAATATTATGTTTTAATAATATTATATTATTTAATATAATATAATATTATTAATTATAATATTATATGATAAAAGAAAAGAAAAGAGGAGTGAAGACTCTTCTTCAACCCCCGACGCAAAGAAAGAGCGAAAACGAGAGGGAGAAAGAGATTCGTCCGGCGAACGGCAACCGTTTGACGAGATCAAGGTGTCAAAACGTCCGCAACGACGAGAGGAGCAATCCTTTAAAGTGGATTCGAAGGTTAGTCTGTATTTTGGGAGAAATCGGAAAAAAACCGCAAGTTTAGGGTTTTGGTTTTGATTTTTCAAATCTAGGTTTTTCTCTTGAATATTGGTACGGTTGAGTCCGTCTCGTGGAGACGAGTATTTTGGTATAAATTTCGTCGAAGATTGATCGGTGAGGAGGCCGGAATCTTCGCCGGAACAGTCGCGCGCCGACGTTGACCGGTCAACTGTTGACCGGTCCGTACCGAACCGGACCGGTTCGATTCGAATCAAATTGATTCGATTCGAACCGAACTAAATTAATTTGAAAATTGAATCAGGCCGAACCGAGATGAACCGGTTCAATTCAAACCGGGGTGACCGGTCAACGCAGACCGTTGACCGGTCCGGTCCGAACCGGGCAGCACGGTTTCGGGGCCGTTTTGGCCCGTTTTCGAGTCTTTTCGCTCGGTTTTCGTTTCTCTTCTCTTATACATTGTATATGGGATATTACAGAGAAAATTATCGATATTGAAACGAGCCCGGTGCGGGAGAAACATGATTCCCTAAGTCGACCTAACCTTTCAAGGAATTAAGGTATGAGTTGTTTTTATATGACTACTGATTTTACACGTTTAATCGCATTTATATTATTATTATTATTGCAATTTATTGTTATTGAATATTGTGCACGAATAGTTGATAGGGACGACTAAGTCTGCCCTTGAGTTTCGAATCCCTAAACCGGATCCGGGTTTGTATGGTTGCCACCACCATAGTGTGGAGTCTCCGATTCTTGGAGTTACACATTTTTTTGCACTGTATTTCATTGTGTATTTACTTTATGGTTGCCACCACCTTAGTGTGGAGTCTCCACTTCTTGGAGTTGCACATTATTTATACCGTAATATGTTTTAACATGTTATTTATTTATAATTTAAAAATAAAAATAAAACCCCTACTGAGATTAGTCACTCACCCCTTTAAAATAAACTTTATTTTCAAGTTCATTCCCGGGTAAAGCCCAGTAACACTTGTATTGGAGTTTAAATTCTCCAATTTGTATTTACAAAATTCGGACGATGTATATTTTAAATTGTTAAACTTCTCCTGTATATTATGGGTTGAAACATGTTATGTATGCTATCCGACTGTTTGGATTGAATGTTTGGGCTTGCTAAATTTTAAGAGTTCCGCTGTTTGGTTTAAATTGAATACACAAGCCTAGGGCTCAGTGGTCGGGTTCCCTCGGGAATCGGGCCGTTGGCCCGGCGTCTGTCTAGGCCCTCTCCCGGGTCGTGACAGAAAAAGTGCTATCAGAGCCCAAGATCCAAATTGAGTTGGATTTATTAAATGTTGGATAGCATACTTTGATTAAAATGTTATTTAATTTCCTTAATCATTATCTTAACAAAAATCTTTGGAAACTTCAGGAGATTAAATATGCCTCCCAGACGAGTTAACCGCCGAAGTATCCCTGCGGTTGATTCTACTAATCCTATGGGTGATCCTCAACCTATGGACCATGTAGCTGCTATTAGAAGTGCACTGGAAAATTTGGCACCGCGGGATGTGACACCTGACCCGCATACTATGCAGCTAAAATATTTTAATCAACTGAGTCATATGAACACAACATTTTTCAACGGATTGGATGATTCTGGAGAAGCTGAAGAGTGACTTATCTTAATGGAGAAAAATATGAATGTTCTCCAGGTACCTGCAGAATTTCGAGTATTTTTGGTCACTTATTATTTCGCGAGTATTGCTGAGAGATGGTGACGGTCTGTTAAAGTTGACTATCAGAATGAATTTATGCTATGGGATCAATTTAAAACTTTATTTATTGAACAGTTTTGTAATATGAAACACCTCCAAGAGATGAAATCTGCTTTTTACGAATTGGAGCAGGGTGATATGACAGTTCAGGAGTATTATGCTAAATTTCTACAGCTAGTAAGTTACATTCCTTGATTGTCTATGGAAGATAAGATTGTGAGATTTAGAGTGGGGCTCAAACCGAGAATTAAATCTTGGTTAGTTGCCTTGAGCTTCGCTTCTCTACCACTTCTTGTGGCTTCGGCTAAGCGAGTAGAAGCCGATCAAGCGGAAAAATTTGCTGCAAGTAAAAAGAAAGAAGATAAAGGCCAGAAAAGTGGTGGAAAGATTATGAAGAAAGATTTTAGTAAAGGCCAAAGTAGTAAAAGCAGTTCCTCTAGTGGGCCTTATTCGGGTAAGCCTGGAGACAATTATACTTACTATACTTGTGGGAAAAAGGGGCACTGGAGGAAAGATTGCTATTTTAAGAACCAGAGTCATTAGGGAGATACTTCGGTTCAACAACCGATGCCGACATCTTCTAGTTTTCGTGATAACTCCCAAGGAGTGGGACATCGCCCTCAGTTTGGGCAAACATCTTATATGCCTACTCAACTATCTGGATCTCGACCTCAACAGTATCAGCCTCAATACCAGCACCAATATCAGGCGACTGGTATCAAACGACAAGGGTTCCCTCAGCAGATGTCTGATAGCTCAACCCCTTCTAATTCAAGAGATAAAAGAAAGGGTAAAGCTAAGATCACTGGTCAGATGTATGCTGTAGCTGATCCAGAGACTTCTGGGCGGCCTGAACGAGGAGCGATTGATGGTACGCTTCTCCTTTCTAATATTTTTGTGCATGCCTTATTCGATACTGGAGCATCACATTCTTTTATTTCAAAAATTATTGTGCGGGCTTTGAGATTGAAATCTGAGAAACTAGAAAATCCTATAGAGTTAAGCACTCCCCTTCATTCTAGCTATCTAGTGGATAGATGGGTTCCAAAAGCTAGTGTCATTAATAACGGACATCAGTTAACAACTGGGTTTATTATAATTTCTATGGATCAGTTTGATATAATTCTTGGTATGGATTGACTGAGCTGTTATAGAGCTTAGATTGATTGTCACCTTCGGCGGGTGTCATTAATTTTAGAAGATGGGACAATATTGGTGCATAAGTATAATCCTCATAATATTCCTCATAATCCAATTCTGCGAGCCTGTTTTGGTGGAATGAAGAAATTGGAATGTTACGAGAATTTATTTGCTATTGGCGGTGAATCCAATGATGTGATGGCAGATTTGGACTTATTGATTGTCCAAGATTTTTTCGATGTTTTTCCTGATGATTTGCCAGGATTACCGCCAGATCGTGAAATTGAATTTGGTATTAATCTTGTGCCCGGAACAACTCCAATTTTGATTTTTCCATATCGTATGGCTCCTGCTGAATTAAAAGAATTAAGAATTCAATTGGAGGACTTGCTACAAAAAGGTTTTATACGAAATAGTAGTTCTCCTTGGGGTGCACCAGTACTTTTTGTCAAGAAAAGTGATGGTTCTCTCCGCTTATGCATCGATTATCGAAAGTTGAATCAAGCTACGATTAAGAATAAATATCCATTACCGAGAATTGATGATCTTTTCGACCAATTGGGTGGTTGTGAATATTTTTCCAAGATTGATTTAAGATCTGGGTATCATCAAGTGAAGATCAAAGAAAGTGATATTTCTAAAACAGCTTTCAGAACTCGCTATGGCCATTTTGAATTCACGATCTTACCGTTTGGGTTGACCAATGCACCCGCAATATTTATAGATCTGATGAATCGGGTGTTTCGACCATACCTTGATAAATTTGTTGTGGTCTTTATCGATGATATTTTAATTTATTCAAAGTCACAAGAAGAGCACATGAGACATTTGGAAATCGTGCTAGAAACCTTGCGGGAACATCAATTATATGCCAAATTATCCAAATGTGAATTTTGGAAAAATGAAGTTAAATTCTTGGGACATATCATTTCTCGTGATGGGATATCTGTTAATCCCGAGAAAATTGAGGCGGTGGTAGAATGAAAACCACCTAAGAACGTTTCTGAAGTTCGAAGTTTCCTTGGGTTGGCTGGCTACTATCGTCGGTTTGTGAAAAAATTTTCATCTATAGCGAGGCCACTAACTCGACTAACCAAGAAGGAGGTGAAATTTAATTGGAGCAACGAATGTCAAATGACTTTTGATGAATTGAAAGAGCACTTGACTTCAGCTCATATTCTTGCAGTACCTAATGAGGTTTTAGCATATAATGTGTACACCGATGCATCAGGAGTCGGTTTGGGATGCGTACCTATGCAGCAGGGTAGAGTTATTGCTTATGTCTCTCGACGGTTAAAGGCTCATGAGCAAAATTACCCTGTGCATGATTTGGAATTAGCCACCATCGTCTTTGCTCTTAAAATTTGGTGGAGTTATTTGTATGGTGCTAAATTTGAAGTATTTTCAGACCATAAAAGTTTGAAATATTTATTTACTCAGCGTGACTTGAATCTTCGTCAGAGACGTTGGATGGAATTTATTGGAGATTATGATTTCTCTTTGGAATATCATCCTGGAAAAGCAAATGTAGTAGCCGATGCCCTAAGCCGATATCCTCGAGGTTCTCTTTCGTGCCTTATTCTAGAGGATTGGAAGAGATGTTTAACTCTCGAAGATTTTGAGTTCCAACTACATGATTACGGGCATTCTGCTAGGTTATTCAATGTGATAGCTACTCCTAGTCTTTTACAGCGTGTGAAAAGAATGCAAAAATTAGATGACAAATTAACAGAAAAATTTGATCAAATACAAGCTGGTGAAGAACTTAATGATTGGAATATTGGGCTAGATAATTGCTTATACTTCAAGAATCGTATTGTAGTACCGAATGATTCTGATTTAAGACAATTTCTTCTTTCTGAACACCATAAGTCCAGATTTGCCATACATCCTGGGTCAACCAAGATGTATCAGGAATTGAGGCCACAATATTGGTGGTCAGGAATGAAGCGTGAAGTGGCAGAATACGTGTCACGTTGTGCGGTGTGCCAACAAGTTAAAGCTGAACACCAAAGACCGGCGGGATTGTTGTAACCCTTGCCCATTCCAGATTGGAAGTGGGATCATATAACCATGGACTTTGTCACAGGTTTACCGAAGACCCCACAGAAGTTTGACTCTATATGGGTCATTGTGGACCGCTTAACAAAGGCTGCACACTTTATCCCGGTCCGCATGAAATTCCCTATATCCAAACTTTGTAGCCTCTACATTGAGAGTGTAGTTCGTCTACACGGAGTACCTTTGAGCATTGTGAGTGACCGTGACCCTAGGTTCACTTCAAATTTTTGGAGAGGATTGCAGAATGCTCTAGGTACGTAATTGAACTTGAGTACAGCCCATCATCCTCAAACGGATGGGCAATCTGAGCGTACGATTCAGACTTTGGAAGATATGCTCAGATCCTGTATGTTGGATTTTGGAGGCAGTTGGATTACTCATTTACCCTTGGTCGAATTTGTCTATAATAACAGCTTCCAAGCTAGCATCGGAGTTGCTCCGTATGAAGCATTATATGGGAGACCTTGTCGATCTCCACTTTGTTGGGCCAAGACTGAAGACAGAATTTCTTTGGGCCCTAACCTGGTTCGTGAGATGAACGAGCAGGTTAAGCTTACACAACAGAGGCTGGTCACAGTGCAAAGCCGGCAGAAGAGCTATGCAGACCTTAAGCGCCGTGAGGTGGAGTTTGACGTAGGGGATTATGTATTTTTGAAAGTTCGACCAAGGCCGATTCGGAGTGAAGGGTAAATTAGCTCCGAGGTACATTGGTCCTTTCCTAATTATTAAACGTGTAGGCGCAGTAACTTACAAGCTTGAACTTCCTGCCCAGCTAGGGTATGTGCACGATGTATTTCACATCTCTATGCTGAGGAAGTGCGTTTCAGACCCTTCACACGTAGTCCCTTGGACTGACGTACCTATCGAGGAGGACGTGACGTATGAAGAAGAGCCTGAACAAATCATTGATGGGAAGTTCGTGTGATACGAGGAAGAGAAGTTCCCGTGGTTCGTGTATTGTAGCAGAACCACGCTGAAAACGAGGCAACTTGGGACCTTGAGTCTGATATGATAGAAAAGTACCCTCGTTTATTTACATCTTTTTATTAAGTTGTATTGAATTTCGGGACTAAATTTTTTAAGGGGGTTATGATGTAAAAACCCGGAATTTTAAATTCCAAATTTCAAAGACAATCTTTGAAATAGTTTGACTAATTAATTGTCGTATACGGAACGTAAATTTGTCGTATATGCGACGTGTGACGACTTGGTCAAACTAATTAAAATTGGGATATCTCGCGACGAAATAGAACTACGATTTTCGAATGTGAAGCAATAGTTGATTTTACGAAATCAAAGGTAACATAATCGTATTGGGATTTTTAGTGGAACGACGAGAATTGAACGTAAATCGGAAACGTTACGAAATAAATATTATGTTTTAATAATATTATATTATTTAATATAATATAATATTATTAATTATAATATTATATGATAAAAGAAAAGAAAAGAGGAGAGAAGACTCTTCTTCAACCCCCGACGCCGAAAGAGCGAAAACGAGAGGGAGAAAGAGATCCGTCCGGCGAACGGCAATCGTTTGACGAGATCAAGGTGTCAAAACGTCCGCAACGACGAGAGGAGCAATCCTTTAAAGTGGCTTCGAAGGTTAGTCTGTATTTTGGGAGAAATCGGAGAAAAACCGCAAGTTTAGGGTTTTGGTTTTGATTTTTCAAATCTAGGTTTTTCTCTTGAATATTGGTACGGTTGAGTCCGTCTCGTGGAGACGAGTATTTTGGTATAAATTTCGTCGAAGATTGATCGGTGAGGAGGCCGGAATCTTCGCCGGAACAGTCGCGCGCCGACGTTGACCCGGTCCGTACCGAACCGGACCGGTTCGATTCGAATCAAATTGATTCGATTCGAACCGAACTAAATTAATTTGAAAATTGAATCAGGCCGAATCGAGATGAACCGGTTCAATTCGAACCGGGGTGACCGGTCAACGGTGAACCGAGATGAACCGGTTCAATTCGAACCGGGGTAACCGGTCAACGCAGACCGTTGACCGGTCCGGTCCGAACCGGGCAGCACGGTTTCGGGGCCCGTTTTTGAGTCTTTTCGCTCGGTTTCGGGGCCCGTTTTGGCCCGTTTTCGAGTCTTTTCGCTCGGTTTTCGTTTCTCTTCTCTTATACACTATATATGGGATATTACAGAGGAAATTATCGATATTAAAACGAGCCCGGTGCGCGAGAAACAGGATTCCCTAAGTCGACCTAACCTTTCAAGGAATTAAGGTAGGGGTTGTTTTTATATGACTACTGATTTTACACGTTTAATCGCATTTATATTATCATTATTATTACAATTTATTGTTATTGAATAATGTGCACGAATGGTTAATAGGGACGACTAAGTCTGCCCTTGAGTTTCGAAATCCTAAACCAGATCCGGGTTTGTATGGTTGCCACCACCATAGTGTGGAGTCTCCGATTCTTGGAGTTACACATTTTTTTGCACTGTATTTCATTGTGTATTTACTTTATGGTTGCCACCACCTTAGTGTGGAGTCTCCACTTCTTGGAGTTGCACATTATTTATACCGTAATATGTTTTAACATGTTATTTATTTATAATTTAAAAATAAAAATAAAACCCCTACTGAGATTAGTCACTCACCCCTTTAAAATAAACTTTATTTTCAGGTTCATTCCAGGGTAAAGCCCAGTAAGACTTGTATTGGAGTTTAAATTCTCCAATTTGTATTTACAAAATTCGGACGATGTATATTTTAAATTGTAAAACTTCCCGTGTATATTATTATTGGGTTGAACATGTTATGTATGTTATTCGACTGTTTGGATTGAATGTTTGGGCTTGCAAAATTTTAAGACTTTCGCTGTTTTGTTTAAATTGAATACCTGAGCCTAGGGCTCAGTGGTCGGGTTCCCTCGGGAATCGGGTCATTGGGCCCGGCGTCTGTCTAGGCCCTGTCCCGGGGCGTGACATTTTCACTACGATGAGGACGAGCCCTGGGCGGATGGGGCCGTCGCTGGACGTTTTGATTTGGAGACGACTGCTTTGCACGAAATAGGGCATCTTCTGGGACTCATGCACAGCTCAGTTGAAGGTGCAATCATGTTTTCCGGCCTTGCCCCAGGAACAACAAGAAGCTTGCATGCGGATGACGTCGCTGGAATTAGAGCCTTATACAACGTCTAATTGATGGGGTTTCGCTGATACGATCCAGTTGAGTTCTAGGAAAATAAAGGAAACAAGGGTCGATTGTGTTTTGGTTTTATAGTTTTTCATTCTTCCGAACTGTTCTGAATTTATCGAGCTATCGTTTAAGACACCTATTTTTATTCTTCAGTTACTTAATTTTCCTTGATTATAATTTATGGACAACCTATACTTATTATCATAAAAGTCGGGAGAGAAAGTTTGAAGCCCGTTCAAACTTAATCTATGCGGTACATTTTGAATTATTTTTTATTGTTGCCAATATAATATAACCCATTGAAGTCGGGAGAGAAAGTTTGAAGCCCGTTCAAACTTAATCTCTGCGGCACATTTTGAATTATTTTTTATTGTTGCCAATATAATATAACCCATTGAAGTCCAAATCACTCCAGACAAATATTCGGTTTTTAGTTTTTTCATCGGTCAAACCAAAGACGATATGCATTCAGAGTAAGTCCTCAACCTTAAGCAAGTTAACTAAAAAAGATCAACTTAACCCTCGAGGAAAAGTCTCCCAAATAATTTGAGAAACTGAGCAAAGATTCTAAACGTTGTCTGTGTCGCAAATTTACTATTGAATCTGCGTTGACCGCGAAGTAAAAAGTAACGTAAAAATACAAAATGTTGACGTCACAACAAAAGTGGAGTAGTATTTATTAAATAAAATGTGTTGGTAATAGAAACCCAATCATGCGAACTAGTTCAAGAGCACGCATGATAATTAACTATTTATTAAATAGTTGTCCACAGCAATTGCATTAATTGTGTTGTATCAAGATCGTAAAATCTTCGGTCATGATTCCACAATATTAATTATTAAAGGTATTAGAAGCATTATAAGATTTTAACAATGGATCCGGTGAATCTCTAAATTAGGCTAAAATGGAATAAATCAAATGATTCTATGCTAGATAAGTTTCTCGATGGGAGTTCCTAAGATTAACTTTGAAATATATTTCGTATAACAGTATCAAAATCAGTTATTGAGAAAAAAGATGGCAGCCATACTTTTTATTCATCATAGATTCAATCCTGACCACTTAATAACGAAAATAAATTGCCTTTAAAGATATTGTGGTGCGAAAAAATTCCTAAGGTCAGCAATTGGTCACAAAACCTGTGGGAGATGGGTCAACTATCATAGTTTTTTCCTCTATAAAAACGATTGTTTAACTCAACGATTTCTTGATGCGCATATTTTTAATTTTGTTGACGGTCTAAAGGAAGGATTTGTTAACAATAAATGGGAAGAGAATTTTGTGACCTGCCTTATAAAGATGAGAACAACTCAATAGACTCTTGATTACGAGATCTATTCATGCAAATATATTTAAACTAATTGACAAACTAAACGACAGATTTGATAACAACAATTTCTAGTAGAATGTACAAATCAAATAAATAAAAAAGGATGAAATGTCCAAATTATCTTCCATGCTTGTGCTTCCACGGAGAAAAACTATCTCTTCTACTTCCAACGAATTTCCCCATAAACTTCTTCAAATGTCTACATATCTTCATTGTCTACATATCTTCATTTGCTAAGTAGTCACGTTTTAAAGAGGACCCGTGACAAAACAAAAAAAACATGATCTAATCCAAGATGAAACACGTGAAAACATGATTTTTGCGGTAGAATAAAATAAGAATAATGGTGAAACGGGCTATTGAGATGGCTAGAAAAAAGGGAGATGAAATTTGAAAGAAACTATGTTCTTTATCTTATCTTTCACCCAAAATAGATGAAAAAAAGATATTCAAATCATTTTCAAGAATATGGAGCCTTGAATCAATCATAACATAAAGTTGCTAGAGATTGAAAAAGTAAAGAATCAATTATTGAAATTTTCACGGAGCAAAATACTAATCAATTATCAATCCTAGTTTTAAATTACAACATTGCCTCCTTATTTATAATTATCCTACTAACAAAATAAAATTTGAAAATAATAAAAAAAGATTGGGAGATACAAAATGACTCCATCAAAACCTATAAAAGACACCGTTGAATAATTGTTAGGCATGGGCTTTGATAGATCGTTCATCCATGGACCCTATGGCACATCATTTTCCCGAGGTTTAAGAAGATCTGACCTCAAATCCAAGTTCTCCCTTAATTGATAATGAACATGATTCGTTATCGATTATAGCCAAAGATCATCGATATAATAAAGGACATTAGCCACAGCATTAATCAAGTCAACATGCTTACTAAAATTTACTTCTGTTTCTTTTTCTCGAGTTGAATTAAAGACTCGTCGCTTGCCGAAATGATGTTCTCCTTTTGAGCATTAAATTTCTTAGCATGTTCAAGTTCTTTTTCCTTCGTGGCTGTCACAATCTTATCTTCATAACTAATTTCAAATCTTCCATTATCAGATTTGATATGTCCAACAATATCTTCTTGATCATTTTTGCATCAATATCGAATAATGGTTTTTTGTGAGGGTGGAATGTAATATCCAAAATGTTCGAGTAATATTATATTTTTTTTATCGGCCGAAGATATTAATATTGATGGAATTTTTGTGTTATTTTATCTATGAAAATTTCAAGGCTTTTCAGCCCATTAAAGTTATAACTTAGGTTAACTCTAATTGTAGTCATAGCCTCCATAGTTCTTGTGATACAATATGTTTATGATTCATTGTTATGATATAAAAATATATTTGAATAAATGTAGATTAGATAAATTTTCATAAGAATTTTTTTTTAAATCTTATGAGGATAACTAAATATGACTTGATAATTTCTTAGGGTGTATCAGACTTTGGATAGAAAAGTTGTTTTGATTATTTAATATAAATGCTTGTATGTGATGATTGTGATAAAATAGAACTTTAGTGCTTTCATGATCTTGAGGATATGATATGTGACTTTTTTACTTTTATGCAAAAATATTGGACGACTTGGTATATGCCTATATTAATATAATATACATTTCATGCATCATGTTTTTACAAATAAAATACGAAAATAAATTTCCATGGATGAATTTTTTAAAATGCAACGTAGTTGTCCCAATGATACGATATGTTGATTTTGAGCGGAGACAGACGCTATTTCCTCGATAGAGGTTTAATGGTATCAATCTCTCTCATGTGGTAGCTCAAAACAACCTAAGAATCAGAGTGCGTGTGATTGTTGTGGGGTGGAACTTTATAGAGATGGTCGTTCATGAAGTTTAGATAGCTGGTGCATCACCTTGTCTCTGCAGGTGTCTATACAACAAGTCCACATATATCAAAAATAAAGAAATTAAATGAGAAACATAAATGAAAATATAAGATTTGTTATGAGACGAGGCTCTAAAAGGATGTACGTCCAAGAAGTTTGGATCGCAGGTGCATCATCTTGCCTTCGCAGATTTTTTTACAACAAAATAAGAAATATCAAAAATGAAAAAAAAAAGACCAAAAAAATGAATATGCATTGTTTTACAAAATTACATGTGTATTTCATGTTCATTATACATTACTTACTTAGCGTTAGACAAAATAGATGAATTTTATAATGTAGACTAAGAAAAGGAAATGTAAAACAAGTGATGAGTGATGCAAGTTCGATCATGATGGTTTATGCTATTGTCGGGCAGTTTTGACCCGTGAGATGAGTGATTTTAATATGAAGTTTTTAATAATTTTTTAAAGATTTGATGGATTTTAAAATGTTTTAATTTATAGATTTCTGTGATGATTTGATTTCACAATTACTATTATTATGAAACCTCAAATGTTTGCTTTAAAAAATAAGTTTTCATTGTGATGTTTTTACGCATTATGTTTTTTTTTTAAATTCAAAGAGTGAAGGATCATTACATACATTTCTAACATCTTCTTCTAAGGGCTCTAAATTTATATTTTGTTTCACCTCTTCAACATTGTAATAAGGTTCTTCATAGGCATGCTGGTGCTTTGTTCCATTTTTTAACTTTGCAATTCGCATTTCCCCTTAATAAGAAAAAAGTTCACACGATCTGGAAGAACTTGATAGAAACTTAATGGGAGAGTTATTTTTGGACAAACTCCCTTCTCAGTAAGTTTTTCATGCCCTTCTAACTGCTAAGCATAACCGGTTACGTTTTTAGAGACTAACATTTTTCATCTATCTGTATAATCGTCATCAGCAAAGTATAAATCAACCAAGTCTAACCACGATAATATTTTTCCTCGTCCACATCAATGCTAAAAAGAGGAATGCATAACTTTGTATGCTGGCTAACCTGGTTAGAAGCTAAGCTCCTTAGATTATGAATTGAAAGCCTTCAAATCATAATGATTGTTCCACCTAAGTCGATTTAAATCTTGCTCATCATGGTTGTTTCATCTAGGTTGATCTATGTAACATCCCGTTTTTTAAAAAAACAGCGATAAAATTTTTCTTTTTAAAATCTCGTTCAAAATTTTTGATTTAAAATCGTAGCGGAAGCGTAAAATATTAAAAACTGTTAAAAATATGATCTCATCATACTTATAAAACACGTCATAGAAATATATATCAAAATATCATTTCGTTCATTAAAAGTCATAGATAGACAACAACACAAAATATTCAAGCATTACTCATCGAATTACTTAACATAAGTTCTTAACATGATAATTCAAAACACGACAGTTTATTCAAACAAGTTTTCATAAAACTTAATAAAATATTTAAAACTTCTTTCTTCCTTCACCCACGAGTCGTCACTTGGTTTCGTAAACATTCCGCTCCAAAGTAGCTCCATCCACGTATCTTGGCACGTGATGAGGACTAAATTTCTCATCTCAAGCTTCATCACCTACATGACAAAGCTTAACTAATGAGCCTAAAGCTGAGTGAGAAATCATATCAGCTACTTGCTTAAAATGTTCATGTCATGTTTAAAACCATGTTCATTTTGTTCTTTATCTTGATTTTTAAGTTGATACTTGATCTTGATCTTGACATAATAGACGGGCACACGTAAGGGAGAAAATGACACTATATGGCCTTTTGATAGTTGGTCGACTCAAGGAGAGATTTTGTAATTTTTGCGCATATGTGACCGTTGAAGAATGTATTTGTATACTTTACTAACTGAAGTATAATAATGTAAAGTATGTTTTATTTTGTGTGTACCGCACTATTGATAACATTTTTAATGATGATTTTACAACTTATTTTTAAACGAGTAATTATCAACAAACATCTTACATTCAAATGTGTTTTTCTAGTAACACCATATACTTGTACGTGTTTCAATTGTGATGTAAAAATTTGATTACTTTTCAAATGATGCTTTGAACATTTCATTATATTAGTTAATACTTAAAAGTATGATATATTTTCATTAAACCTCTACCTTCAAAGTTTAATAAAAAAACACTCAAGCATTAACCTTTCGTTAATCACCCATTTTCTCAATTCAATTTCAATGTTTTCCCCTTTTTTTTTTGTTCTTGATCATGCTAATCGAGCATAGTGGGGTAGACTAGAAAAATCTAAATTAAATTGTAAGAAGATGTTGAATTAACTTAAATTTAATAATGTAGTGTTTCTTAATAATGATCTAAATTTTAAGATATTAGTAAATTAGAAAATTAAGGCACTAGTTAAAAAACTTTCGTACTTTGATACGTCGATTGTTATAGTTGAAAGTTTATAATGTCATTTTCAAAGGATTAAATCTCAAGACAACAACCACTTTTGGGAAAACAACCCATTGAAAAAATGTTTAGAATGTCATTTTGAAAATCCTTTTTTCAATTTAAAAGAAAACTTTCACTAAGCAAATATTATCAAAATAGTTTAAAATTTTTGCCACATATTGAAAAAAATATAAGACAATATTGAAGAAAGTTTTGTCATTTTTCAGTAATTGTACAATTTATTATAATTTATTCTACAACTTATAAGATAAAATAGTAAACTAATTTCCTTTGAAGTTATGAGATCACTTTGGAATAACATTGAAATAAAAAAAAAATACAAGTAGCTATTATTACAAACATTAATTGATTTAGTGTTAAAATTTTGATGAATTAGAACTTTGCGCTAAATGATCCAATTTAGAAGCTTAATATCTCAATTTTATAGTGCTCTGCCCGAAAAATCTCATTAATGCCCTAATTTTTCTTTTTCAATGAAAATCTAGAAAGTTCTATTTGTTCGGATTGTGATTTTTCTGTATTGCACCATTGAATTTTTGGAACGGGTCACGTTAGTCTTCTCATGTTGCATTTACAAATCATGCCGTTTAACAAAAATAATTATTATGTTTTTTGGAATTAATTTATGGTTACTGCCTAGAGTTGCATAATTTGAATAATTTTGGTCTTTTTTTGAATTTAAGCCTTTGAAAATACAACTACTTATGCATTATACAGTGTCTATTAATAATTACTATTTTTGAATTAAGATTTTTAAAGATGCTTTTTAAAGTCTTCTTATGATGTAATGTTGAATATAAACTTTGCCCCTATTTATTCAAATCAATTAGATCAAAATGACTAGTCCTTTCATATTAGTCAAGCAGACGAGGAGTTATCCATTCAAGACTAAGCAAGAAAATACTTTTCTTTACTCTCTACAATTATTAATTAAATAGTTCTAAGTTACTTTTTTATTTTACCTTGTCATTGTGCAAACAACTTGTCACATAATTACCGTAGTGAATATAATAGCAATTGTATATATTTTTTAATATTTTAATTGAATTAATCGATATTTGATGCAGTATTGTTTACAATAGTACAATATTAGAATAACTCTAGCATTACTCTTAATTAATTTCTTGGTCAAGAGATTTTTTGAGGAGTTGGATTTCAATTTTCTTTGATTGAGTTGTTTCCTTTGCATCTTATTCACTTTAAAGTTGTACTATTACTCTATACATTGGGCACGGGCTTTCATTGGCTTATCCATTGTATTGTTTGCTAACTTAACAACTTTAAATGAAGGGTAGACAACAAGATTCGTTGACAGGTCAGGTCATACCTATTTTAGTTGTATTTCAGATTGTTCAATTTTTATAGTAAAGCACGGTCTTTTCGGGTCCAATTTTAGGATAAATCAAAATAAAAATCATGATACGATTAGTGATGGCAAACGAGCCGGCGAGCCAAACGAGCCGAGCGAGCCAAACGAGCCGAGCCTGACGAGCTTTTTTTAAAAAATTGTGGCTCGAGCCGAACGAGCCGAGCCCGAGCCTGCCGAGCTAAACGAGCCGAGCCCAACGAGCTAAAATAAAATAAAATGATATTGTAAAACATATGTGTTATTATTGGTATTGTTGGAAAATTTATTTTATTCATGCAAAAAAAATGTGATTGAAATTGAAACATCCCAACAAATTAATATATTAATTTGACATTTGCATCACTATATATTAGATGCATCCCAACTAGGTTGGCACCCATCTAATTGTCAATCATGTGCAAAAATGTCAAAAGTAAAATACAAGATGAAGAAAAAAAATATGAAAATACAAATTACAATGTAATGTTTAAAATTGGAAGTTAAATCTAGTCTTCAAAATCCAAATCTTGAAATTCTTCTACTATGTCGTCTTCTCGTTGTTGATCTCTTGTAACAGCGTCGTTCCAATCTTTTAAGCATATAAGTGCCTCCACAAGATCCGGTGCAAGTCTTCCGCGTCGATCATCGTATACACGTCCACCTGCACTAAAAGCACACTCGGAAGCTACAGTTGAAACTGGAGGTGTTAGTACATCACGTGCCATTTTGGAAAGGATGGGAAATGAAGTGGCATTGAGTTTCCACCAACCCAAAATATCAAAATTTTCGTCACCATAAGCAATTTCTGGACGAGTTTCAAGATAACTATCGAGTTCATTTCTTTGTGAATTGTAAGATTGAACGTCGCTAGCTATTTCATGCAATATGTCAGCCATAAAATCTTGTGATGCTCTACCACCACTACCATGACTAGAACTAGGACAACTACGTGAAGAATAATTTGTACGATTAACATTTGAATATTTCAATTCGTAAGAAGAATATAATGCATCAATGTCATGTCTTAATTGACTAGTAGTAATTGAAGAGGTAACACCTAAATTAGCAGAAATTTTATCTACCATTAAACACGTTCCTTTTAATTTAAACGTAGGATGCAATATGCATGCAAAACAAAATATATTAGGAATGTCAAGCCAATATTTTTTAAATTTTGTTTCCATTTTATGGAGAATACCAGAAAATTCCCTAATGGTTCTATATTTGGTAAATGTCCCAGTTAATTTAATGAAAATTGGAAGAACAAGATGAGTGGTGGGATAATAAATTCCCGAACATTGCTTTGTAGCTTCAAAAAATGGTTTGAGAAAATCAAGAAATAAATTAGCAATTTCGCAACTAGTATGATCTAGAGTAATAGAATTTGTTTTTTCATTAATATAATTACAAATAACTAACCAATATGGCTTAGCATTTTCTAACATTAAATACGTAGAATTCCATCTAGTAGCTACATCAGTTTTTAATTTTCTAGGTTTAATGCCAGAACTTTTACAAAAATCTCTATATTCTTGTTGTCGTGCGTTAGATGCAATAATATAACAAATTGAAGACCTAATAGATTCAAGATGAGGGGAAATATAAGACATTCCGTCTTGAACAACTAAATTCAAAATATGACAAACACATCTCAAGTGAAAAATAGAATTATGCGTATCATCTAGTTGAAATAAATTTTTAAAATGAGTAATAGCAACATCATTAGAAGAAGCATTATCAAGAGTAATACTAAAAATTCTATCTTTAATACTATATTCTTGCAAAATTGAAACAATATCACAAAAAATAGTGATGCCTGTGAGGATACTCACAACTACGAAAGCCTAGAATTCTTTTGTTTAATTGCCAAGAATCATCAATAAAATGAGAAGTTACAACTATATATCTTAAAGCATTAGGTGCACTCCATAAATCAGATGTAATGGAAATCGACATATTACGAGCGTGGGAAAAAAATTTAGTTAATTCATTTTTCATATTATTATACATTTTAATAATATCATTTCTGGCGGTGCTTCTAGGGACTCGTCTAAAGTTAGGATTAACATATTCTTTTTGAAAATTTTCAAATAGCTCACTATCAAACATAGCTAATGTTGTCTCACATTGGGCTAAATACTTTGTTACTCATTCTCTCAATCTATTATGAGAATATACAAAATTTCCACTACCACTAGCATTTAAGAGCAATTGTGTAGATCCTCTCATTTGTTCGTTTTCATGACATTTACTGTAATGCCTACCAAGGGTGCTAGTAGTACTACCAAGCAAGTACGCATAATTACATTGTGCTCTTCTTTGTAATTTTCCACTAATAACAATATATTTAATTTCAAAATGTTTCAATACGTTTGATATTTTACTTTTTTTAGCTTTATGTGAAGACGTGGATGCTTGTGTAGACGATTGACCTACTAAAAATGAGGGTTTATCTACCCTAATTTCCTCAACATCATCGTCGTCAGAAAATGAATAAAGTGTAAAATTTCGGGGATCCATAATTCTAAGAATTGTGTAAAAAAAATAAATATTCACTAACCCTACGATGCACACCAATTTCTCAATAAGAAATTTCACGTTGTTTGACTTTACGATAAATTCCACAAATACGTTTCCTACGAAAAACACAAAAAAATACGTTAATTAAAAATATTCACTAAATGAAATTTACAAAGAAAAAATTAAACGAATTTGAAAACATACCTTATTGAATGAAAACTCTATACGTGAAAAGAATGCTCGCAAGTGTAAGAGATTGATTGAAATTTGAAGGTAGAGAGAGAATAAGAAATTGAGAAAGATAAATTTGAGAGAGAGAATTAGAAATTGAGAGAAAGAGAGATGAAAAGAAGGGGAATAAATCTGTAATTTATAGAGCTTTCGGGGGAGGGGGGGAGCTTCAGTCTCCACCCGTTGAATGGTCATTAGACCGTTCAACGGTCGAAGCAGAACGCAGGTCTTGCCGGAGGGGAGGGAAAAACAACGGTCCAATGACCGTTCAACGGTCGAATGCAAGGCAGTCTCCACGTCGGCGATTTTGCGACCGACGATTGGGGTTGGGTCGAATGCAACGGTCGATTATGCGACCGTCGATTCTGCGACCGGCGATTCTGCAACGGTCGAATGCAAGGCAGATCCAGAAGAACAGCGATTCTACGTTCTGCTTCTGTTTCACCGTCGGCGTTGGGGACTGGGGTTGGATGGGCCGTCGGCGACCGGCGTCGGGCGTCGGCGTTGGGGTTGGGTGTGAGGACGGCGACGGCGTCGGGCGTCTCCACGTCGGCCAGTGGCTAGTGCGAGCTCGCGAGCCCGGCTCGGCAGTCTTCTTCTTCTTCTTCTCTGTTTCTTCATCCAGTCTACGACAACGGGCACGAGCAGAAGAATTGGCTCGGCTCGCTACAGTGCCGAGCCAAACGAGCGAGCTGGCGCATGTCTAGATACGATGCAGTTCCAATTTGTTCTAGTTCTCTTTTAAATTTTTAAAAAATAAAATATATTTTTATTATATTTGGATCGAGTTTTGATTAAAGATCGAATTTGAAAACCGTTTTGAGTTTATAACAAATTTTAATTGATTTTGAGTTGGATTTTTATTTAATTTTGAGTTATTGTTTTACGCACGGTCTAATTCATATTTCAAGATTTTTAAAAATTGAGATTAAAACCTAACTAATACGCAGTTTTTGTTCATACCCAGAATTTGTATTGATAGACCTGAGTGAGCAAAAGTCAAACTGGAATCGAGAAACAAAATTGCAACTGGCGATATCGGTTCAGATTGGATTGGTTTTGACGAAAATAAATACTAACTTTTGTTCCATAAAAGAAAAATCAAAAGTCATTGGTTTGTTTTCGGTTTGGATCCTTCAAAACTAACAAAACCCAACTGAACTGCTTCATTATATTTGTTTCTATTATTCTAATTAATAACGTAACAACTAATATACCATGAGTTTATATAAACTAATCAACCGTCAAAATTTAGAAGACTTGGGGATTTTTATATTTTATTAATGAATACTAATTATTATGAATTTGTTAAATGTACTAGATTATCTTAATTTTATACTTGAAGATGATATATATATATATATATATATATATATATATGTTTATTGCACTTTGTACTTTAGGTATATTTTATTTAGTTATAATTATGTTTGACGAAAATACATAGAATGATTTTATTTTTTTATGTTTTATCATGCTTTGAATTTTCATGAGTTAGTTAAATATTTTGATGATGATAAGAGATGATATGAGTTTATTAAATTTAATATTGTCTTTTTATTTTATATTTTGCAAAATTAAGTTTTTGTAAACCTTAAAAATCTTGTGTTTCGTATTATATTGTAATAAAAAATTTAAATAATATATATTATTCATTAAGGGAGTAAACTGAAACCAAACCGTAATCGAACCTA
This sequence comes from Begonia fuchsioides, assembly GCA_003255005.1. NCBI lineage: Eukaryota > Viridiplantae > Streptophyta > Magnoliopsida > Cucurbitales > Begoniaceae > Begonia > Begonia fuchsioides. Next base: position 214,314 of record QAOC01014974.1, read on the forward strand.
TTTAGTTCGGTTTAACTTCGATTCTTGCAATTCTTTTCTCGATGTTGTATTTCAATTTTAAAACCAAAAAATAACTAGTTCCAACTAAAACCGAACCAAGCTAGTAAATGCTAATTGCTAGATAGTCCTATTACAATTGGTTATGAATACATAAAACAATGCGTCATGAAATAGTTCCTAGGATAGCGTAAAGATACCAATTTTAGTTCTAACGTAAATATGATCGAAGCTTATGAGTTTCAATCAATATTTATAAAAATTATGATCAACTTAAAAATATTTATTTATAATTTTTAAAATTTAATACATTCGTTGCAACTATTATCACAATTCAATTTGTATAAATAAAACAATGTGTCATGAAATAGTGATCATCAAAAATTGGATCCTTCCTCTCATCTGGGTTGATTGGGGTGTTCTTTTTGGAAAGCTTTGTGCAGGGATCCCGTGGAACATACACGTATAATATACGTATACTCGTGATACGGTACGTATACCGACTGTGTATCGCCGGGTGGAGTCTTTGTCAAATTAATGAAATTATTAATCCAAAAACAGCTTTGTTGTCTTGGACCCTCTCCCGCCTTTTCGTTTCCTCTGTCCCTTCGCGCTTGTTTCAGTTTCTTCTGTCTTTTATGGAGAGAGAGAAAGGAGGGCCCCAGATTTTCCGGCCATCTACCAGTCACAACCTCCAGTGAATCGTCGCCTTTGTCTTTCGGATTCGTTTCCTGGCCGTTCTTCTTACCTGGTTCTGCATCTACCATTCCTTCTACTCCAAGGTGTGTTTCTCTGTTTTTGTTTCGCCCTCTCGCTTTACCTTGATAATCGTCCAGGTTGCTGTTCTGCTCTAGGTTCTTCGAGATTTTGTACTTGTCGGTTCTGTATTTTCTTCGTACTTTTTAGTTTGATTTTTAATTTCTCATCTGGGTTCGCATGAAATCTATTTTTTATTCTCTTCTGTATTTTGTTCTTGTTTCGTGCCGTAGGTTGGAAGTTTTGGAACGCCACGTTTGGCCAAATGGAAGACGCTTCAGATTTGAAAGTTGAGGAGGCCACCCTAAACCTGGAAGGGATTGATCAAATTAAGGAAAACATTCTTGAGGTCTTTGATTCTACCAAGGATGCTCAGGATAATGGCAGTTTCGAAAATAGCATTTCGATCAAAGAGGAAGAATCTATTGACGAGGTTGTGAAAGAGGTGGATTTGGAAAAGCCGCAAGAGATTGCAGACGTTTCTGAGTCAGTTAGTGAGCTTGTTGTAGCAGCTGCATCGTTAAATGAACAGATTGAAGAATCGGAAGCCTCGGTTGAAACTCAAGTCATCTCTGACGCCAAACCAGATGACAACTCCAAGACTGAGTGGGAATCTCTCGTTGAAACAGACAACGTAGGAGATAAAATTCAAGAATCATCGACGGCCTCTTCATATGTGAATGATTCTGCTGCTGCAACAGACAAAGAAGACAAGGAATTGGCATCTCTGGCCGTCGATGACAGCGAGACTCCTGGATTTGAAGCTTCGCCTACTGCCGTAGATATCTTGGAAGAGAAAGATGATTGTAAAATCCCTCCAGTGGAAGCAAACTTGGGTGCAAAGGAAACTGAAGATACACAGTTGGAGGTTCTTGATTTGAGCAAGAAGGAACTTTCAGGCCCTTTCTACATTGAGCTCGATGGTAATGCTGATGATGTATCCCAGCCAACTGGAGCCGATGCACCTGTTGTTGATAGCTCCAATGACGACGGCAACAAGCCCAGAGCAATTGAAATGTCTGAAACTAAGGTTGTCGATTTCACCCTTTCTCAACTTTGGGTTTCCATCCTTCCTTGTATATTTCACGCCCTCCTTCCTCTCTTTGAATTTTGAACAGGCTGCTGCTGTTGTTTTTGAGAGAAAGCCTTGCTGGGCTTCTTTGCTCGGGTGCTGCGGACTTTCAGAAGCCTTCCATCTCTCCGGTAGATAATTCAGGTAAAGCTCACCAGCTTCCGAGTACAATGTTGATTTTTGCAATTTTAAGGTTTGTTAATGCCGTTGTGCACATAAGATAGACACTTGTTCTTTGCATTAGATAAAATAGATTACCATTATTCTATACTTAAAAGATGATTGTAGAACTCAGAATATGAATTACAATTCAAATGCGGAGCCATTGTGGGATGTCTTTGGATGTGTAAAGAAACTAATCATGATATACTTCAATTCTTAACTTTGGGAAGAAACCCAGAAGCAACTTCTTTTTGTTTATTTCAATATATTTCCCAATGCTAAATTCCAGTGTAAAATTGGGTTTTTTTTTCAAAAAAATGCAGCTATGGAAGTCCTGGGTCGAGTGGATGCTAGTCGAAGGTTTTGGAAAAGCTAAACCAAGCGGAATACTTTGAGATGCAACAATGGGTGTAGTATTTGATAGAGCAAATTACAATATTCATTTCTAAAGAATAATAGGAGAGAAGATTCGATGGTGAGAAGCTGGGATTGGGTGGTTTACATATGCGTGGAGTGTGTGATTGTTTGAGACAAGGTGTGGCTTTTTTGGTACCATAATGCTGTGGTTGTGGAACATATATTTGTTGAAAACATGTCCAACATAATCGGCAGTAGCTTTTTCTTTCTATTTCATTATCGGTAGTAAAACTCCACAGAGCTGCAACGTGGACTCTCCAGCCTAAGTCTCGACCATTCAAAGCAATGGTGAGGAAAGCAATCAGCAAAAGGAAAGCGACTAGTAAAAGGAGGAGGCCGATTGGAACAAGCGGATGATTTGCGAGAAGAATTACTCTCTAGCTAAGACATCCTAAAATTCTCTCAAAAGCCTCAGCTTGGATAAAATTCCATCAACCATGTCTCTCCCTGGTGCTCTTTGCGAGAGCAAAATGAGGAGAAGCATCGAGGAATTCTACGAAGATGGCGTATGATACGCACCTGTAATAAATTACTAGGGGTCGGCTGGGCCAGTTTTGGCCTATTTTCGAATTGGCCTGCACGGTTACAATTTTAAAATTGAGAACCAGCCCGCTCCGTAAACCCCAGGTAAAAAGCCGGTGTTCGGTTGAAAATTTATTTGAAAAATAAAAAATATACAATTTTAAATATTGATATATATTAATTTTTAAAATCTTATAAATACTTTTATTTTATCTAAATCATATGTTTAGATAAGATTATGGGTCATTTTCTAGTTTGGGTTGATTTTATCCAAGTTTTGACCCTGCTTGGGTGAGATTTTTATTGGTTTTGAGTAAAATATTTGACCCAAGAAAGAGACCTGAAAAACCAGATAAAGGTGAATTACCAAAAGGGGCACACATGAGCTTCACGTATTTCCTCCCTATCCCTCGCATCATTATTAAACACCACATTACTTTCTTGTCTGCACTATGCGGTGGGTCCCCCCAACCCCATCAGAGGGTGGCCCCCGGCCCCCGCCCTCCTCCTGATTGAGGGCGTGATCAAAAACAACGACTAGGATTATGTTCCTTATCTCCAAAAGAGCGGAAATTACCATCCGGCCCCGCCACTCTTTTACTCCCAGATTAGACCCATAGGGTGCATTGAACACGCACAGCAGCTCCTCCCTCGCACGCCTCGTTTCCGTCCTTCGTACCTGGGCCTGTACGGACGGGATGACTCCTATTTATTGGAATGGAACCTCTCCCTCTCTCTCCAAGTCTCCACCATGTGGCATTCAATTTTCTGCTTTTTTATTTATTATTTTAAATTAAAAAAGGGAGGATAGAAGTAGAAACAACGAGGGTGGGAGGGAGCAGGGGAGAGGGTGTGATCACATGGAGCCCCATTTCCCCAACACTACCCAAATCTCTCGTCCCCACTCTGTCACTGGTTTCCTTCTTGGAAACAGCACCTTCTCCACCGTCCGATCGTCCACTCTTTTGCTGAGGGGCCCACTAGGTCTGGCCACCTGGCGTCCATGCCATGGGTGATGAGCGGAAGGAGCACATGCCCCATTCATTGGGTGGGCTGGCTTTTCCTTTGCCTTTGCCTTTGCCTTTGCCCTTCTTCAAGAAAGTCGCGTCACCACATGTGCTTTCTCTCTCTGCTTTCTTTTTGTCTTCTTCTGTCCTCCGCCTCCCACTTTTATCCGTGCGCGTGGTTGGCGGACAATTTGTCTTTTTAAGAAGGATTTAAAGGGTTTTAATTAATTTCTCATAGCTGCTCTTTCTATTTTTCTTTGATAAATAAAACAGCAGAATTTATTCTTGTTTGGAACCTCGTTGCTCCGTTGTACTCGCTTAACGCGGCGCGTGGAGAATGTTTGGGAAGGGAAGCCAAAACGTGGGGCATGCTTCGTTGGCATTGACATTTCCAGACTCAACCATGTTTTAACACACTCTCCCCCCTTCGCTTCATACGCTTCCTCAGTGGCCTCTCTCTCTCTCTCTCTCTCTCTCTCTCTCTCTCTCTCTCTCTCTCTCTACCGCAGTTCTATGAAGAAGCCGACGCGTTTCCGAAGAATCAGGCCCTCATTCCAGAGCAGTGGAAGATACACCCGCAAGAAATCCGCGATGGTTGAATCAGCTTTTGGAAATTTCGGAAGTCGGAGGGAGGAGATGGAGATCGACTGCAGAAACGGCGGAAAACGTCTCCGTACGGAGCAGAAGGTGACGGAGATCGAGGAAGGCGACGATGGTGAGCGTGGAGAGGAGGAGAACAGGGAGAAAGAGGAGGTGGAGAGAAGGATAGAGGCGCTGCAGAGGATGGTCCCGGGCGGCGATTTGGTCGGAGTGGACAAGCTGTTCGAGAAGACTGCCGCCTACATACTATGCTTGCAGCGTCAAGTGAAAGCGCTCACGACGCTGGCTTCCATTTTTGAAAGATTGGACAAGGAAAAGACCAAGTGCGGCTGTTAATTTTGTGGATTTCTTCTCTACTTTCCATTACAGGCCCTCTCCCTCTCTCTCAGATGACTAGCTGGGAAGCATTCCAGATTTTATTATTTTTTCCTTTTTTCATAGCTTTTCTGGTGAAGAACAAACGCGTGTACCTTCTTTTGTGAAATTAAAAACAAAATCCGGGCAAGAAAATCAGCCGCAGTTTGTTATGTCTCAACTCTCGTTCATCTTCACAACACGGTCGCTGAAACGAAGCCTGGACGAAACGACCCCGTTATTGCTCCATTTTAATTATAAACGATTATTATTTCATGATCGTTCAAAACCTTCAAAATATGAAAACTTGAGGCCTGCTGGGGGCCACAATTAACATCGAAAAGCCGACCTGTACGAGTGCGTTTCCAGTTAAAGCCCTCAAACGACGCCGTCGAGTTGGCGCCTTCTCAAATCCACACCCTACTTGTAGCGGTAGAGAGATGGTCTGAAGCTTTTCCATTCAGAGAAATATGCGCAGAGCTTTAATCTCGCGGTGGACAAGTGTGGAGTAATGAGAAGCAGCTCACCACCAACCCAGCAAGCTTCGCTGGTTTTCTCCTTTCTGGCTAAACGACATTCTCAATGTTTCAAACTCCAGCACACCCATGGTTCACTCAAACGAGAATGCAAGTTCAAACTTGGGATCTGAAAAATTAAGTCCAGCACTCTAGTTTTACCCTGCAAATTGTTTCCCACAAGATACAGTTGCGTTCGAATATATATGCTTTTGTACAAAACCCACCGCCGATTATCATCCTGCCTTGTAAGTTCGATTGCCTTCCTGTGGGCAGCCATTGACGCAGCAGCAGCTGCTGCATTTCAAACTATCCAACTGAGCCTTGGCCTGTAAAAAGTTTAAAAACACTAGGCATTATCACATAAAGAAGATTAGAGATCTTATATACTTAGAAATGAAAAGATATTTTTGTTAAACATTGAGGTGAATAACAATAAACATTCATTAATTTTTTAGATATATTTCAACTACTTTAAAAAAGACGAATGGTCATCAAATTTAACTTGCGACTTATCATTTTTTATACTTCGGATGCCTAGTTTTTAATGTTTAAGTTTCAAATCATTCAAGAAGCATTGTGAAAGAAGTTAGGGTCATTTTAGTAACAAAAAATAAAAAATTATTACAGGAATGTTAAAAATGAAGAATCTAAGAGTCACTATTTTATTTAATTTTATTTTTAATGTTATTTGTATCACATTTATATTGTATATAGTTGCTGAATGAAATGAAAAGATAACAATAATCCATAAATGGTTCTTTATTTCATATTTTTTCTTTTTCTTCTCTAAAAACTCAATTTTTCAAATTTAAGTTCTTTCAATTTTGGTTCTCCATTTTTCTCTCCATTTTCTTCAAAATGTGAAAACGGCTAAAAAAGAGATCAACATAAAAAAGATCGCATTTCAAGCTTCACGCTGCAAAACAATGACTACAGCTTAAAAAACCTTGGATATACAGCAAATACGTACCCAATACTCCATATATCAATTGCAGTTGTATACTCCACCAAAAATATAAAAAAAAAGAGCTAAAAATTAAAAACATTTCCAGACGCTAAACTCTTCTGACATAATTAATAGTGTTTCATGCAAACGATCTTCAGTGCATGCTATAATGTCTACCTTCGAGAAAAAGGAGCCACAAAGCTCTGGAGCTCTATACCATCTAGATGCCACATAATCCTGTAAATGTCACAAACTTCTACGCATACATAAAAGAAAAACACCAATTTCATCAAACAACATACTCTAGCCGACCCAAAGTCGCAGATTTTAAGCTTGCAATTAGCATTTGTTCAGTACATTCATGGGCATCGGATCTCTATGGTAGGCATTTGCTGCACCAAAATTCAATAAAACGAAATCCAATATCTGAAACATATCTCAGCCAAAAGCTAAAGCTCTCCAAATTTAATTACATCACAAGCACCTGTGTGGATATATTTCCATGCTCGCAGCAACTGATAAAGAAAAAACCAGAGTGTTCTTTGGTCAAATCATCATTTGCTTTCATTACTCGATGAAGGTCTGATTCCATCAACTCAAAAGCAACATAAATATCATTGAAGTTCCTTGTAGAAAATAAATGTGCGAAAATGTCGTGTATCTTCTTGATTGCCTCTTTTTGGCCTGTGTGAGTGTGAGTGTCAATTGCTGAACATACTACACCATAACTTCCTTTTCCGATGACTTCTTGAATTTTATACCAGTTGGCATCGTCATATTCAGAGAATAACTCTGCCTCCGAGGAACTCCGTCAAAAAAAAAATCACAGCCAGATTCAAATACATGATAACATTTGATGAGCCTAAGTGCAATGAGAATAAAGGCTTAAACTTCCAGGAAAGCCCGATACTTGAAATTTCTGTCGCAAAAAGTGGTTTATGGCAAAAGTGTAATTTTAAATTTGAGACTAAAATATGAACAAATTGCAATTTTGGAAAATCGAATTTCTAAAGATGGTAAAAAATAAAAAATAAAAAAGATAATAAATTATTGGCTCTTGTTATTATTTTTATTTCGTTCAACCACTGTATATGATACAAAAATCACATAAATACCATTAAAACTATAATTAAATAAAATAGCAATTCTTAGGTTCTTTATTGCTAATACTTCAATTATAATTTTTGACCTTTCATTACAAAAATGATCATAACTTCTTTCATAGTGCTCGGAATGACCAAAACTTGAACCATTGAAAACTAGACATCTCGAACATAATATTAAAAATAATAAAATAATATACTAACTCTTATACTCTTTATTTCAAATTTTTTCATAATAATTGATGATCTTTTGTTAATAAAATGACAATAACTTTTTCTACCATGCTTAGAATGACCTTAAACTTGAACCATTGGAAACTAGACATTCGGAGCATAGCAATCAATAGATTACACATAAAATTTGATGGTTGTTTAACCTCCAAAATTCAGTCAAATCTACCTAAAATTTTTATTATTATTTATTTTATTAAGTTTAATAATCAACAAATTTCTCTTCTAAACTCAAACATTTTCGATTCATCATTTCGATCATATTCTTCAAATTTTCAAACAAAACTGTTGGGAGAGGTTTTGTAAAAAAATATCTACTATTTGATCATAACTTGCGATGTGAATCGTTTTCACTTCTCCATTCTTTATATGCCCCTTGATAAAATGAAAACGAACGTCAATATGCTTACCTCTCTCACGATGAACGATATTCTTTGTCAATTGAATAGCCGATTTGTTGTCGAGTCGTATTTTAGTTCTCTCATGTTGTTGTAGATCTAACTCTTGTAGCGAACTTCTTAGTAATATTGTGTGACACACACCAAGATGATAGCACATATTTTAACTTACATGTTGACAATATTATGACTAACTGCTTCTTGGATCGTCATGTGAATAGTGTATTCTCCATGTAAAATATATATCATGTTGTACTTTCTTGTGATTTATATCTTTTAACCAATCATTATCAGCGTATTATACCAGCTTGAATTCATTTGTCTTTGAGTATAGTAGTCTAAGTTATTCAATTTTTTGAATATACCAGAAAATTTTTTTAATAGCTTTGAGGTATGAGTTTGTTGGGCCCTCTAAGTATCGCTAACTATACAATACTATAGGCGATGCCCGTCCTTTTGCATGTGAGATATCGTAGACTCTATACCAAACTAAGTATTCGAGTGCATTTACATAATATCCTCCTTCAAACTTAAAGAGTTTCGTACTGGGCATCATCGTTGTTTGTACCAAGAGATTTATTTCAGATATGTTTTATTAATATTCGATTCTAAGGTTGCTTGGATCTGGATTTCTTTCAGTTATGTGGTTATTCAAAAGGTTTCTTTCGATTAGCCTTCGCGCGGACTACTGCCTTTTTCGAGATTTTTGTTTGTACGCAGACTACCGCATCATTCATAATCTCTCTCATAATAATCTCAATATTTTGAGTTGAGTTTTATTTTTGAACTGCCAGATTCTCATCCCTTTCTTCCTTCGTCTACTGAATTTTTGGCTTGTAATAATTTATATTTCGTATGTCTTCTCAATCAGCGACTTCTTTTAATGAAAAAAATTCTTTAATGGAAGAATATGAGATTAATAATCAATTAAATAAGTGGTCAATACCCACAATTAAACCGAAAACAATTTATAAATTCGGTATGTTTAATTTAAAAGCTAAAATGGTAATAAAAACCATGAAACAAACAATTTGTTTGAAAGCAATTGATGGCCGAACTGATTTCTGACACTTTATCATCGATAGAGTCATATTTTAGATTATGAATGATGCGGTAGTCCGCGTACAATCAAAAATCTCAAAAAAGGCAGTAGTCTGCGCTAAGGCTAATCGAAAGAAACCTTTTGAATAACCACATAACTGAAAGAAATCCAGATCCAAGCAACCTAAGAATCGAATATTAATAAAACACATCTGAAATAAATCTCTTGGTCAACGAATATTATTGGGATTTCAAGAAAACTTGTTGATTATGAACTCACAATAGCAAGGGCATAAAGCTCTAACACGCCTTTCTCGGCTAAACGAGCTACCCATTTGCGACTTGAGAGATCGCAAATCTTATTGTTTTCTTAATACCCAACCGTGACAAGAAGAGATTACAAACAGATATGAGAAATTAAATTCTACTCTTACACCGGATAAAGATTTACTATAGTTATACAGATCCAAAAAACTTAACTCGATTATCTCATAATAAGAACAATATTAAGTGAAGAGGTTTAAAGAAGAACTAACCTTCACCTCACCCAAACCGTTAGCCTACCTGTGAATGACTCTGATACCAGATGCAGTCGGGCCCTGCTTACAGCAAGTGAGCTTAGGAAGGAAGGAAGAAAGAACGAGAGAGGAGAGAGGAGAGACAATCAGAGAGAGAGAGCTAGGGAGAGAGAGAAGAGTTGAGAGAAAATATTTTCATAGACAGAGTAACGGGTGTACAACAATAGGAGTGGCACTCTCCTTTTATAAAGAAAAGGCAAACAGTAAAAAGTAAATAGTAAAAGCTAAAAGTCAAAAGCAAATAGTAAAGCGGGGTCGGTCATAACTAGCCGACAAAAAGAAAAAGACAAAAACAGTAAAAGCGGTCGTAATTGGCCGACAAAAACAAAAACAGTAAATAGTATGTCGGTTATAATTTCCCGACAAACTTTACAAAGGACAAAAGCAAAAGTCGGTCATAATTGCCGACGCAAAATTAAAATTCCGAATTATTACCGGATGATTCGTCAGACTCCACTACGAGAGGCTGCTTCATTTTGGATTTATGCTGAGACACCAAATCTGTTAGGGAGTCCCAAAAGTCTCCTACTTCAGCAGACGGACTGTGCGGTTGAGCTTGACCACCCAGGCAATTGTACCGATTATTTTTGTCTTCATTGGACGAAATACTCATTTTCGAGGAAGCTTCCTTGGCTTTGAAAGATTCTACAAAATCCGATTTGAGATGCTCCATGCATTTGGAGAATAATTCCTCTTCAGAAATAAGAGGATAGATTCGACGAATTTGACTTTTAATTTCCTCAAAAGGATTAGTCGACTGCGATTTAGGAGGAGCACTGATTTGCTCTTCGGCTGTTTGAAAGCAATTGATGGCCGAATTGATTTCTGACACTTTATCATCGATAGAGTCATATTTTGACCACCATCGAGAATGAAAGGTCTAATAAATAGCGGGAAGGCCGATTTTATCAACACCTTTTATTAAATCCCATTTGAATATCCAAGGAAATCCAAATTCGGAAAAGAACATTAACGTTTCAAATCTTGGGAAAGAATTCTTTTTAAATCTTGGATTTGCCTTAGTCTAAGAAGTATACGCTGCCAAAATTGGATCCGGAAAAATGAATATTTGTGGAGAATATTTATTCCACCATGAGAAAAACCAATTTGGAACTTTCTCTGTATTTGCATTAAAACACAACTTGAAGAACCAAGTGTGCTTTAATTGAGCATTTTGGTATAGGAAAGCTTGATTCCAAGCTTCAATATAATCCCAGAAATTGTAATTATTTCCCGAACTTAATTTTCGAGATTTAGAAAGATCAAAACCCCACATAGAGGGTGAAAACACCTTTCTGATTAGGGCTTTACTATAACTGATACTAGGACTGATTCCAGACGATTTATTGAGATTGTGATAAATCTCTACTGATTCTGTTTCAATTAGAATCGCCTCATAAAACAATCGACTTTTTCTATTAGCAAACAGAGAATTATTTGAATCAAGATAGTATTGCTTGATTTTCCAGGGATTATTAATTTCCTTCGAATGTTTGAAGTCGATTGTAAAAATAAATTATATCTCTCTGTTTTCAAGAAAGATAGTCTGTATTGAGAACTTCCGAGAATAAATCAGCTTTATTAGCTGTAGTTTTCCCTTTATTGGGACGGGAAGATTCTCCCTTTGTTTTCTTAATTTTGAGACTTTGGAATTATAAATTCTCCATAAGTCTACTTCTTCCGAATTAGGAAGAGAGGAATAGTGAGGTATTCCTCGACCTCTACTCCGACCTCGATTAGCCATCCTGCAAATATTCACGAGACAAAAAATCAGGTAAGGAATTATTACTACATTTAATGTATTCAATATTAAAATCGAATTCAGATAATTTTGCTTGCCATCTGGAAGATAAATTTTTTTAGAAGATAAATTTTTAATATCCTTTTTTAATATTTGTTTGATTGCAGAGCAATTGATTCTTAATAAGAATTTTTTATTTAAAAGATCATCTTGAAATTTAAGAATACATTTTACTACTGCTAAAATTTCTTTTTTAACAGTGGAGTAATTAAGTTGGGCATTTCGCCAATTTCCAGAATAAAATCGAACTAATTCTTCATTCTTGGAGATTGGATTTAATTGTTTAAGAATCCCGCCAAAGCCGAGATAGGAAATAATCGGGATGAGCTAAATTTAAGCACGGTAATTCTTTTATTTTAGATTTTATTAATCTAATAATATTAGTGTGATTATCAGTCAAAGCTGTTGGATTTTTGGAAAGTCTGTTATACAAAATTGATGTATCACTAGATAAATTTTTATAATAATCAGCTATATAATTTAAGCTGCCTAAAAACCTTTGCAATTGATTTTTATCTAAAATTATATCTGGGAATTTAGAAGCAAATTCTATACTTCGATTAATATGAATTATTGTTCCTTTATTAATATTATGACCAAGAAATCTAATTGTGGTATGAAATAATTTCATTTTTGGTTTAGAAATTACTAAACCATTTTTCTTTATAATATTTTTTAAACATTTTAAATGTTTAAAATGTTGGCTGATATCGCTAGAATATACTAGAATATCATCAATATATACAATTATAAAATCAGAATAAGAATTGAATATATCATTCATAATATTCTGAAATTCAGAAGGAGCAATTTTTAGACCAAAAGACATTACGTTCCATTCGTAATGACCAAAAGGTACTGTAAAAGCTGTTTTATATTTATCATATTCATTAATTTGAATCTGCCAATATCCAGATTTTAAATCAAATTTAGAAAAGATTTTAGCATCGTATAAACGATCTAATAAATCTTTTTTATTGGGAATAGAATACCTAATCAATTTTAGGCAATCATTAAGAGGTTTATAATTGATTACTAAACAAGGAGTTCCTCGTTCCTTTTCTGCTGCATTATTCACATAGAAAGTTGTGCAGCTCCATGGGGAATAGGATTTTCTAATTAATCCTTTTTTTAATAAATCTTCTATTTCCTTTTGACAAAGGAGAAGTAAGTGAGGCTTCATTTGACTTGGACGTGATTTTGTCGGAATAGATTTTTCCGAAAAATCATCATTATAAGGAAGATTTATAATATGTTGTTTTCTATTCCTAAAAGCATTTGGAATATCACTGCATATATCAGGGATAAATTCTTTTTCTAATAAAGATATTTGATCTCTTATTTTATTATTTTTTAATTCTTCTTCAATTGTTAAAAATGATATTTCATTTTTAAGAAGATTAATTTGTTGCTCTTTATTATAAATAAGATCTTTACAAGTCACATTAATTTGTGAATTTTGAATAAATTTAAATACATTTTTTTGGTTATTATATTGACCATAAATTCCGGTTTGATCCCAAGGTAAGGTTTGGAATATAAATGGGATTCCTAAAATAACCATTTGCGAAAGATTTTTTATTAGAACAAAATTGTTCGGTATACAAATTCCATTATTGCATATTAACGCATTTGTTAATTTAAAATTAATTGTCATTTTCTTCCCACTGGCGTTTGATAACGCTTGAGAAGTTTTCTCAAAATATTGGGTCGGAACAAGACCTTCTTGAATACAATTTAGGTCTGCTCCAGTGTCTATTAAAGCTGGAATATTTTTAATTAAATATTCCTTATTAATTACTATGGTTATTTTAATAAACCAATTCTTCATTTTTAATATATTAATATAAGGCGATGCTTCATCATCCTTATGTTCTGAAGGCACGATTGCTTTAGATCTTATAATTGCTTCCGTGAATTTTGTCTCTAAAGAAAAATTACTTTCTTAAAGATAAAAAACATCATTTTTTAATTTTGTAATATCATTTTTTATAAGGTTAATTTCACCTTTTAAATCATTTATCGTAATTGACGAAGTAGGGACTCTATTTTCTAGTTGATTAAAGACTTCTTTTAGAGTATATGCTTCCTGAATTGGTTGCGGATTTTGGGGAATATTTTTATTATTATCTAGGTATTTTTCTAGAAGTTTTCTTTTTATAGTTGGATCTGTAATTTGATATATTAGGTCTAAATATTCTGTCTGATCATTAGTTAAGACATTGATTGATAAACCATTCATTTCTATAATAGCTTTATAATAGTCATTAGACTTTTCTAAATTATTATTTTCGGAATTTATTAAATTACAATTACAATCCTTTTTTATTAAAGATTCAGAATCAGACGAAGAATATTTTTCTTCATCTTCTTCAGAACTTTCTTCTTCTGAAGAAGTATTTAACAATAATTTTGTTAACTGTATTTTTAATCCTTCATCTATATTAAGATTATTTAATTTAATTTGAGTTCGACACTTATTCGAATAATGGCCTAATTTTCCACATTTATAACATTTAACTGATTTTTTATTAAAATCTTTATTTTTATTTTTGTATTTTCTAAACCGTTTTGGTTTATAGTCTGGATTAAACTTCCTATTTGAAGATTTATGTATAGGAACTATATCTTTATATTTAGTTCTCTTTTTATGATATTTTCTTTCCTTATAATTTCTTTATTTCGAAATTTTATTAGGATAATTTATTTTATCACTATTAAATGCAAATTGATCGCAGAATTCTCCTAATTCATATTTACCAGAAATATTCTATTTTTTCATTTGGTTTCGTAATTTAATATCATTACAGAGAGTTAAACCCTCTTGAATTATGGTACCTACTAATTGACCATACGTATTTTGATGATATAATATATTAATACCATCATTTTTATCGCAAAGAGTTTTTCTAACTCTTTCTGCAAAAAGATTAGGTAAGCCATCAATAAATTTGGCTTTTCAATGGTCATTATTACCATCGGTTCTTTGCATTACATTTGTAAGAAAGACATCTTTATACCATCTAAAATGAGTTAAAGACGGACATCTAAGATTCTGCAGTAATTGCCTACTTATCTCTTTTTGGTTTTGCCAATTACCGACAAAATGTAATATTATAGTTTGCATTAAAGTATAAACTACGTCTTCTTGAATGATTGTAGTTTGATCTTCTTGTTTTATTATTTTTTGGGCAGACAATATTTCTGCTTTCTGAATTTGGGTAAGGATGTTATCCCACCATCCTTTTAGGGTTCCAGTGAAACCAATAGTTATAAAAATAGCTACTTGCTTATCATTGTTCCCATATTGTTTACAAACAGTACTGTACATCATCATTTGATGTACTAATTCAAAAATCTGATATTTAGATTTCCCATCGATATTCCATTCATAAATGGTTTTACCGTGGTATGATTTTTGAGATTGAAAAGAATCTTCTTCGTAAAGAAGATCCATTGGGGTAGGACGTTGATAGTAATATTTACTATGAAGACCATCTCAATTTCTTTTTGATTCTTTTGAAAATCCAATTTTATTAATTTGGATTTCTTTACTATCTAAATGATTATTTTGCATTTCTTCAAACATTATTTGAGTCTGCAAAATTTATGTTTATGTATCCTCTTCGGAAGAAGAAGAATCAGAAGAATTACTTTCTAGAATTTTACTAGAACTAGGTTCATTGTTTATAACCTGAAGAGATGTATTTAAGTCAATTTGACTTGAAGAGGGTTCAGTAATAACATTTAGATTTTTCCTAAGGGACTGCATTATTTATTGTCCAGCTTTCTAGAAACTCTATTTCATCCCAATTAATTAACCTAGAGGCTGCTACGTTTGACGTAGTTAAATTTGTATCAATTAATACAGTTTTTTCTAAGGGACTTATTTCTCGAATTTGAGGAGTTAAGGTATTCATTACCTTATAATATATTCTATAAATTATTGCTATGGTTTCTGAACCATATTTGAAATTATATCCTTTCGTTAAAATCCTAAGATTTAACGATTTATTAAGATTTCTATCTGTAAGAGACAGAGCCAAATTCGGATAAAGATTAAAGTAGACTGGTCCATGACAAAGACTAGTCTCTATTATTCCCATTAACGAATGAGTCCAATCTAGACACCTAGCATCTCTAAGTGTTGCTTGAATACAAGCATTCATTCCTAACAAAGTTATTGGCTTAAAAGCTATTTGCACACAGCCGATGTGCATAAATTTAAAATTATTTTTATACGATAATAAATCGTGAGTTTTAATGAGATTTAAAATCTCATCGTTATTATTCAAACAGATTGTTTGTTCCATGGTTTTTATTACTATTTTAGCTTTTAAATTAAACATACCAAATTTATATATTGTTTTTGGTTTAATTCTGTGTATTGACCACTTATTTAATTGATTATTAATTTCATACTCTTCCATTAAAGAATTTTTTTCATTAAAAGAAGTCGCAGATTGAGAAGACAATCGAAATATAAATTATTACAAGCCAAAATTACAGTAGACAAAGGAAGAAATAGATGAGAATCTGGCAGTTCAAAAATAAAACTCATCTCAAAATTGCAATTTTGGAAAATCGAATTTCTAAAGATGGTAAAAAATAAAAAAATAGAAAAGATAATAAATTATTGGCTCTTGTTATTATTTTTATTTCGTTCAACCACTGTATATGATACAAAAATCACATAAATACCATTAAAACTATAATTAAATAAAATAGCAATTCTTAGGTTCTTTATTGCTAATACTTCAATTATAATTTTTGACCTTTCATTACAAAAATGATCATAACTTCTTTCATAGTGCTCGGAATGACCAAAACTTGAACCATTGAAAACTAGACATCTCGAACATAATATTAAAAATAATAAAATAATATACTAACTCTTATACTCTTTATTTCAAATTTTTTCATAATAATTGATGATCTTTTGTTAATAAAATGACAATAACTTTTTCTACCATGCTTAGAATGACCTTAAACTTGAACCATTGGAAACTAGACATTCGGAGCATAGCAATCAATAGATTACACATAAAATTTGATGGTTGTTTAACCTCCAAAATTCAGTCAAATCTACCTAAAATTTTTATTATCATTTATTTTATTAAGTTTAATAATCAAAAAATTTCTCTTCTAAACTCAAACATTTTCGATCCATCATTTCGATCATATTCTTCAAATTTTCAAACAAAACTGTTGGAAGAGGTTTTGTAAAAAAAATATCTACTATTTGATCATAACTTGCGATGTGAATCGTTTTCACTTCTCCATTCTTTATATGCCCCTTGATAAAATGAAAACAAACGTCAATATGCTTACATCTCTCACGATGAACGATATTCTTTGTCAATTGAATAGCCGATTTGTTGTCGAGTCGTATTTTAGTTCTCTCATATTGCTGTAGATCTAACTCTTGTAGCGAACTTCTTAGTAATATTGTGTGACACACACCAAGATGATAGCACATATTTTAACTTACATGTTGACAATATTATGACTAACTGCTTCTTGGATCGTCATGTGAATAGTGTATTCTCCATGTAAAATATATATCATGTTGTACTTTTCTTGTGATTTATATCTTTTCACCAATTATTATCAGCGTATTATACCAGCTTGAATTCATTTGTCTTTGAGTATAGTAGTCTGAGTTATTCAATTTTTTGAATATATCGGAGAATTTTTTTAATAGCTTTGAGGTATGAGTTTGTTGGGTCCTCTAAGTATCGCTAACTATACAATACTATAAGCGATGTCCGTCCTTATGCATGTGAGATATCGTAGACTCTACACCAAACTAAGTATTCGCGTGCATTTACATAATCTTCTCCTTCAAACTTAGAGAGTTTCGTATTGGGCATCATCGTTGTTGGTACCGGCTTGGATCTTTCCATCTTGTTTTTCTTCAAAATATATCTTGCATGTGCTTCTTGTGAAACAAATATTTCAAAAAAAATTTGTATGATCTCAAGACCAAGAAAAAAACTTCATCAATCTTAGGTGTGTCATTTCAAATTCTCACGTCATAGCGTCTTTGAAATATTTAATCATCTTCACATCCCTTTCTATGAAAATAAGGTAATCAACATAAATGGCAACAGTAAGCATATTACCTTGTTCTTTCTTGCATGAAGCACATTACCCATAGAGTGTCTTCTTCAACTTTAATATTTTTCTCTCATTTCCAAGTTTCATGTACTCGAGTTGTTGCTCTATATAGACTTTCACTTTGATAACTACATTTAGAAATGCCAATTTACGTTCATTTGATAGGTTGACCACTCGAGCTATGTAGTTTGAGATAAAAAGAAGTCAAATGGTCTATATTCTTGAAACTAGAGTAAAAACTTCGTCATAATCGATTTATGTCTTTTGCTTGTAACTTTTTACAACTACCCATGTTGTGTACCTATCAAACATTGACGTAGACATTTACTTTCTTTTGTATACCCATTTTACACCAATGAGACTATGTCTTCTTGGCAATTTCATCTTTGTTATCATCTTCCGCAACTAGATTCATATTTTCTTCTATATTCTTCTTAGAATAACAATCATTTGTACAGTTTCCATATTTGTGCAGTTTCCATATTTTTTTAAACTGTAACATTCAATATTTGGACAAATTTATCGACCACCTCTTCCATGACCACGTCTTCGACAACGCCAATTTTGTTAGCTCACCTCTCTCTTCATTTTTATTTCCACAACTTCTATTGCAGTTGGAACTGCAACTTTCACGACCACGTCCAGTTGAGTTGTGCATAAAATATTTTATCTTCATTGACGATTTTTTTTTTGTAAGGCCTCCTCCAACACCCCTTGTTTTTTCTTCTTCTATTATTCATGCGCTTCAAGAGAACCCGCGAGTTCATCAACGAACATTTTTTTCAAATTCTTAGGCCCATCCATTGCACATACAATATTCTCACAATCATTTGTCAACTATCGGAGAATTTTTTCTACAACTCTTGCATCTGTGAGAGTTTCTCCATTTTGTTTGATTTGATTCTGTGCCGTTTGCAAACGAATAATGTAGCTAAATACATCTTTATGACCTCTAACTCGTCTAGTAGATTTTGAAGATGCACTTGTTTAAATTGATTGGCACCATTGAACACCTTTTGCAAAGTGTCTCACACTTCCTTCGAAGTTGATGCACTAATTTCTTCTCAAAATCTGACTCATCTATTGCTTGGACGAAGAGGTAGAGAGCGATTTTATCATTCATTTGTGTTTCTTCTAATGCTTTTAACTGGTTTGTTGTGGAGAAACAAATACTTTCCAACTCAACGTAGTCATTTTCAACTAGTTTCCACACATGCTTGTGCACCGAATAAAGTATGCATTTTATAGTCCGATTATCGTATTTTGTCCTGGTGAGTCGTTGTAGTAGTATTTTTCCAAATGTTGAGCACTCATAGTTCGACATACCTTCGATACCAATTTGAAGAAATTAGAAATTTGTAAACTAAATCTCTAAAAAAGATTAAAAAAAAAACAAAAAATAGAATAGAGAACAAATTGGAGAGTCTTTTATCCTTTTCATTTCGTTCTACAAAATGACTTAAATAACATTATAATAAAATTAAATAAAATAATAACTCTTACATTCTTTATTTCTAAAACTCTCATAATAATTTTTTATTTTTTATTATAAAAAAATTATAACGTCTTCCATCGTGCTCGAAATGACCAGAAACTTAAATTATTTGAAACTAGACATACGAAACATAGAATTCATAGGTCACACGCTAAAGATGGTGATTATTTGCCCTTACAAAAATCAGTTTAAATCTACCGAAGAAATTATAAGTTTTATTATCATTTATTTTATTGAGTTTAATGCGTAATAAAATCAAATAATAAAAGTAAATGAAATATGACCAGGCATGAATAGAAGAAAATCATTGTACTTTTTTGCAGGAGTGAAAAGGGAACGATTGAGTCTCACGAGGAAAACAACAGAAGGCATCAACAGTCAAACTCTTAAGATAAATTCCTGAATAAGAAATTTTTAAAAAAGATGACAACTTTAATTCGTGAATTACACATCATACATTGAAAAAAATAGCGAAGATCCTGATTCTCTACTGTATACGAAGCATCGCCAGTAAAGGAAACTACAAAAGACATAGTCATGTTGATTCCGAATTGAAATTTCAACAAATCACATGGCTTCGGAAAGCAATTCTAAGGATGAACACTTCTATATACTTGGCATTTTCTAAATAACAAAACATGACCTTCTAACGGGGATCCTGCTAAAACATGGTGTTCATCAGCATAGCATCGAGGCTTAAAGTAGGCAATATTGAAAGTTAATACTTGATATTAATAAAAAGGTATGTACACTTTTCTAAACAATGTTTCAAACAACTATTGGTTGACGAGGAATGGAAGCTTCACGCCCTACCAAAACTGACGTTTCATCCAATTTGAAAACGACTCCGCATAGTTGAACAATTACTAGCGATAAAACTTACCAACTCATGCTACATCTAGAGGTTTGAAAAGTATGCAGAATGTTGCTCTATTTATATTAAAATTATACGAGTTGTTACAATTTGATACGATATTCAAATTAAGACAATTAAATGATATTATCATATTATTAGCACTAAAATAATTGTTATTTTTGCCACCCAGATGCCAACTGGACAGCTTAAATGGAAATGTGAAACATCTAGTTGAAAAATTTTAGATTGGTAAACCACATGGAAAAACAATGCAAGAAGGCAATAAAGACACACAGCTGTAGTCTTCTCTTCTCTATCCATTTTCCCACAAATTTGTCTACCTTTGTTCTTTGATAAGTATGGAGAATTTTGTGGTTGTACGCAAAACACTATTTTGGTTAGGAAAGAAAGTATTTGTTAGAATAATTTCACTGTTTCCTAGGATTGCACAATTTATTTTATAATTTATTATGATGATTATGGTTTATTTCAATTTATGTCGACAAAAAAATTTCATTAAACATGTTTTTTTCGTAATCTGAAATCGACAAGAATTATGAAATGCATGCTAAATTATTCGACTTAAATTGTACTAAGTTTTTATTATTGATTGTGTGTGACATATAGAATATGGTATCATTGAGGTTTGTATTGATCGTCTATGCGTATAAATCGAAGAAGGTTTAAGCGGACCACCACACAAATAGAAGGAACCGAGGTATTTGTAGAATTCATTTTGTTTAAAAACTTGTGATACAACTGTGAGTTAATTAAAGAAATTTATGTAATAGAGAAGTGAATCATGTCCAATAGTCCGAGCATTAAAAAAATAATATGCTATTTTACATTTCTTTCTAAATATTAAATTTATCATGTTATATTTCTAATTGTCTTATGCCATATAATTTTTAATTCATCTTCGAAGCATGCAACCATCAGAGGCAGTTGCATTAATCATCGAAACTCATTCTTTTTAAATTTCAACATGCATCCATTCTTCAACGTGTGGTCGATAATACCATATTTGATTTCTTTGAGAGAATCGTATCTCTTTTCTCAAATACAACTTCCTCTCTTCAATGACCTTTTCAGCAACTTATAATCCTTTTCATAGTCATACGTGAGTGGCACACTAGACGTTTTCACACTCACGAACAAGCCGACATTATATGGCGACAAATATGCCTAGTCCATTTTTGACTTTGGCCGTTCATCTATCGTCAAAATGATTTACATCCTCTGCTTGAGGAAATGATTTTTTGACACTCAAAATTTAAGCAAGGGTTCGACATAGGCCCTTGGTAGATGTATTTGTCAACAAATTCAATGACATAATAAGATCATCATAAATCCATACACAAAAATGGTAAAGTCCCAATTAAAAAGACTACAGAGTTTAAAAAAAATATTAAGACATATCCATAAATAAAACTCAGTTAGTCTTTGCTGCATCTCGCTTAACAAATATGAGAATATTTTATTTATTGGAAAAATAAAGAACAATTTTGTATAATAATATGACCCGTAGGGTCAGGTCGATTTCGGGACAAGTTGCTACCCCAATCATTAATACGTCGAGTCGAGTTGATTTAAGTGTCAACCCGAACCAACCCGACTGTGTTGACCCACTAAGGATTTGATCCTTCGCTTTTTTACAACTCTTCTTCGTTCCAAGATTATGATTCTATCGGTGCTTGCTCATTTCAATGCATAAAACATATGGAGCTTGAATGATACTCTCTTAAAAATGAAATCATGAGATAAATTACCAACAATTCAAAAAGTCTGAACTTTTACGTGAAGAATAATTTAATCATTTATATTTATTCTATTAACATTTTTCCTCACATTATATCATCTTTTTGTTTTTACTAATCATATTCTTTTTTTAGTAGAATTTTTTTATCTTTGCTGATGATCGAACTTGGAGACTTTAGCTCTATATCATGATAAATTACTAACTATTCTTAAAGTCATATCTAGCAGATAAAAGATTATTTAATTATTTATATTCATTTTCTTAACATTGTTGTAACGTGTAAATGTGTACAATATAAACATTCAAGAAGTGTAAATAAATTGTTTTTACGTACTCTCTTCGGCTACGACTGCTACTCATGTGCTCAAGAATGCTTCACAATTAATAATTTCAGAGTTTTTATGGTCGAAAATGCACCTCAAAATTATAATTTTTTTATTTTAATTTGTGTTTTTAAAAAAAATTGTTTTTACTAAGAAAATATTCTTGAAATGACTTGAATTTTTTATCACACATTAACAACAATAGAATACAACAATTTAGAAAGTTTCAAAAATTTTAAACATTTTTACAATTTATTATAATTTTGTTATTGAAAATAACATAATAATTTATTATAAATATGTAATGCATCTAAAAATTTTAAACTTGCAAGATGAACTCGTATACTATTTTCATTTGAAGTTGCAAAAGCATTTTGGAAAAGTTTTAAATCAAAAAAATTACAAGTTAGTTGTTAGTTAAAATAATAACAAATGTACATCCTGCAAAAATTATCATAATTGTTTCTGTTTAAATTTTTTTGCAACTACAAAGAACAATATTATACGAGTTCATTTTGAAATATCTAAAATTTTTTGATGATGTACTTATTTTTAATAAGTTATTTTGTTATTTACAGTAAATTCTACAAATGTTGAAAATTTTAAACTTTCTAAATTCTTTCAATAATATTGTGAATGTGCTATAAAAATTGGGAGAGTTCTAATTGAAAGTGTGATTTCCATAAGGGGTGTCGAGGGACGACGTTAAACGTTTTTTGACGGAAGGCGTTACACGCAAATTATCAAACAATTACAGTGTTAGGTGACTAAAAAATTTGGTCAAGATATCATACGTAAATTATCAAACTCTTAGAGTGTTAGGTTAGAGAAAAATTTGGTCAAACTGTCACACACAAATTATCAAACATTTAGAGTATTGAGTGATAGAAATATTCGATCCAAGTATCAGTGATGACCCTTAAAACGTACAGGATATCAAGTGAAGTTTACCTATAATTAATTTAGGGTAAAAACCAAAAACACGTTTGAGTTTCAAGTAAATAGGCTGACTCGGGCCTTAGTTTTAAAAAAGCAAAATTTGAGCTTTGCAAATGCATGCTCGGACGCAAGTTGCGTCCGAGTGAGGGATCGATCAGACACTTGGACGCAACTTTTGCCTCACACGGACGCATCACGACTCACTCGGTCCCTCACTCGGACGATTCGGATGCAACGTTGTGTCCGAGTGAGGGACGTTATTCGTCCGAACCCTGAAAAAAACTATAAATTTGACGCTTTTTTCTTACTTTTTCCAAACTAAATCATTGTGAAATTCTGCCAAAATTTTTTATTTTTACAAAAATGCATGTTGGTTTTGGAAAACGCATTAGAATTGTTGGACAACATCGCGATGATGATAACAGATAATCACAGCCATTGGACGTTAGAGGTCGTACCTGGGTTCCTGAGTCACCATTGCTTGTGGCTGCATGTCGTAGAAAATTTCGTTTATTAACGTTTGAGAGGATGTTTCATGAAGTCTCCTCATTACGGTCGGTAATACCTCCTAGAATGATTGTATTTTCAGCATTTGAAGGCCTGAGTATTTGGCGGATGGTTGCTAACATAGATTTGATCGGTATTTTTGAGTTATCTAGCCCATCAGCAGAGCGATTAGTGAGTCTCTTTTATGTTAACCTTGCGATATTTGCGGGTAGCAGTAATGAGAGGATATTTATGTTTGGGCGAGAGGTGGTGATTACACCGGAGCACATCAACCGCGAGATCAATTATGCAGATGATTCGGAGGATGGCCATGGCGAGATGTATTACAATTCTGCTCAGCCCCTACCTTTTATTGTAGAGGCAGCCAGATCATTATTTTTGAGGTCGATTCGGACGTCAAATAGTCGACCTGATTCTTTGACAAAGCCGAGAGCGAACGAGCTCAACGTGATGGCTCGAGTAATGCAGATTATGATATCTCACATATTCTTTCCAGGGACGGGCACTGTGAGCTGGTAACGCACATGAACTTGTATATTATGTATTGTCTTTATACTGGAACCCGATTTAACCTGAGATATTTAATTTTGTGCCACATGGGTGATATTCATAAGGGAGTTAAGAAAAACCTCTAATACGGAGTTTTGATAACAAAATTCCTAACCATTTTATGTGGAATGATTCCTCGTGATGAGGAGACGAGGTCGGCCCTGCGCCAAGATGTCTTCGATTGTCGTCAACTTAGAAGGATGGGCTTGATGGAGTCGGGCGATACGTGGGTCGACGGGAGAGACGTAGCAGCCCGCATAAGCTTCAATTCGGACGTCGATCTTCCAACTCAGGATGACCCGCTTGATTTTACTAAGATTTTCACTCCTCCATATGCTGACATGGCAGAGCCGTCTTTTGGTAGGATTTCAGGACCTTCTGGTCCTTCCTTTGGTCAGATGTCAGGACTTTCCAACCTTCCTGTGGTCAGATGCCGCAGTCTTCGTATCATGATTCATCGTTGGCTTTCATGATAGAGCAGATGAACCTGTTTCATACCCATCAGATGCAGAGGATAGACAACTATCATACCGAGCTGATGTAGAGAATAAACAACTATCATACCGAGCATATGCAGATGATGGACATGATTGAGCATATATTGGATGAGATGCGGCGCACACTGGATACAGCCGGAATGTTTCAAGTTTCTCTTTTTGACCAGGATCCTTCACAGCCCCATCAGATTGTGGCAATTTTTAGTAACTTTATAATTGTGTTTTTTTTTTCATTTCTTTGTAGTATGATTGTAATTTTTTATTTGTAATTGATGACATTTTGATTGTAAATTATCGTTGTTTTTACTGTCGGGTCACTCATCTCGGCCAGGCTAACCACCTTCGATAAGGTTCTGAATTTTGGGCTGGTTCCGAAATTGAAGCTGATGGATTATTTTGGAATTCTTGTGTGGCTACGTTGAATGCCATGAACATGTCTTCCTCGGCGGCAGATCGTCTTGCGTTTAACATCCACCGGCAATGGCAACTCAGAAACCCAGGTACGGCCTCTAACGTCCAACGACTGTGATGATCTGTCATCATCATCGCGATGTTTTTCAACGAATCTAATGCGTTTTCCACGACCGGCATGCAATCCTATATAAATAAAAAAAAATTGGCAGAATTTCACAACGATTCGGTTTGGTAAAAAGTAAGAAAAAAACATCAAATTTATAGTTTTTTTTGGGGTTTGTATGCATAACGTCTCTCACTCGGACGCAACTTCGGGGTTTGGACGCATTGCGTCAGAGTGAGGGATGTTTCGTCTGAGTGAGGGACCGAGTGAGTCGTGATGTGTCCGTGTGAGACAAGTTGCGTCTGAGTACCCTCACTCGGACGCAACTTGTGTCCAAGCATGCGTATGGAAAGCTCAAATTTTATTTTTTCAAAACTCAGGCCCGAATCGGCTTATTTACCCAAAACTTATGTCCGTTTTGGGTTTTTACCCATTAATTTATGTAAGGAATAAATTAATTTGAAGGATCTCCATCATAAATATACAAAGGACTAGATTGATGAAGCTCCAAAGGACAAAATTATACTTTTATTGAACATTAATCTTCACTGTTGTATGTGGCATTTTTATTTTATTATTGATAAAATATTTGAACAGTGCATTGTTTATATTTAATTTGTTTCAATCTTATTTAGTTAATGAGAAAATTAAACTTTAACGTCAGATGGTTAGAAACAAAGGAATAATCAATCTGAAAATTAGTTCAAAGTTAGACTGACATTTTTTATTCTTTTTAGAATCAAATCTCAAGTCATTTCCTTATTATTATTATTATACATTTCAATGCTACAGGAATTGATAAAACCTCCAACGTTAACGTTTGTTTTAAAAGGATAAAAAGGAACACACTACCGGATTGAAGGTAGTGTTTGTTTTTTATGGAACATAAAATAAAACTTGGAAACACTAAAGAGGAAAATGAACCTCTATTAGTAGTTGACCACCAAATTTTGTCCTTCCATTAAAAAATTGTTTCTTTCTTTAGTGGGTTGGATAGTTCTATCATTTTGGTATCAGAGCGTTTCTCTATCCTAAATAATGCATCCCGACAATGAAATACTCAACAACAAGATGAGAGATTTAGACACTTTGAGAGAAGAATTGAAACAGCCATCACATTGGGCTTATGCTTTTGGAAAATCAAGTTGCGCGCACGAGTGATCTAGGCCATATCCAAGTACTTGTCCCATTTGATGAGTGATCTTCGATTATGTTAAAGTATCCTATTTTAAGATTCGATGATCTCTTATATGCTTAATGATTGCCACCTCAACTCTCTTCTAGGCATGCTAGATGCAAGAAGAACAAATTGCTTAGCAAAGTCTTTGGTACCTGACATAATCATCGTCCTTTAAAGAATGGAAGATCAGTGCTTGAAATATCAAGAATAAAAACAAAACTTTAGAAGTAATAAAGAAAAAATGTCTTTTTTTAATATGAAGAATTTTGAAGAAATAAATTTAGAAAAGATTAAATTGATGGAAAGTAAGACCGTGTTTGATAACAAATTATATGAAGCACGTTATCTTTAAACACAATCATGGGCATGGAAAGAAGTAGAAAAAGGTCTCACTAGCTTATGCAAGAATCCAAGGCATGTTTCACATTTGCAGAATTCTAGCCTTGTTATTAAGGCTGGGGATGAAGAAATTACTTCTTCCTTAGCCATGACGCCTTTTATTTGATGAAACACTTGGATGTATAGTTAGGAAACCGATAGAGTGCTGCGCTGTACCCTCTCTCACAGTGTGCTGTGCTTGATACTGTGAAAACGATAGAGTTTGTGTAGACCAGAAGCAAACATGTTAACACTCATTTTATTTTATGCCAAGTTTGATTTGGTCGAGTCAAATTGTTCATCTGATTGCATTACAAATTCTATTTCACAAAGGACACAGCGTCTGGTCATGCTTTAAGGGGTATTCCTGCTCAAAACACTCGAAATATTTGAGGTCATATTTGTAGAGCATCGGCTATGGATTCTGCAAGACTCAAGACTTCAAAAGGAGCTTTGTCAGCGATGGCTGTGACAGTGCAGGGGCAAGAATCGGTGATCCAAAAGTATGAGAATGCCGAGTCAAGACCTTAAAAAGAAATTCATTCAAAAACAAATTAGCATACAATTATGTTAACTTGGATGAAAAAGAGAATGCTCGTTGACAAGAACTAAATAAAATACTCACCATCCTTGTGAACAAATCGCTCCCAAGAGCTTTTTGGGAAAACACCATGGGTCACATATGCGCTTACCTTGGCTGCGCCATGAGCAGTCAAAACTTTCTAGATGGAAGCAAAAAAGAAAGATATTGATTCAACCAAACAAGGTAAGTAACAAGCTCAATGAAAAATCAATTCCCGTGTGAGCACCAAGATCAGAATGCAAACTTGACCAATAAATTTCCATAAATACAAAAAAACATGTTATTCTAGAGAATGCATTATTACTGGCAGAGGAGTGAGTACCTGGCACTCAATCAGCGTGCCACCAGATTGAACCAAATCATCAACAATTACAACATGACGACCAGCTGGAATTCCTTCCTTGATCCGAACTATTCTCTTATCACCTTCACGGACCTTTGCACACACAACCTGTTGTTGAGCATTTTTAGATGCCTTGTATATGAAAGATATATGTTGTCTGATTCGATAAATATATATACACCTGTAAAGGCTGAAACTTACCATGGGATAGTGCTCCAATAACTTGTGAAATCTCTTCCATGCACCATCATCTGGAAAGGCTATGACTACCTGGAGTATTTTCAGTAAGTTGGTTAGATTTCATAGCCAGTAACAGAAAGTGCAACATGATTCTGAGAATAGTAATCACATTGTCCGAATCAGGGAGCTGGAGCAGTCGTTGCTTTAAAAGAGGGATTCCAGTCTCGAACAATGGCAAAACGTAATCCCCAAAATAAAATCTTTCCTGCATTGACAATGCAGAAGTTGCAACGCATACAAAGAACCATATTTAGTTGAATGGTTAGTATATAAATGCAAACAATTAACACCAAGGTATGCTTTGCATGCAAGTTGGTTGAAGAATGCACAACGCAGCAGTAATCAATAAATATTAGCCCAAAAATAAAAAAATTAAAAATCTAAACATAAATATCAGGAGCCATTTGAGGAGAACATACATATATAACTTTTTAAACTTCAAATATTTTTTTATCGGTAAATATTTCAAACATCAATAGTCTTCGTCCATGATTATACAATCAATATGGTTGATCATAACATGTGATTTAAGCAGATTTAAGAGGAACAAAATCCAGTAAAAACAAAATGGAATTTGCTCAAGGAGATGTTTAATGAAGAAACTCCACAATACATATATTTATTCTCACAATTAGAATTCTTGTATAGAAAATATAATTGAATGCAAGGGGAATTGGAGTTAATAAGTGATTATGCAAATTAAAGAAACTCAAATAAAGCAAAGCAAAAGATTCAATATAACTTAAACTCACCTGAAGAGCATGTATGTCATAGATCACTACACTAGTTGGACCGCCTCTTGAGATCGGAATGTTTGTTAATATTCGTGCCATTGTAAATGCAGTTGCTACATCACCTTCTTCCTCCATCCGCTCAAATGAGCCAGTCGGAAAGAAGGGCAACACCAGTGTGAAGGAGGCTGCAAACAGTCTTGGAAGATTGTATATGACAGATATCTGTTCAAAGATAACTTCTGGATGGCTAAAGGATGCAAGAAAAGCCACATGCTGCCCACGCAGATCTTGAGCATTGTTAATATACAGATTTGGAAATCCATCGTCAAAAGTTCTACAAATCAAGTCAGCTAGATTAGAAACAAATGTTTTAAAGTTGTTTACAACATCTTAAAACCCTAAAGTAACAAGTGTGAGTTTAAGTCAAGTCACAAAAATGATATCTTGATTTCTTGTTAAGATTCAAGATGATGTACAATGAGATTCATCCATTAACATTTGAGCACCGAGCATTTCAGATGATTCTGCTAGCATTGGTTTTGCAAGTGATCGAGGTAAAACAAGAATCAAATACTTCAATTTCAATCATGTATCAACAAAATTTAATCGTGAGTGCAACAAAGTAAAAAATTGAAACTAAAACATATTTAATAGATATATTAAAAGTTAATTTTCAAGCCTCAAAGATGATATGGATAAGACCACCATAAGTTGGGTGGTCGAGGGGGTTCAAGATTAGGTACAATCTTAAATCGTTCACCAATTGGACTTGTTTGATAAAAACTGAATTATCTGTAATGGGTCTGGTTGTTGTAGAAATGATATCCAACTTTGATGAACTACTCTATTCACAAATCCTTGAGAAGTAGCTACAATATTTATGAGTAACACTTTTCATTTTAAAATTAATAAGACTTTGGAAGTCAAAGAATAAACTTTGAAGATTGAATTCATTGAAATATTACAACAATTGCCTTAACTTGGGTCTTGCTGTCCTCCTGTCCTTTGCCATGGACTTTGTTTATGTTGTTTTTGTTTGATTTAACCTCGTGTATTTGCAACTCTCCCTTGACTTAACGCAATGGGTCGAGTGAGCGTGTGTGTTTGTGTGTGCGTTTTGCATTATGAATTCCCAGTCATGGATAAACATTGGGCTTGAAGTCTATGGAAACTTGGAGGAGGAACAAGCTTCAAGTGCAAGGAGTAGCCCAAGCAAGCAAATTCTAAGACCAACTCCGATTGATCCCTCTTTCATGCAAAGAGTAATTTCCATTTCAAAGCCAAGTAATGCACGACCTGTGTTTTATGAAGGTCAAAGCCTTGCAAAGACAAAAAAAAAGTCATTAGGAAATGAGGTAGTAGTAGTTAAGAGGTGCCTACTCGCTGAATTCACTTATTGTTTGAAGGGCCTCCTTGTAATTCTCTCTATAGGTCTCATTGTGAATTTTGGTATTAAATAGCCCTCTTGCCTATGTTGTAAGTATCTTTAATGAATTTGAAAAGCTAGCCTTGTGCCTTTTCCCTTTACTTGAATGCAAAACCTACATTTCTCTTTTGGTGGTCACACATGATTGTGTTTTGTAAAACAAATAGACCTTGATTTCTTTATTGTTTTGATCAAGCTCTCGAAAAATTGTTTATTTCTAACTACTTTTTCAAGTATAGAATATTCCAGTAAAGGAGAACAAAACTCTCAAACAACCCGATTTGGAGTCTCTCTCTTACAAAAATGACTAAAGACACCAATAGTTACAATTAAACACCTACTTAGAAAAAGTTGGTTACTACATACATTACTTTTATTCCGTAACGATTTTGACACTGAATTTTTAAAGGAAGTTACTGTCAAAAAATCGCATCAAGATCATCGATATTGACCGCAATCTTGGCCTTTAAAGTGGGTCCAATTCTTGGACAAAGGGTGTGATTCTGCCTCCATGGACTGAAATCAGTTTGGCCTTAACTTCGTCTCAGCTGATAGACTGAGACATTTGAAGGGATCCTTATCCACTTCTTCGATCATTATGCAGTCCAAAATTAGTAAAAGCATCAATGCTTCCAAGCCCCATTTGTAATGGAATCACAATGCCCACTTATACGCGGCTTCCTAGAATTTCAAACTAAGTCATTCGCTTGTCACCAATTTTAAGCAAGTACTGGACGAATTGAGAAGAAAAAAAAAAGATGAAGGATACAGCCACACAGTCAAAATCGAATCACGAGACTAAATCGATCACAGTAAAATCTAGAGGAATTTATTTCAGTTTAAGGAACAAGCACGGGTGAAGATCAATCAATCTGTGGGCAAATGTGACCATACCATGAAACGAAAATGCGTAGTGTTCTTCACCGCACCTAACACTAACAAATACCCAATTCAAACAAAGGTGCAGGCGTTATTAGGGAGTGTAAGAGAAGATACCTCCACTTGATGGTTTGAAGGGTAATGGAGTCCGAATGAGCTGAAACTTTACGAGCTAGGTCTTCACATTCAACGCAGTAGAAGAGGTGCACACGCTTCTTCTGCGGCATCGCCATCGCCATGTTCAAGCTCAGAGCTTTTTCTACTGTAGAGCGGTAGAGCGAGAGTCACGCGAGGCAAGGGCAATGTCCGCAAATGGAGGGGGGCTGCCAGCGTGACTGTAGCCTCTTTCTAAGACCTTGATAGGTAATTTACGAAATAACCCTAATGGGATAATTGACCTATCACAACTCTTTTTGCTGAAAACCATAGTCTGGTTTGACTCGAAAAGTCTTTACACACTCATTCGGCCACGTGTATTTTTTTACGGTGAAAATGGTCAATGGAAGACCTTAATTTCGATCCTAAATAAAATAATCACATTTTTTTTACTGATTCTTTAAATTTTACATCGTCTCATTGAAGACTAATGATGCAGACTAATGTTGTACGTCAATCAATCGCGATAAGCTTTCTTCTGTTGTAATATTTTTAAGCACGAGTTTGTGTCATTGAGAAATGGTATAAACTATCAATTTGAAGTTTCTGGTCGTGCTGCTATGTTAGCTGTTTTCAGATTTGGACAGAAAGAGAGTTAGCTGTTTGGTATGAAACCAAGATTTGAATGAGTATTATTATTTTGTTCAAGCATCGTGAATTAGATTGAAATCTTGAGTTTGAGTTGAATTCACGTCAACTGTGGAGAACTTTCGCATCTACAAAACTGTAGGATCCTTGTTAAATTTAAATGGGGACCTTGAAGAAATTTCTTTTTCGTGTAGCTTTCAATCTTCATTTTGAGGAAGATGTCCCCAGAAAGCCTCTCTAAATAGAGGGTTGAAGAAGAGTGATTCAAAGATACCCTACTTGCATTGTGAAGATTAGCTTAGAATATTACTCATGATTGGAAACTATTGACTATGTTATCTGAATTTTTGATTGGATTGCCGTGAGTTGGTTCTCGCTCATTATCTTTGATCAAGTGTTTTTCTACATAAAATTTAGATTCAAGTGAAAATAAATGGAAGATGCATCTTATTTTGGGTCGAGTCGTTTTATATTATGTAGTGAGTACCTTTCAAAGCATGACAGTTTGACTACAAAAGAAAGTCGTGATATATTAAGTCTTGCAAAGCATTTATTTAGTTGAATTTATATTCTTCAAAATCATATACGTCACTTTTCATTGTAAATGTAACACCTTTATTTTGTTTATGCTAGTATATGTTAATGATATTATTTTTAAAAGCAATTATGAAATTCCTGTAGCTGATCTCAGAAAATTTTTACACTCTATTTTTCACATTAAAGATCTTGACACTAGTAATTTCTTTATTTGAATTTCAGTATCTATGTTATAGACAACATGTTACTTTCTCAATCTAGTAATATTTTGGAATTTCTTGGTTGTGCTTACCTGATATCTAGTAAACCTACATCAAATCCGTTAATATTTAAGAAAAAAAATTGAAAAAAATTGTAAAAAAAGATTATTTACCAAATTGTCATAATTTTACGAACTAAAAATTAAAAACCCTAATAGATTTTTCTCTTTTCTCTCTCTCTTCTCTCTCTAGCAGCTGCCACCCTTTTTCTTTTTCCCGAAACCAACGAAACTCCGATCCAAATTCGTGATTTTTCGTTCGTTTTCGTCAGATTGTAGCCCCAAAATCTTATTCGTCATCTTCTTCTCTACATTTTGACGTGCGAAAATATCACTTTGACCCTCGACGTCGAAATCGAGTATTTCAATCTCGGATTTTGACGTTTTCCGAGCGGTTTTGGCTCGGATCTACCTTCAAAGGGTTAGAACTAAGAGTTTCGCACCTAGATTAGTGGGTGACGAAACTTTATTCACAGAAACCGAGAGCTATACCAAAAACCACCACGGGTTTTTGACTTCTGGCGACGTTCCAGTGAGTTTTCAATGTTAAAAATACTCATTTAACGTTTATTGATGTATTTTTGACCATGTTTGTGAGTTTGGCTAAATTTGGAGGAAAAACTATCTCAGGAGCCACCGTGTACGGTGCCCGAAAATCGTCTGACGATGGAGCTATTCGGCGGGTGGCGGTGGTCGACCCAACGGGTCGAATCCACTGACCCGACCTAGTGGGTCGAATCTACTGGGTTGACCCAGTAGAATTAATTAATTGGGCCGACCCATTGGGAACCCAGTGGGTGTGACCCGGCCCGATTGACTGGTCGACCAGTCAACCGTTGACATTGAACGGTCAATTGTTGACTAATCAACAGGTCAACATTGATTCGAAATAATAATAAAATAAAATAAAAATAAAATACAATTAATTAAATTAAAATGAAACACAATTAAATCAAATTTAATTAAATTAATTTGATTTAATTAAAATAGAATTAAATTAAATTCAATTCAATTGAAATAAAATTTAAATAAATGAAATGGAATTAAATTAGATTAAATAAAATATAATTTTATTTTGTAAATTAATTTCTAAACCTAAATGTATTATTGCAGGATTCTCTAATTCAACATAATTCAAGATTTAGTATTATCAATTTCAACCTAACTTTTACAGGGAATTAAAAAGGTATGGGTTTTTATATTAATACTACTTTTAAATATTTAATTATATTTATATTATTATTATTATTGTAATTTATTGTTATTGAACATATACATATGCATTGCACATTCATCACTGAGCATGTGTGAGTTATTTTGCACAAATGGTTAATAGGGATGGCTAAGTCTGCCCTTGGGTTTCGAATCCCTAAACCGAATTCTCGTCTTTATGGTTGTCACCACCTTAGAGTGAATGTATACACATCATCTGCACTGCACCTCATTGTGCATTTACATTATGGTTGCCACCACCTTAGAGTGGATGTATACACATCATTTGCATTGCACCTCATTGTGCATTTACATATTTACGGATTGTTCAAAATTCTGTTTAAACATGTTTTAACATGTTATTTATTTATAATTTAATAATAAAAATAAAATTCATACTGAGAGTAGTCACTCACCCTCTTGGCTACAAACTTTGTTTTCAGGATCATTTCCGGATAAGGCCCAGTAAGCCTTATATTGGAGTTTAAATTCTCCAATTTATATTTGAAAAATTTGAACGATGTATTATTTTAAATTGTAAAATTTTTCGTGTATATTATTGGGTTGAAACATTTTATGTATGTTATACGACTATTTGGATTAAATGTTTGGGCTTGCTTGAAATTTTAAGACTTCCGCTATTTGATTTCAATTGAATACCCGAGCCTTGGGCTCAGTGGTCGGGTTCCTTTGTGAATGAGGTCATTGGGCCCGGCGTCTGTCTAGGCCCGGTTTTGGGTCGGGACAGAAAAAATGATATCAGAGCCCAAGATCCAAATTGAGTTGGATTTATTAAATGTTGGATAACATAATTTGATTAATATATTATTTAATTTCTTGAGTCATTATTTTGATTAAAATTTTTTGAAAACTTCAAGAGATTAAATATGTCTCTCATACGAGAAAAACACAGAAATATCACGGTGGCTGATTCTACTAATCCTATGGGTGAGCCTCAACCCATGGACCATTTAGCTGCTATTAGGAGTGCATTGGAAAATTTGGCACAGCGGGATGTGACACCTGACAAACATACTAGACAGCTAAAGTATTTTAACCAAATGAGTCATATGAACACATCATCTTTCAACGGGTTGGATGATTCTGGAGAAGCTGAAGAATGACTTATATTAATGGAGAAAAATATGGATGTTCTCCATATACCTGCAGAATTTTGGGTAGCTTTAGTCACTTATTATTTAGCAGGTATTACTGAGAGGTGGTGGCGGTCCATTAAAGCTGATTATCAGAATGAGTTTATGCAGTGGGACCAGTTTGAAGCCTTATTTATTGATCAGTTTTGTACTGTGGAGCATTGCCAAGAGATGAAATCTGCTTTTTACAAATTGGAGCAGAGCGATATGACAGTTCAAGAGTATTATGCTAGATTTCTACAACTCGTAAGTTACGTTTCTGGATTGTCTATGGAAGAGAAGATTGTGAGGTTTAGAGTGGGGCTCAAACCAAAAATTAAATCTTGGTTAGCTGCCTTGAGCTTCACTTCTCTACCACTTCTTGTGGCTTCGGCTAAGCGGGTAGAAGCCGATCAAGCGGAAAAGTTTGCTGCAAGTAAAAAGAAGGAAGATAGAGGCCATAAAAGTGGTGGAAAGTTTATGAATAAAGACATTAATAAATGCCAAAGTAGTAGAAGTAGTTCCTCTAGTGGCCCTTATTCGGGTAAGCCTGGAAGCAATTATACTTGTTATACATGTGGGAAAAAGGGTCATTGGAGGAAACATTGTTATTTCAATAACCGAAGTCAGCAGGGAGATACTTCGGTTCAACAGCCGATGCCAACATCTTCTAGTTTCCGTGATAACTTCTAGGGAGTGGGTCTGCGCCCTCAATTTGGGCAAACCTCTTATATGCCTACTCAACTATCTAGATCTCGACCTCAACAGTATCAGCCTCAATACTAGCACCAGTATCAAGCAACCGGTGTCAAACCGCAAGGGTTCCATCAGCAGATGTCTGATAACTTAACCCCTTCTAGTTCAAGAGACAAACGCAAAGGTAAAGCTAAGGTCACTAGTCAGATGTATGTTGTAGCTGATCCAAAGACTTCAGAGCGGCCTGAACGAGGAGCGATTGATAGTACACTCTTCATTTCTAATACTTTTGTGCATGCCTCATTTGATACTGGAGCATCTCATTCTTTTATTTCGAAAATAATGGTACGTGCTTTGAAATTGAAATTCGAGAAACTAGAAAATCATATAGAGTTAAGTATTCCCCTTCATTCTAGTTACCTAGTAGATAGATGAGTTCCAAAGACTAATGTCATCATAAACGGACAGCAGTTAACAGCTGGTTTTATTATTATTTCCATGGACCAGTTTGATATAATTCTTGGTATGGATTGACTGAGCTGTTATAGAGCTCAGATTGATTGCCACCTTCGGCGGGTGACGTTGACTTTAGATGATGAGACAAATTGGTGCATAAATGTAACTCTCATACGATTCCCCATAATCCTATTTTGCGAGCTTTTTTTGGTGGGAGGAAGCAATTGGAATGCTAATTTATTTGCTATTTGCGGTAAATCCAATGATATGATGGTAGACTTGGACATATTGATTGTTCAAGATTTTCCAGATGTTTTTCCTGATGATTTGTCAGGATTACCGCCAAATCATGAAATCGAATTTGGTATAAATCTTGTGCCTGGAACAGCTCCAATTTCGATTCCTCCATATCGTATGGCTCCTGCTGAATTAAAAGAACTAAGAATTCAATTGGACGACTTGCTACAAAAAAGTTTTATTCAGAATAGTAGTTCTCCTTGGGGTGCACCAGTACTTTTTGTCAAGAAAAGTGACGGTTCTCTCCGCTTATTCATCGATTATCGAAAGTTGAATCAAGCCACCATTAAGAATAAATATCCATTGTCAAGAATTGATGATCTTTTCGACAAATTGGGTGGTTGTGAATATTTTTCCAAGATTGATTTAAGGTCTGGGTACCATTATGTGAAGATCAAAGAAAATGATATTTCTAAAACAACCTTTAGAACTCGCTATGGCCACTTTGAATTCAAGGGTCTTACCGTTTGGGTTGACCAATGCACCTGTAATATTTATGGATTTAATGAATCGGGTGTTTCGGCCATACCTTGATAAATTTGTTGTGGTTTTCATCGATGATATTTTAATTTATTCAAAGTCACAGGAAGAGCACATGAGACATTTGGAAATGGTGTTGGAAACCTTGCGTGAACACCAATTATATCCCAAATTACCCAAGTGTGAATTTTGGAAAAATGAAGTTAAGTTTTTGGGGCATATCATTTCTCGTGATGGGATATCTGTTGACCCTGAGAAAATTGAAGTGGTGGTGAAATGGAAACCGCCTAAGAACGTTTCTGAAGTTTGAAGTTTTCTTGGATTGGCTGGCTATTATCGTCGATTTGTAAAAAAAAAATTTCATGTAAAGCTAGGCCATTAACTCAACTCACCAAGAAGGAGGTCAAATTCATTTGGAGTAACGAGTGTCAGATGACTTTTGATGAATTGAAAGAACACTTAACTTTCAGCTCATATTCTTGCAGTACCTAATAAGGATTTACCGTATAATGTATATATCGATGCATCAGGAGTCGGTTTGGGATGCGTACTTATGCAACAGGGCAGAGTCATTGCTTATGTCTCTCGACAATTAAAGGCTCATGAGCAGAATTACCATGTGCATGATTTGGAATTAGCTGTCATTGTTTTTGCTCTCAAGATTTGGCGGAGTTATTTGTATGGTGTTAAATTTGAAGTCTTTTTAGACTATAAAAGTTTGAAAATTTTATTTACTCAGCGTCACTTGAATCTTCGTCAGAGACGTTGGATGGAATTTATCAGAGATTATGATTTCTCTTTGGAGTATCATCCTGGATAAGCAAATGTAGTAGTCGATGCCCTTAGTCATTACCCTCGAGGTTCTCTTTCGTGCCTCATTCTAGAGGATTAGAGAGATGTTTAACTCTTGAAGCTTTTGAGTTTCAACTTCATGATTATGGGCATTCTGCTAGGTTATTCAATGTGATAGCTACTCCCAGTCTTCTACAACGTGTGAAAGGAATGCAGAAATTAGATGACGAATTAACAGAAAAATTTGATCAAATATAAGATGGTGAAGAATTTAATGATTGGAATATTAGGCAAGATAATTGCTTATACTTCAAGAGTCGTATTGTAGTACCGAATGATTCTGATTTAAGACAGTTTATTCTTTCTGAACACCACAAGTCCAGATTTGTCATACATCCTGGGTCTACCAAAATGTATCAAGATTTGAAGCACTAGTATTGGTTGAATGGTATGAAACAGGATGTGATTGAGTTTGTTTCAAGGTGTTTGACGTGTCAACAAGTAAAGGCTGAACATCAGAGACCTGCTGGTTTATTGCAGCCTCTGCCTATTCCGGAGTGGAAGTGAGATAGGATTGTCATGGATTTCGTGTCTAGACTTCCCAATACACCTAAAAAACTTGATGCTATTTGGGTCAGAGTTGATCGATTGACTAAGGTCTCTAATTTTATTCCAGTGAGAATGGACTTTTCAACATCTAAATTCAGTAGGCTATATGTCGACAATATTGTTCGATTGCATGGAGTTCCTTCTAGCATCGTGTCGGATCGAGATCCAAAGTTTGCTTCTAAATTTTGGAAAGCATTTCAACGAACTTTGGGTACCAAATTACATTCAGCATAGCACATCATCCTCAGACCGACGGTCAATCAGAGAGAACTATTCAAATTCTTGAAGACATGTTGCGATTTTGTATTTTGGATTTTGGTGATAGCTGGATTAACCATTTGCCATTAGTGAAATTTGTTTATAATAACAGCTATCAGGCCAATATAGAAATTTCTCCTTATGAAGCTCTGTACGATAGACCATGCAGATCTCCTCTTTGTTGGGCTGAACCTGAAGAGCGTGCATCTCTTGGTCCCAAAATAATCCAGAAAACTACAGATAAAGTTCAGACCATTAAAGAAAGACTGAGAACTGTTCAAAGTCGCCAAAAGAGTTATGCAGATTTGTTGAGGCGCGAAGTAGAATTCGATGTTGAAGATTTAGTATTTTTGAAAGTCAAACCAAGGAAAGGCGTCAGCCGATTCGGAGTCAAAGGAAAGTTAGCTCCGAGATATATTGGGCCTTTTAGAATTATTGAGCGCATTGGCCCTTTGGATTATCGTTTGGAGTTGCCCCATCAGTTGAGGTATGTACATAATGTTTTCCACGTGTCTATACTGAGGAAGTATGTGGCTGATCCTGACCACATTATTTCGTGGCCCGAGATTCTTATTCAACCTGATGTGTCATACGATGAAGTACCTGGAAGAATTTTGGGACGCGATGTCAAAGTCCTACTCCATCGAGAAATTCCAGTGGTTCGTGTTCACTTGAGGAATCATTCTGAAAGAGAATTAACGTGGGAGATAGAATCTGAAATGATTGCGAAATACCCTCATTTGTTTGAGGTGACTTTTGAGGTTATACTAAATTTCAGGGACAAATTTCTTAAGGGAGGAAGATTGTAATATTTAAGGAAAAAAAAGGATTATTAATTTCATAAACTAAAAATTAAAAACTCTAACAGGTTTTCCTCTTTTTTTTCTCTCTCTCTCTCCTGTCTCTCTCGCAGTCGCCTCCCTTTTTCTTTCTCCCAAAACCAACGAAACTCCGATCCAAATTCGTGATTTTTCGTTCGTTTTCGTCAGATTGTAGCCCCAAAATCTTATTCGTCATCTTCTTCTCTACATTTTGACGTGCGAAAATCGCACTTTGACCCTCGACGTCGAAATGGAGTTTTTCAATCTCGGATTTCGACATTTTCTGAGCGGTTCCGGCTCGGATCTACCTTCAAAGGGTTAGAACTAAGAGTTTCGCACCTAGATTAGTGGGTGACAAAACTTTATTCACAGAAACCGCGAGCTTTACCAAAAACCACCGCGGGTTTTTGACTTCTGGCGACGTTCCGGTGAGTTTTCATTGTTGAAAATACTCATTTAACGTTTATTGTTGTATTTTTGTCCATGTTTGTGAGTTTGGCTAAATTTGGAGGAAAAACTATCTCGGGAGCCACCGTGTACGGTGCCCGGAAATCGTCTGACGACAGAGCTATCCAGCAGGCGGCGGTGGTCGACCCAACGGGTCGAATCCACTGACCCGACCCAATGGTCGAATCTACTGGGTTGACCCAGTAGAATTAATTCATTGGGCCGACCCATTGGGAACCCAGTGGTTGTGACCCGGCCCGATTGACTGGTCAACCAGTCAACCGTTGACATTGAACGGTCAATTGTTGACTAATCAACGAGTCAACATTGATGCGAAATAATAATAACATATATAAAATAAAAATAAAATAAAATAAAATAAAAATAAAAATATAATATAATTAATTAAATTAAATTGAAACAGAATTAAATAAAATTTAATTAAATTAATTTGATTTAATTAAAATAGAATTAAATTCAATTCAATTAAAATGAAATAAAATAAAATAAATTTAATTTGATTTAATTAAAATAGAATTAAATTCAATTCAATTCAATTGAAATAAAATTTAAATAAATGAAATGGAATTAAATTAGATTAAATAAAATATAATTTTATTTTGTAAATTAATTTCTAAACTTAAATGTATTATTGCAGGATTCTCTAATTCAGCCTAACTCAAGATTTAATATTATCAATTTCAACCTAACTTTTACAAGGAATTAAAAATGTAGGGGTTTTTATATTAATACTAGTTTTAAATGTTTAATTGTATTTATATTATTATTATTATTGTAATTTATTGTTATTGAACATATACATATGCATTGCACATTCATCATTGAACATGTGTGAGTTATTGTGCACAAATGGTTAATAGGGACGGCTAAGTCTGCCATTGGGTTTCGAATTCCTAAACCGAATTCTCGTCTTTATGGTTGCCACCACCTTAGAGTGAATGTATACACATCATCTGCACTGCACCTCATTGTGCATTTACATTATGGTTGCCACCACCTTAAAGTGGATGTAAACATATCATTTGCATTGCACTTCATTGTGAATTTACATATTTACGGATTGTTCAAGATTCTGTTTAAACATGTTTTAACATGTTATTTATTTATAATTTAATAATAAAAATAAAATTCATACTGAGAGTAGTCACTCACCCCCTTGGCTACAAACTTTGTTTTCAGGATCATTTCCGGATAAGGCCCAGTAAGGCTTATATTGGAGTTTAAATTCTCCAATTTGTATTTGAAAAATTTGAACGATGTATTCTTTTAAATTGTAAAACTTCTTGTGTATATTATTGGGTTGAAACATCTTATGCATGCTATACGACTATTTGGATTAAATGTTTGGGCTTGCTTGAAATTTTAAGACTTCCGCTGTTTGATTTCAATTGAATACCCAAGGCTCGGGCTCAGTGGTCGGGTTCCTTCGAGAATCGGGCCATTGGGCCCGGCGTCTGTCTAGGCCCGGTTTTGAGTCGTGACAAATCCAATGCTTGTTGGCCCTATCTTATATCTAAGGAATCTGGTACACTGCATAGTGATGCCACAATGTTAAGAAGCATTGTGGGTGCACTATAATATAATTATCTAATAAGATCTGATATTGTCTTTGTTGTAAATGAAGTGTGTTAATTAATGTATTAACATGTACAACGGCATTGATCGGGCATCACACCATGAGAACGCGACTAGTGGTTATCGGATACTTTTGGAGGTTTTTATGGAATACGAGATAGAGTCAAGAACATGGCCAATGGTGCAACTAAAATTATTTGGCTTCATCTCTTTTACAAGAAGTTGGTTTTTCATCTGTGACACTACAGTTAACAGTTTGTGAGAATGTTCGTGCGACATATCTTGCAAAGACCGGGTTCTTCTTTCAGCCCTGTAGTTTGCTCTTGGAAGAGGTTTAAACATGTATATATATATGTATTAGAACCTTAGGGTATAATTCCACTTTATGCTAAACTTTCTGAATAGTTATATAAGCATAGGTTAGTTACATTTGAATGTACTCCGTCTCTATCCTGAAAGTATCTCAGTTTCTATCCTGAAAGGCGTAAGGGCCTACAGTAAGATGGAGCGTATAGATCCTCTCTCTTTCAATGGCTGTGATTACTCATTCAAAGGTTCCTGAGATAAGGTTTGAACGAGTTCAAGCTTGGACAGTGAAGTTTTGTGTGTGATCCTCCTTACCTTTGGAAAACCATTTTCTCCATTATTCCTCGGTCTGATGGAAGGCCGTCGCCACGTTCTCTATCTGCCCATTTCTTCCTTGGCTGCCTCTTCTCTTGACCGCAACGTCTCTAAGGAAGAAGGCCTCTTTTTATCAAATTGGAGCATCGCCATTCGCTTCCTCTGTGTTCTCATAATAACTTTAGTTTCAGTTTTGGCCAATCACGAAGCTTCAAAGGGATTCAACGTCAGCATCGTAAACGACGCAAGAAAATCTCCGATCGGCCAACGGTTCGACCTAGCTTACGTCTCCAATGATAAAGCCACGCGCATTCTCCTCAACGCTAGCAGATTTGTCGAAAGCTTTCTTTACCCTAACGACAGCTTCCCAAAGAAACTCGTTCATTCCATCACTCTAAGGCTCGACGCTGAAACCCTAGCAAAACCCGTGAGTGTAGTTGAACTTTCCGAACAACAAGCTTTCGTTATTCATATGAGCCCTTTGGTGTTGCAAGAAATAGATGTTGATTCAGCCATCACGGCGGCAGTACGGCTAGGCATGGCTCGGGTGTGGCTATGGGACGGCCAGTCGATGGCTCCACCACTGCTCGTAGCAGGCTTGGTAGCGCATATAGCTGGGTTTCGAGACGTTGAATTGTTCGGCGTAAGGGAGTGGTCGGAATGTAAACACAGATGGTGGGAGGATGAGAATCCCGAGGTTGTCTCATATTGCTTGAATTACTGCGACACGCGGCACGAGGGATTCATCCAACGGTTGAATCAAAAAATGAAAACAAAGTGGGATGATCGGACAGTAGAAGATGCGATGGGAATTCAGCTCGGCATTTATGAGATCTAAATATATGTTTTATGGACAACCACATGTTCATGTGTGGATGTCATTTTTGGCTATGGATTGGATTGCAATTTGGAATTTATTTCTTTTTCGGATTTCTAAATATGATGTCTGGTTTTCTTGTTGTTTTTTTGTTCACGCGAGCGTCTTCTGGTGTCTAATTTAGGCCAAGTTCTAAGAAAAACTTAGGACGTAGTTATGTTTAGGCCATGGTCAAGTTAGCTACCTTATCATTTAAATTTGGTTTATTAAAAATTTACTATACAAGTTAAAAAGATTAAAGCCTCAACGAACATGTACTAGTGGAAATGCTAATTTGGTCTGATTTTACAGAAAACAAGATCATATCATTTTTTTTTATTTTAAAATTTGAATTAAAAATAAACATGCGGTACAATTTGATTTTGGTGCGGCTTGCTCTTGGTTTCTCCGATAACATAAAACAAAAAATAAATAAAGTCAGAAAAATTTAAAATATCAAAATCGATTAGTATAATAGTATGGAATTCAAGATAGAAAAATAGATCAAAATAATTACACAAATAAGTTAGATTATAATAATTATTACTTATAA
Organism: Begonia fuchsioides; assembly: GCA_003255005.1. Classification (NCBI taxonomy): domain Eukaryota; kingdom Viridiplantae; phylum Streptophyta; class Magnoliopsida; order Cucurbitales; family Begoniaceae; genus Begonia; species Begonia fuchsioides. Next base: position 257,509 of record QAOC01014974.1, read on the forward strand.
TACAAGAAAAATATAAAACACACATTTGTCAAGATAATTCATCCTATCGTTATTTTAATTAGTTAAAGCCCAAAATTTAACATGATCAAGAGAGGACCAGAAGCCGCTTAGGAATCCACCTTAACATCATGCTTGTACAACAACATAGTCAATGTTATTAGTTTGAGATTTAATTATCTTAAGAATTAAATTTTCTTATTTTTAATTAGAATGTAATCGCACGTTGCATTTTGCAAAATACCATTGCCACTGGAATACTCATTTATCATGAACTTGATATTTTAATTTCGATAATTTGATATGTGGAGCGAGCATGATTGCATATTAGTCACATGAGTTCAGGTAAACGAATGAGCTCATTCTTTTAAACCGTTATATTTTTTCAAAAAATACATAATAAAATAATAATTAAGGTCACGTAATTAAAATGGAATCATAAGACATAATTCATAAACTTTAAATCATTCTTTTTAAAATAAAATATTTCTTTTGAAGCACTTTTCGTAGAAAACTGTGAACATCTCATGATAAGTTTATTAGTTCAAAGTAGTCCAACCACTGAAACTATAGAGTTAGTACTATAAAAACGGGAAGGGTCAAGATTGATTTACAGCAAATATCAAGAGCATTAAAACGATATCAAATGCACACCGTAGGATTACGTGGGTTCAGACGAGGTGTCCTGCGTCCAAGGTAGAAGGGGTAGCGAATTTATTAAAAATAGATCAAGTACATAGAAAACACGATAGGGTTTTGCTCAGATCTAGATCCAGATGTTACAAATTCTCTCCACAGGCTAAAAACTACTCTCTTCTCACGATTTATTGTACATACCTCGTCCATGGCTTCTTGCTTCTCTTCTTCTCCGAGGAAACACAGCGCACACCCAGATAGTACGCACCTTCAACATGAATCTCTTTCTCTTGAAGTAAATCGTAGCTCAGAAAAATCACATTTCTGAGAGCTTTTTCTCTCTTTTATTGAAGACTTCTGATGATAACTGTTAAACTGAGCAACCGTTTATTTTACAGGTGTACAGCAGGATGGGATCACCCAACAACATGCAGTCCAACTTACTGAATGAAACCATAATCCTTTCAAACGTAAACTACATTTTAAAGTATTAAAGTCAAATTATTCGATAAGTACTTATTGAATTATTTAACCTAAAACGCTTTACATTGCGTAAGAGTTTATTGGGTTTTTTTTTCATCTACCCAAAAACAAATTTAATCCATAAGAAACCAAGAAGAAGATAAATCAAAGTTTTCTGCTCTGTTAAATTTCATGGATTGAAATCTTCAGCCTTTTCTGCTCTTTAACTTTCTTCTTTGATCGTTGTTATCCATGGTCTTCAAATGACCCTTCTTCAACAATTAAATTCAAATTTATCTAACAAATCTCTACTCTCTTCTCCGAAAAATCTCTTCAATTAATTTCTAGAATCTTATCACTTTCTTGTCTTTTCGTATTTGATCTTCAATACGTAGAATGTGTGACGCTCCTTCATAGCATATATGTACTTAGTTGATTTATCATTGGGCAGAACAGATACTTGTGTATTAAATTCTTTTCAAGATTACATACTATCAAATTCAATTCATTGGTTATATTTTGAGCGATGTCCACAAGATACATCGGTTATCCTTTATAAATTAGAATCCAAATTTGCAGGCTTTTTACAATTTCAAGTTCCTTTTCAAACCGTGTAATTATGAAAATTATTGCTTCCAATTTCAAGTTCCTCTACATGAATCTCAACCATAGGTTCCTCGAGATGTATCCGTGAATCTAATATATAGAAATATTTTTTTTTAATTTCTTGAGCTTTATCTCAGTCATGCCAATTTAAGATTTTATATTATAGTTTTAAAATATTTGTTGTTGCTCACAAAATAATTACACATAAAGGCTTCAAGATCAACGAATTGGAGACTAATTTTTTTACTAGGCTTGCTAAGATTTACGACATTTGTGATAAAGTCTATAGTTACTCAGTAGAGTCACTACAATACCCATTCATATATATAGCTATTAGTTAATGATAATTCGATGAAGTTTCTCCAAAAGTTTCTCTCAATACTTTTTCACCCATTGAATAATGAGAAAGACTGATTAGAGTTTGAAAGTTGTCAAGGAAATCACAGTAAATTTAATTTCTTTCCTATTTCATTTTATATATTTTTCAAATGTATTTTTCGTCAATCCATTACTCTAATTAATTCTGTTCTACTAAGAATTGTGTTAGATCTAGTATACATTTATAAATTAATATTGCTTTGATAATCAAGAAAAAAAACTTGTAAAAATAAAAATGAAAAACAAAAATGCTGCCTATTTTACATGCCATGACAACTGCCACAACATTATGAAAATTGAAATGGAGATAATGATAAGAAAACATAATTAAGTTGCATCTTTGTAGTGCATATTTTTATATCGACCCCCTGAGGTGTTCTAATGTTCATGAGGCATCGACTAGATGGGTTTACACAAATTTATATTCTTGTGATCATCCGTGGTGAACTTATTTCTGTGAAAATATTTCAAAAAGAAAAATACAATCATCATCTTTGGATCATTGGTCCATAGAGCAACAATTTTAATTCATTTTATAAGACTTCAGGCACAATCAATCATACGAAAATTAATTGGTGATACAATAGGTGCATACTCTAACTTTATAGTTGACCATGGAAATTAACTCACAATATAATTGACTATGGGAATTGTTTTTGCATATCCTTTCTCTAGTTGCTTTAAGTGATCAGCTACTACACTTCCCTTCCTTTTCCATTTGTAGTTTCTAAATCAAATTCTTGGAGTAATAGGAACCATCTTATCGAAGATTAAGCATCTTTATTTCGAATCAAATATTTAATCGTTAACTCTGCATAAAAGTGTTTTTTTCAGATAATAAATTCAATGGACAAAGTTTTCGTTTCTCTGTATAGGAGCCTCTCTTACAAATACCTTGCGTCTTACATTAATTCAAACAATTGAGACTAGTGTGGAGCTATAACGGGGGCTGAAGCTAGTTTTTTTTTTTTTTTTTTTTATTTCGAAATGCTTGGTCACATGCATAATCAATACCTGCAAGCCTGTGATGGTGTGCGTGGGAATCAACTAGTTTTGTTGGTTTGAGAAAAATTGTTCTTTCTAAAGTAAAATCATATAATCTATTTTCTTCAACATAGCAATAATTAAGTAAAATATAAAATTAGAGTAAAGTCTTAACTTCAATAAACATAATTAAATTAATTAATTTTTTCTGTTAGTCTTTAGAATAATAAAAATAATAATGGCTTGGTTTGGTTTTTGTTGGTTTTTAAGGATCCAAACCAAAGACAAAACTACTAAATTGAGCTTTTAATGCGTGGAACCAAAGTTGCCACCTGAACCGAATCAATTTCACCGATTTTAGTTTTGTTTGTCTGTTCTTGTTCAATTTTGCAAAACAACTTGGGTCGAGACGCAACCACATGTTTCAAAACTTTGGTTGCTGCAAGTGGCTTTGCTTTGGCATGAAATGCCATTAAAGTTTAAGTTGTTCATTTTAAAATTGTGTAAAAATTATTTTTGGGCATGAGTTTTTGTAAAATAGGCAAAATCAAACCTGAGTTTTTTGAAAATAAAATTTGGGCTCGTCGGACGCATCTCATTCGTCCAATATGCGTTTGAGCGAGGCATGATCGGACAAGAAATTATGCATCATTCGTCCGGTATTCGTCTGAGTGAGGTATGATCGGACGAATGAGGCAAGAAATTCTTGCCTCATTCGTCCGATATGCGTCCAAGCTTTGCCACATTCGTCTGATATGCGTCCGATAGCCCAAAAAAACTATAAATTCGACGTTCTTTCTCATTGAATCACACTTCAAAAAAATAGTTCTATATTGGCTATAATGGCTGGTAGCTTGATCAACTGGTGGTTAGAAGCGACGAATAACGAAGAAGATGAAGTAGAAGAAAGTTAATCAAATATGAATTGGGTTTACGAACCTAATACATATGTCCCCCATTTGCAACATTTTGATGGTGGATATGATGTAGAGGTTCAATCTTTCTCAGATTGAGCAAATATGATGGCTTTGACTACGTCACCTGAATCAGACGAGGAAGATGTTGCCAGAGTTTTGAGCTTGCCAACGACGGCCGAGAGCGAGCTTTATCTTGGTAAAAGGTACTCTTCCGTTAAAATTTTGAAAGATGAAATAACGAACAATGCATTATTAATGGATATGGGATAACTTTCAAAAGAAGTGATCCAAAGAGACTAACAGCGGCATGTATAAAGAATGTCCATGGTGCCTTCATGCTTCAAAGATGCATGGGGAAGAAACAATTCAAATTAAAACTTTCGTTGATAGTCATACTTGTGCTCGAGTATTGGAAAATCGACTTGCATTGGCAAAATGGGTAGCGACCACATATCTCGACAGGTTCAAGAGTCAGCCTATATGAGAAATCCCATCTATTATTGAGATGGCGCGTAAATATCACAATGTTATCATAACTTCAGGTATTGCAATTAACAGTCGCCTAGAAGCTCGATGTTTGAATGAAAGATTTGGCGAAGAACAATTTCAATTTCTTTGACAATATGGAGATGAGCTCCTGAGGTCCAACCCTAGTAGCAGGATAGGCATTCAGTAAAAAGTATTGTACGACACAATTGAATGAGTTGTCTGTGAGTTTCAACGAATATATGTATGTCTTTTTGCATCCGTGAAGGCAATTGTCGAATTCGCCAGACCAGTCTTATGTTTGGATGATTGTCACTTGAAAGGTGCATGTCCCGGCTATCTTCTAACGGTTGTCAGTATTGACTCTGACAATGGACTCTATCCTATTGCATATGCAGTAGTGGAGTCGGAGTGCAGAGATTTATGGAGTTGGTTTCTCGAACAGCTAAGACAAGATGTTAACAGTTCAAACGAATTTGGGTGGACTGTAATATGAGATAGACAAAAAAGACTTGTCAATGCAGTTCAAGAGAAGCTTGGTGATGTGGAGCATAGATTTTGTCTCACACATCTATATGTCAATTTTCAGAAAACCTTCCGTGGACAAGTATACAAACAGTTTTTATGGAACGTTTCACATGCCTAGACCGAACCCGAGTTCGAACGCCATATGATACCGTCATAACCCATTGGCTGCTGAATATTTAAGAGCTATTCCAAAAGAAACATGGGCAGCACATGCCTTCTCGTCGAACTCAAAATGTGAAATGAGTTTGAATAATCTCAGGAAGTCATTCAACAACGTTATTCTCGCAGCTAGAGACAAACACATCGTCACAATGTTGGAAATGATACGTAAATCTATAGTTGTTCGTATTGTGAAAAGACACGAGACGATGCTTCAAAGTTCGGATATGTTATGCCCAAGAATAAGGCAAATCTTAAATCAAGCGACCCGAGAGGCGAGAAATTGGAGTGCCGTGTTTTCTGGAAATGCCATGTATGAAGTTAGCAATGACAGAAGGCAATTCATTGTCAATATAGGAACTCAGAATTGCAACTGGTATAGGTGAGAACTAACAGGGATTTCGTGTGTCCATGCTATCTCTACTATGCAGTAGATGCGTGCGGCAATCGATCAATACGTACACCAATACTATATCGGGAGACATACCTGCGGATGTATTCATACTACATTGCACTGATTGCTGAACGTGAGATGTGGCCGTCAAATCCTGTTGGATATGGTATACCACTAGCAGTTAGGCACAGACCTAGTCGACCGAAGAAGAAAAGAACAAAAGACGTCAATGAGACCCAACGTAGCAGCACTTCCATAAGTCGAAGAACCGGCACCGTGCAATGTGGTATGTGCGGTAGAAGTGGGCATAATAAGAAATCATGTCCCGGAAGAGCCTCCACCTTAGCCGCTCGACTATCTGCCGCTAAGGAAGACATGTTCATGGGCTTCAACGTAGGCACACAAGAGTCACAAAATAATCCACGAGAATCAATGCCAGAATCCGTCCAAAATCCAGAACCACGTAGAATGTGGCCAGCCTAGCCGAGATGGATAAGACAATAATATTATAAATGTATTATAACGTTGAAGAAAAAATATGTTCATTACAAATTTAAAAAAGTACAATGATTCTCTAAAGGAAAAAAAGTACGATGATAATGAAAAAGTAACTAAAAATCGTCACAATCTGATGGGGGCTATAGAGGATCCTGGTCAAAAGGAGAAACTCGAAACATCCTGGCCGGATCTAGCGTCTGCCTCGTCTCATCCACTGTGTGCTCAATCCTGTTTATCTGCTGCATATGCGTGGAATGATAATTGTCCATCCGTTGCATCTGCTCGGCATGGTAACTGTCCATCCGCTGCATCTGAATGGTATGAAACAGGTTCATCTGCTCCATCATAAGCGTCAATGTTGACTCATGATACGAGGTCTGCGGCATCTGACTACCAGAACGGTCGGAAGGTCATGGCATCTCACTCATCGAAGGTGCAGAAGGTCCTGACATCCCACCAAAAGATGGCTCTGCCATGTCAACATAGGGACGAGTGGGCATCTGGGTAAAATCCAGGGGATCATCCTGAGCGGGAAGATCAACGTCCGGATCGAAGTGCATCCGAGTGGCTGCCGTGTCCCTCTTGTCTACCCACGTATCGCCCACCTCTATCAAACTCATCCTCCCAAGTTGACGACGATCAAAAGTATCATGGACCTGGGGCTCCCTTATCACCTCACCCCGAGGAATCTGTCCACATAGTACGGAGATGAGTTTTGTAATCAAAACTCCGTACGAGAAGTTTTTCTTAACCCCCCTATGAATCTCACCCATTTGACGCAATATTAAATATTCAGGGTTGAATCGAGTTCCAGTATAACGACAACACATAATATATAAGTTCATATGAGTTACCAGCTCGCGATATCCGTCCCTTGGAAGAATTGTTTGAGATGTCATGTTCTTGATCACCCGAGCTACCACATTAAGCTCGTTCGCCTTCGGCTTCATCAAATAATCTGCTCGATAACTCAAACATCCCTACCAAACCAATGTCAGCAGTCATCTGTCGAATCCTCAGGCCTTCAAATGCTGAGAATACAACTGGTCGAGGAGGTATGACCGACCGTAACGAGAAGATTTCGTCAAAGATCGTCTCGGTTGAAAGCGAACGAAATTCGCCACGATGTCCTCTTACCGACAAAAGCGAAGCAGAAACTCCAACTTCCGAGGGCTGGGACGATCTGTCATCATCATTGCGGTGCTATCCGACGATTCTGATGCGTTTTCCACGACCGAAGTTCATTTTTGCAAAAATATGAAAATTTTGATAGAGCTTCGCTAAGACTTCCGAAAGATAAAAAAATAGGAAACTCAGCCCAAATTTATAGATTTTGGGCCAATCGGACGCATGCTTGCCTCACTCGGACGAAAGCATGCGTCCGAGTGAGGCATGATCGGACGCATATTGGACGAATGAGGCAAGAATTGCTTGCCTCATTCGTCCGATCATGCCTCGCTCGGACGAATGAGTTGCGTCCGACGAGCCCAAATTTTATTTTCTGAAAATTCAGGCCCGATTTCGCCTATTTTACGAAAACTCAGGCCTAAAAATAATTTTTACCCTTTAAAATTTACAAGTTGAAGATGGTCAATTATCTAAAATTGAATGTTTTAAAAAAGTTTATCTTCGAATTTGGTTACATCATGTCTATAGAAAATATTTAAAAGAGAAATATTTGTCAATGTAATTTTAAAAAGTCCAAACAACGAACAGTGTACTTGTATGTTATATACCATTCAAAAAACAGATGATGATATAAGTAAAATGAGATGATAAATTTTAAAAAAACAAATGGTGCTAAATTTCATAATTGTCAAGAAATAAGGTGGGACTCTATCTTTTTCTCTTCACCACCATATTTTATTATTTCTATATTTAAAAAGTTGTATTTCCCGATCGAATAATTGATATTTTCATCCTCAGAATAAGTCTACTAAGCGAAGTTATTATTCATGAGAGCTGCATAAAGCACTAAATTCCAGGTATCAGGAACCCCAGAGAGGCACCAATGGCTACAGTCCAGGCCTCGGTGCCCTCCATCACCGTAGAGAGAGGGGTGGCCGTCTTTTCTGAGTTGCGAGAGGGCTGTCACGTTGAGCAACCCGACAGGCTTCGCCATTGCTCCCAACACTCTCTCCACCACAAGCTCAGCCGGCTCTGATCCGCCCTTATATGGAGGAACTATTGGCTGTGTTTCCGCCCTACAATCCTTTGTCTTTGGATTTGCCCAAGCCCTTGAACTGTTTGTATCGTATAGCAAAAAAACTGAAGTCAATTTTAACGCAAACAGTGAAATCTTAACTTTACTATAGATTTATAGTAATATATTTACATACTTGCCATGGACAGGAGAAATGCCCTGAAAGAAGACCTTGGTTCGAGCAGGATCCACATTGGCATCCACCCACCCCGCCCAAGTCTTCAACGCCTTCCCGAATGCAACCAATCTATTCATGTCCTTGGAAAAAACTCCCTTTTCTTCGATCAAATCCCATCTGCAACCACACAAAACAAACCTCCAGTTATGTCGAGTTAAACATAGGTATCGTCAAGCTTAAAAGGCGTTGCAATCTGACGGTTGTTTTCTTCCGGTGTGGAGCCACCAGTGCCAGGTGTTGAAGATCAGATAGTCAACTCCATTCTTCCACTTGTTCCCACTCTGGATCGAGTCCAGCTTCAAGATTCTCCCTTTTTTTGTAGTAACGATGTCGACAAGATAAGCATTCCTGGACAACATCAACTTTACATCATATACCTGCATGTACATAGGATTATAAGTGCACGGCGGACTATCAATCTTTAAAACGAAAACTTTTAGATTCGAGGGGAACTCACTGGAAACGTGAAGGTGGAGAGGTCTCCATTTTTTACCAAGGTGTAATTAAGACCTGGAGAAGCAGCGTGAAGCATGCAAGTGAGTGACTGCCACTGGTTTAAACTCAACGAGTCTCCGACAAACATCACTCTTTTTCCTCTCAATTTTTGAAGTAAGTCGAGCCCCTTGAACCTATGGCCATCATTAACATAATTATAATTAGTCAACCGTTGTTGAACAGATGCATCGGCAAAGCATGTAAGTTCATCAAAACAATCATTGTATGGGCTGTGTAACTTTTCGAAGTAAAGCTTCTCAGCTGTAACAGATGAAAGATATTGATGAAATAATCAGAAGCAGTAGTGGTCAACAGAACTTAGCAGCAAAGTCTTCGGGGTAAAATACCATCCACCTATTCTAATGTGAAAACTCAGTCAGTTGTATTTCACGCTCGACCTCACAATTTGTTTGTGGTTGTAGACAGATATAGAATAAAGCTGTTAATGTAATAATTAGAGATTAATTATATTCAACATACAATTATTACGGGTATGGTTCTTCGATGTGTTAGTTTTCGTACTATATGTACATATCACAAGAAATTTCACGTTAATATGCATAATTGTTTCCACCAATCAACATAATGGTGTTAAAGAGGTTCGATGGAACCATGTGGGGTCTCTATTTTCGACGCACATTTGAATGTTGAAGGATGTGATTGTTTTAAACTAAAATAACAACAAATCTATTTTCTATGTATATTCGAACGTGAAAGATGTGTTTATTTGTAAACTAAAATAATAACATAACATTATATGTCGTTTCCTAGGAAGCGAAACGTAAAACCTAATTCAAGTTGTTCGTGACTTATGATTGTTGACTATTTGCATTTACCCTAGGAATGGAAACTCTCATGGACCATAACCCTACCAACTAGATTATCTGCCTAGTGATTCTAAAATTTATTTTCAAATAAAAAAATGATGAACATCTCCGTAACTTCGTCATCTCCAAAAGTGATAAAAAGAATAAAGAACGAAGTAGAGAGATGAACAGGTCCAAACTAGCCCTTAAAATCATGCATAATTCCTGCCCGCGGTGGTGGTTACCCCGTCAATGAGAAACAAAAGGAAGCGACAACTGAACTCCTTGTACACATGGGATAGTCCCATCTTTTCCATGTTCATGCATAATTTGGAATTATGTATAAAATTTGTTATCATATCTTCCTTTTACACACCTTTTTACCATCATTTCTCATGAAAATCTTCTTCCTTCAAGGAGCCTTCGAATAAAACCTAACCAGCAACAGTATTGTTTTGAAAAAATGAAGATTTTTTTTTCTAACGATAGATCAACTGCTTTAGGTAACTTTTTTGGAAGTGCACTATCTAGTATCTTCCTTCACCCAACTAACTTACCCAAAAAATAGTCATTTTTCTAGGTTGGTAGAAGAGAAACACAATAGTCAGTCGCGTATGGCAAGCCTAAATCACATGCAAAAGACAAAACTCGACGCAGAAATAAGCGTCCTTCTCTATACTATCACACAAAAATGATTTTCGACAACGTCAAGTTGAAAAAGTAGTGGTCTGAAAACGTTCTTTCATCAAGCGAATTTGGTTGGAATAAAACAAAATAATGCAGAGAGCCAACTAAAACAGGCACAGAAGCTGCATTAACAGATATGGAAAAAATCATGGACTGCCATGGAAGGTGTGGAGAGATATCAACAGATCACTACGATAAAATAAGAATTCAATGTTAGAACTATTCAAAACATGGAGTACCTGGGTAAGGAACAAGTATTGGGTTGCCATCTATATTTGAGATACTGTTTGTCTGGGCGGCCATTGCTCGAGCAATCAAACTGAGTCTCTATGAACGGGCATCTCGAAGAATCATAAAGGGGATATGAATTGTCAAAGACCCATTTCCCTTCAGAATAGTTGCAAGCATTCTTTATAATTCTTCCGTGCACTTGGTGCAACAGAGCCAGCAAGAAGATTGCTGAAGTAAGTTCTAACACGCCCATCTGGAGTGCGTTAGGAGGGAGAGAGAGTTTGGAAGAACTCACGGGGCCACTTGCAGAGAGAGAAGACGATTGTGGCAATCATTTTAAAGCAATTAGAAAGTCAATGGGCTGTTTTAGGTGACTGCAAATGTAATCGATGATTGGCTGTGAGTCGTCCATAGTTGGCAAGTGAATTTAAGAAACATAGATATGGCTGGATACAATTTTCTGTGCTTGTTAGGGAAAGTACAGCCAATACTCTTCCTGCCAAAATATCCTCAAGTTCATCTCAATAGTACTACTCAATATGTTGATCATCGGCATAGATTTACTTTTTATCATATTTTCTTAAAAGACACTGACATATCTAATTGTGATTAATGCAATAAATATCATAAATAATTATTTTAATTATTATATATTAAATAAATTTTAATTAAATCAATTACAATATGTGTCAGCATATAAATAAGAACATATGATCATAAGCTAATACAATTTAAAACTGGAGAAATTAATCTATACATACATGTTACCGTAAGTTAATATTAATTTTAACAACTACTATTGAAAATAACCTTGTTTATATAAGAATATATATTTTTATTAAATTTATTTCATTTTTTTAAAAAAAGAAAAACATTGATATGCCCACCGAATTTGAAACATACATGTATTTGTGAGTGCACATGCATTTGTAAAGTTCATGAATTTAAACAGTTGATGCATATTATTATACGTGTACAAGAGTCTAAAATGGAGAGAAGTTCTCTCTTTCTCGAAACATTTTTCTTTCTAAAAACTCCTATCAAGAATTCATTTTTAGTATTCCTATACCTCACAACCTTTCTCACTTTATATTTCACAATGACTAGTTGTTGGAGTATTTTTCCATGAAATATGTTAAATCTTTTGTTATGTCATGCTCATGCACGGCAACGATCAACGTATGGCTTCTTGGTTCGATAATCTTTGGAAGCTCGAATTTGTAAAATCTTAGATCTTGATTAACGGAAAGACGCCTCTTATTTTGAGGTCTGAGTCTTGTAGAAAATACAATAAGATCTTGATTGCTTGAACCTCTGTTTAGAAGCATATTATTATTTATAATTCAAAATTATATAATATTTTTGAAAAGGTAAAATGCTGTAGCCTTGTACAGTGGTTCACCTTTATTCTTCAATTTTTAAAATAGTAAACATCAATTGACACTTTGAATAGTTGAGATGTTTGCAATTAACACCATAAACTATATTTTTCAAGCGCTGAGCACCTCAAACTAATGGATTTCGGAAAGAACACCCGAATGTCAAAACGTCGTTTGCCTTCTGCAGCTTATGAGATTCTCCTCTCTCAAAGTCACTTCAACCCTAAAATTTAATTACTCGCTCTATTCTCAATTGATTGTTTCTGCTTAGTCGGTTGTTCGTGCTTGCGCTCACGCTAGTGCTCACTGTCGCTTGGTCTTTTGCTCGTGCTCGTCCTTGCTCAGTCGGTTACTCTAAATCATGCTCCTTTTCAACAATTGTCCTCTTTCTATCAAAAGTTCTTCTCATAGGTCGGATCGAGTCGGATTGGGCAACGGTATTCGGTCGGCAAAGTCGAAATTCGATCAGACGTTCGGATCGTTATTGGATTCAAAGACGATCTAATCCAATCCGAACGTCAGATTGCCGTTTATAATCGAACTACAAATCGAAAATCTGAAATCCCCAAATTCGTAACCCTTTCTAAAATCCCGACGATCGACTCTGAACCCCGCGACAGCTTCTGCAACTATCGACGCAACGATACAATCAACATCTACAACTCCTGCGACAACTACGAATCCTGCTCAGTCTGCCCCTAATCCAAGAAAAATAGCGTTGAGGGCTGCATGTTGGGATCATTTTACATTGGTTGAAGGATGTGATCCGAAAGATCCGGGAGCTAGCTGCAACTATTGTGGCAAAAAATATGTTTGTCATACGAAGAAGGCGGAAAGTTCGAATATGACAAAGCATTTGAAGAGTTGCAAAAAGTATTTGTTGGCCACAGATCAATTACAGAAGAAGTTGTCTTTTACTACGCTGAAAGGGGAAGCAAGCTCGTCTTCTGTATCATCTTTTATGCAGGCAGAAGCGCGTAAAGTACTTACGAACATGATTATAACTGATGAACTGTAACACCCCATTTTTTTTGAGTAACCTAAGCTTGTATGAATATAGCACATTATGGTAAGATTAGAATATGTGTTAAGGGATAATAGATGTTGAGGTAGTATTACACTTTTGAAATAGTAATTTAGATGATTTGGAAACAAAGTTGGATGTTGGAATAAAAGTTGTTAAGTGTTGGAGGTTTGTAGAGAAAGTTATAGGTTCTGGAAAATTTTGGGTCGACACAACTTTGTGTTGGGTCGACATAACTTTGAAGGATTCGTCTCTGGAAAATTTTAGGTCGATACAACTTTATGTTGGGTCGACATAACTTTGAAGAATTCGTCTCTGGAAAATTTTAGGTCGACACAACTTTGTGTTGGGTTGACATAACTTTGAAGTATCCATCTCTAGAAAATTTTAGGTCGACACAACTTTGTGTTGGGTCGACATAACTCTTAAGAATCCGTCTCTGGAAAGTGAGGGTTCGACACAATGGTTTGCTTGGGTCAACACAATGGATTTGGATGTGTCGACCGCTCTTTGAAGATATCCAAAAAATGTTTCATCTTCCACCGTTCCACGCGTGATATTGTTTAAAAAATTCATTATTTCAGCCTTAACTATGACTCAGTTCACCCTCTCCCAAAGTTCTCTCTGATCTAACATGAGAAATTTAGGGTTTTGTGATAAAAGTGTGAGATTTTAGTGTTTTGTGCCAGAAACTTTGATGTTTAAGAACTAGAAGTGCAAGAGAAGGAAAAACTTACGACTCAAGCCCTGAGGTACCCGAAAATACCTTTAAGATATTCATTTTGATGCTGTAATAACTTATAAAGGATGAAATTTACGTTACATGGTTAAGAATACATGAAATTGTGAAGGTAGTTTATGAGTATACAATTTATAAGTCATGTTAACCAGTTTTTGAAATGTAAATTTTACAAAGTCTTTGAGTTACAATTTGGTCATGATCTTTTCTAATGATGTGTAGCCAACATTCTAAGGTTTAGATTGATACCTTATTTATTCTGATTCGATTAGTGTAGCGAATGTTGTGTGTATCGGAAGTTGAGGTAAAAACAGGGTATGAACTAATAGAGTCATGTTATACCCGATTTTAAAGATGTAGCATTTATGAGGCTTTAAGTGATAATCTGATCACAACGTCTTTTAAAGAAATGTATTAGACAGAATAAGGAAGAGATTGATAACAATTACATGGAATTTAGATAAGTATAGAAAGAGTTATGAGCCCCGAAAGTTAGGTGAAAAATAGAAATAAAATATTGAGTACTTATTTTAGTTAATTGTGATTTTTAAGGTGTTCTTGAAGACAAATCAAGGAAATTAAAGGAAAGTGAATAGAAATTCAGCTTTGAAACGAGGTAAGATTATGATGCATGTGATTGGCCCTTAAGGGGGACTACATTATAAAGATTAAGATTATTGTTTGTTAATGCTTTGATGAATATATTGGACTTTTTGGGGTGTAATGCACAATACACCGACCTCAATTCATTTGAGGGTTGTTTGTGTGCTTGATTGACATTGTTTGTTAGATTCAATGATATAATAAATGCATGTTTTGTTTATTAAGCATTGTACATGAATCATGCATCATGTTTTACTCAAAACAACGAAAATGAATTTCTCAAGCATGATTTTCATAGACAACAGAACATGATACGAAGAAAGAACAAAGGAAGCTTCATGAATTCATGTAACAGTTTGTTGTCGAGGAGTGATTTGAGTTGGTTGTCTTTTGTGGACGTCATAGTTAACCTCTCAATTTCCCATCATAGTTCGCATCACAATAATCTCATAGCTACGGAAACTAAAGAAAGAATGAATGTCAAAGTTGAAATGAAATTGCATAGTTTTACAAAAGTTCATGCATGTTACACATTTTATAGTTTTCATGTCTTACTGAGCTTTAGGCTCATTAGAATGACTTTATAATGTAGGTGAACAGTTTGATGATCAGAATGAAAATCAATGATGATGAAGGGTGTCCATTAGGGGTGGGCGGATCCGACCCAATCCGACGATCCGATCGGATTGGATCGGATTCGGTCGGATCGGGCAAAGGTAATCGGTGAGGTTTTTTTGTTTTGATCCGATGTTCGGATTGATTATCGGATCGGATCGCTTATCGGATTGAGAGCGATCCGATCCGATCCGATAGTCAATCCGAACGTTTAAAACTTTAAACTTAACGAAAATGCTTAGCTCAGTGCGATTTTGCTTTCTTTCCTTTTGCAGCACGATTCTGAATGATTTAAGGAAAGAATTCCGGCACTGGGCGATTTAAGGAAAGAATTCCGGCGCTGCGCGATTTAAGGAAAGAATTCCGGCGACAGCGCCGACGAACGCTTAGAGTAGATTTTGCTTTCTTTCCTTTTGCAGCACGATTCTGAATGATTTAAGGAAAGAATTCCGGCGCTGCGCGATTTAAGGAAAGAATTCCGGCGCCAGCACCGACGAAAGCTTAGAGTAGATTTTTCTTTCTTTCCTTTTGCAGCACGATTTTGAATGATTTTCCTTCGATTTAAGGAAAGAATTACGGTTGTTGGATTTGATTGCACTGATGCGATTAAGGGAAGTTTTTTTGTCGATTTTATCGGATCCGATCCGATCCGATCCGATCGGATCTGTCAGAATCGGATCGGATTCGGATTCGGGTGTTTTGCGTTTAAAACGCTTATCGGATCAAATCCGATAATCCGATAACATATCGGATTTACAGCAATCGGATCGGATTGATCCGATCCGATCCGATGCCCACCCTGTCCATGACGAGCATTTTGTTGTTAGCGCGAAAATGACCAGTGGGCATAGTTTTTCATGTAATGTAAATAAGTGTTTTGAAGTTAAAGTTTAAACGTATAGTATAGTTTATAAAATAGGTTGTAAGAAACATGTTTTTGAATGTAAATTATGAGTGTTTCTAAAATATTTGATTTTATATTGTTATTTAATTAAAGACGAGTTCATGTATTTCAGTCTTCCGCTGTAATCGAAAATGATTTTATCATTGGTTATGAGTCTTAAAAGAAATAAGGTATAAAAAAAATTTCTAAATGTTTCAAGGATTTTCAAAACGGGATGTTACATGAACTACCGATGAGAATGGTAGAAAAAGAAAGATTCAGAAAGTGGTGAGCATATCTCCGTCCCGATTTGGTTCTACCTTCACGCAGGTCAGTGTCAAGGGATATCGAGACCATTTATAAGAGAAAAAAAATCAGTTGAAAGAATATTTAAGTAAAAGTAATCAGAGAGTTTGCTTGTCTACGGATACTTGGACGTCGGCACAGAATACAAACTACATGGTTTTGACAGGCTACTTTATCGATGAAGATTAGAAATTGCACAAGAAAATTTTAAATTTTTGACAGATTGACGACCACAGAGGAGAAACCATTGAAAAATTAATTGAGAAATGTTTGCGTGATTGGGGGATTAAGAAAGTGTTCACAATTACGGTAGACAACGCCTACTCAAATAATGTGGCTGTTGCACATATGGTTAGGAGTTTGCGACATCAGAATTGATTGGTTTTGGATGGAGAGTTCATTCACGTGCGATGCTTTGATCATATAACCAATTTAGTTGTGAATGATTGGCTTAAAGAGCATCAAGCTTCTATTAGTCGAGTACGGAGGGTGGTGAAGTATGATAAATCCTCACCAGCATGTTTAGTGAAGTTCAAAAGTTGCATTGACATGATGAAAATAACATTTAAGGGCAATGTGACATCTGATGTACCTACTCGATGGAACTCGACATATCTTACGTTGGAAAGAGCTGAGAAATATGCAGTTGCATTCGACAAACTTGCAAAATGTGACACTCAATTCTTAGCATATATGGGAGAATAAGGTCCTCTCACAGACGAAGATTGGGTGGATATTAGTCAATTTAGCAAATTCTTGGAAATCAGGTTCCCTGTATGTGACCTCCAACCTGTATGTTAGAGAGGTATGTCGAATGAAGCTTGATATTCAAATGCACGTTGACGGTCCTAATCTATTATTGAGAACAATGGCTAATGGCATGATTGCAAAATTACACAAGTATTGGGGCGACGTCGAAAAAATGAATAAACTTATGTGAACTGCAGTTGTTTTGGATCCTCGATTCAAATAAAATATGTTAAAACTTGGTTTGACCATTCTGATGGAGGACGAGCGGGGGCGTGAATATTATAACGAAGTAGATGTTCTTTTGCCCCGACTTTACAGTGAGTATAACGGTTCAAGTGACGAACCATTGAGTTCGTCGAATGTTAGTGCACCAGTACTGAAAGATCCTTTATTTTTCTAGATTATACTCTAGGTCATCTTTTACTCAGTCTAGAATTAGTATGTCGGAATTTGACGTCTACCTACACAATGCTGTTGAAGAATTTTCTGATAATCTAGACCTTTTGCTATGGTGGAAATTGAATTCCCATAAATTTCTAATTTTGAGTAGGATAACGAATGATGTGTTTATCGTTCCAATTTCTACAGTGTCGTCAGAGTCAGCTTTTAGCTGTGGTGGTAACGTTATTGACTCATTCTGCACTTCTCTGTTACCGAAAACAGCGGAGGCCCTTATATGCACTCAGAAATGGATATGTTCTGAATCTGAAACTCCATTTTCGTCGGAGGTATTGGAATATTACAAAAGGATTGACGAAGATACTGTTTCAACTATACGTTATTTATTAACATTACTATTTATTAATGTTATATTAATAAATATGTTTTATGTGTTTTTGTATTGTAGAAATTACGAACAATGCAACTGGGGGAGACGTAGAGCCGATTATTGGATTATGATTGATTTAGATTATTATTATTGGATTATGATTGTTTTGGATTATTGATAGATTTGGATTATGAATAATTTTTGGATTATGAATAGTTTTGGATTATTGATTAATTATAGATGGATTTTTTTGGATTATGAATAGTTTTGGATTATGGATAGTTTTTGTTATTTTGGATTATGGATAGGTTCGGATTGCTCAGGAAAAATTTTGGAAAAATATGATGATATTAGATTGCTCTCTGGAAAAATTGAAAATGCTCTCGGGAAAACAAGATCTGATCCGATAACTTTGCCGGGATTCGGATAAGATCGGATCAGATTGAGTTTTGGAGCCGATCCAATCCGACCCACCCCTAAATTGATCATTGATGAGAGTGATGGTTGGACTTTCATGACCAATTAACAAAAAATTCAAATGTCTTTTTATCTATTTTTGTATGTTCTATGTCATTTGGGTGCCTACTTTATGGCACATTGTGCTTGGAAGGATTAATTGATACACTTCAACGCTGAGTGCGTCGTACACAAATTTCAAAAACAAATTTTTTGGCAAGATATATAAAGATGCAATGATGAATGCTTAGAGAGCCAGAGATAAATAAATTGTCATCATGGACCAAACTACACGCATGCATTCAGGAAAGCTAGAGGTGACCATGTCACAAAAGTGGTCACATTGTCCGCTCTTGTCAATGACTTACAATTAGCAACCGAAATAATTCGATGGAGATAGCGCATGTAGGTTCTAGATTAAGTGCAACAGCCGCACACAATCAAGTTGATGGCATTGGCGGAAGAAGAAGACGAGGAAGAGGACGAGGAAGAGATAATGCCACTTTCATGGAATCCAAGGCTGCATCTAATGTTAGAATACAAGTATGTATATCCTTTATAATTACAGTACATAATTTATCTTCGTTCAAAGGTAGTAGTCTTCCCGATTCAATTGTGACTTTAGTTTAACTTGGCCTGGTGTGGACCCTTTTTCTGTATCTTCTCATGGGGATATACCTGTGGTCGCGAGGCATCGTAGCCTCTATTGTCCCTCTGCTCTCCCGTCTAAAAACACTGACGTCAACTACCATGCAAAAAAAGTTATTCCCGAGTGTTGTAGAACTGTGTCCCTTGAAATCAGCCTGTACACGCGAATAAAACTTAAACTAGTCTTGAGCTGGTCATGCTGTAAAAATTTGTGACCAACGAGCCATTCCAGTAGATTTTCATGATAAAAAATTGTGAAACCGACCTATCTCGACCCTAAATCTAAATTTTGACATAAATCAATCTAAATCTAGTTCTAACTCAACAGAAATCTATTTAAAAAATGTCAAAAACAAATTTAAAATCCGATCTGACTACAATAAAAATGTTTTAAATCATATACTTTTTAAAATTTTATACAATAAAAAATATTTAAAAAGATAAATATTTTAATTTATAATTAAACTGGGAGCCACGGTGTTTTCATAATAAGTCTGTCATTTTGAAATGTAATTTATTTGACTTTTGACATAAACATTAAAGTTAAAATAATTTTCATAACAAAAATTATAACACATGGACAATAACATAATAAAATAACGCAATGAAATTACGAATAATAATTAAAGTGACAATGCATGAATGCTACACAAGTCTTGAATTTTGTTGAAACCTGGAGGCAATCTCTATTTATTATTATTATTTTCTTTAAAGGCGGCATTTGAATTGCCTGATAAATCATCGTTTAATAAATCGAAGAATCAATTTATTTTGCTACTTTTGATTCATGAGAGCCGCGGCTAGCACTAGATTCCAGGTATCAGGAACTCCGGCGAGGCACCAATGACTGCAGTCCATGTCTCGATGGCCACCATGACCATAGACCGACGGATGGCCGTCTTTTCTGAGTTGAGAAAGGGCTGTCACATTAAGCAAACCCACCGGCTTCACCATGGCCCTCAGCACTCTCTCCACGGCATGCTCCGCCGGATGAGCCCCTCCGGGATACGGTGGGGACAGCGGCTTTCTTTCAGCCCCACAGTTCTTCGCCCTCGGGTCCCGCCACAAGCTTGAACTTATTTAATTATGCCCCAAAAAACACAACGTTAATATTTTAATCGAGAGAAACAACCAAAGTAATCGACGTACTTGCTATGGTCTGGAGAAACGCCCTGAAAGAAGACCATGGTTCGAGCAGGGTCCACATTGGCATCCACCCACCCCGCCCAAGTCTTCAACGCCTTCTCGTACGCAACCAATCTATCCATGTCCTTGTGAAGAACACCCTTTTCTTCGATCAAATCCCATCTGTAACCATACAAACCAAACCTCCAATTATGTCGAGTTAAACATAGGTATCGTCAAGCTTAGAAGGCGCTTCAATCTGACGGTTGTTTTCTTCCGGTGTGGAGCCACCAGTGCCAGGTGTTGAAGATCAGAACGTCTATTCCATCGTTCCATTTTTTCCCGCTCTGGATCGAGTCCAGCTTCAAGATTCTTCCTTTGTTTGTACTAACGATGTCGACTAGAAAAGCATTCCTGGACAGCATCAACTTTACATCATATGCCTGCATGTACAAGTAAACATATGTTAATAATCATCTTTCAAAATTGAGATGCTTAGTTTGGAGTCCTTGATTAAGTTTCGGGGATCTGACCGGAAACGTGAAAGTGGAGAGGCCTCCGTATCTGACTGAGGTGTATTTAAGGCTTGGGGCAGAAGCGTAAAGCATGCAAGTCATTGACTGCCACTGGTTTAAACTCAACGAGTCTCCAACGAACATCACTTTTTTACCTCTTAATCTCTCCAGTAACTCTAGCCCCTCGAACCTACGGCCATCAGTAAAATAATAATTAATCAATAATTCCTGAGTAACTTTTTGAGGGTGTGTGTCGAACTTTTAAAGCAATGCTTCTCAAAAAGTAACACTCCGGCCAAAAAAAGTGAAGACTGTTACATCTCGATACATTAGGGGGATGTTTCTATCGCTGCAAAGGATCAAAATTAAAAAAAAAAAAAAAAAAAAAAAAAAAAAAAAAAAAAAAAAAAAAAAAAAAAAAAAAAAAAAAAAAAAAAAAAAAAAAAAAAAAAAAAAAAAAAAAAAAAAAAAAAAAAAAAAAAAAAAAAAAAAAAAAAAAAAAAAAAAAAAAAAAAAAAAAAAAAAAAAAAAAAAAAAAAAAAAAAAAAAAAAAAAAAAAAAAAAAAAAAAAAAAAAAAAAAAAAAAAAAAAAAAAAAAAAAAAAAAAAAAAAAAAAAAAAAAAAAAAAAAAAAAAAAAAAAAAAAAAAAAAAAAAAAAAAAAAAAAAAAAAAAAAAAAAAAAAAAAAAAAAAAAAAAAAAAAAAAAAAAAAAAAAAAAAAAAAAAAAAAAAAAAAAAAAAAAAAAAAAAAAAAAAAAAAAAAAAAAAAAAAAAAAAAAAAAAAAAAAAAAAAAAACTTGAATGCTGAGAGCAACGTTGATTTGAGAACCTAACAGCAAATGGGTCCTCAAAAGAAATGCATTAAAAACAAGGGTAAAATTAAAGACATTCACCCAAGATTATATAAAACCAACAGCATTGATGACAGACGGTTGAAACTTTTGGTTAATTTTGCGTAAGGCTTTGTGAACAAAAATAGAAGAATTTTTATTAATCAAAAGATCATAAATCATACGTTTACAACTTGTTCAAATAGCAACAAGATGAAAAATTGTTTCACCAAAAAATAAGGCAAAACTTAACAAATTTTAACTAGAAATAACAAATTACTTAAACTGATTCCTATTCTCTAAGAACTTATTTGATTAAATAAAATAATTAATTGACAGCAAATAAACAAGTTTTCAACACAGACAAAGAGCCAATGAGTCGAAAAGAAGGATTCGAACGAAGTGATATTTAGCGGTAGGAAGGAGCACTAAATGTCTTGGGAAATATTTTAAACGCTTGGGAAAAGAACAAGATTCTTTAATTACTCAGTTGTGTACAGACAATTTAAAAAGGCTTTTTGTTCGAGCCGCTGAAATGGAACTCTCATGGACCATAACCCCCCACTGACGAGTCTACAAGTCTATTCACGAATTCATTAGTTTTACTTCATAATTAACACTAATCTGCTTCTAGGGCAATATTTTCCATTTCTTACCATCTTCACAAACTTTGTTCTCTTACTATATCTAAAAAAGAATCGTTTTTTTAGTCGCCATTCTCCTTGACTGCAATTAGGTGATCTTTAGTTATTCGGGATGAAATTATCGGTACGAAATTATGCACATGATTGATATCTTGCTAAAAAATGAAGTAGATAGATGAATACGTCCAAAGTAGCCATTAAATCATGCACAGTGGAAAACTTGTAGAGTTTTCTTAATCAAGCCCCTCTGGCTTGGTTGCAGTGTCTTGTGAAAATGAAACTCAGCAAGCGACAGATGAACAACTTAGCACACGTGATAATTCCATCATCTCCATGTCCATACCTAGTTTGGCACCTTGTTTCTTTATTCGATCTCCCTTTTACAGTCTTTTTTATTATCATTTCTCAAAAGGGTTCAACCTGATTTCAGCCGAGTTTTCTTTTAGGCTTTAAATTTTAAAGCTTTCGTTGATCCAAACCCTAAAATGATTAGTTAGCCTTGAAGAAAACTAAGCTGGAACAAAATGGTCTTCAAAATGAAGATAGTTTCTGTCGAGAGATCACCTTCTTCGGGTGACTGTTTGGGAAACGCAATCTCTACCTTCACCCAACTAACTTACCGAGAAAAATCATCATTCTTTTTTCTGTTTGGTTGGAGAAAACATTAATCAGTGGGATAGGTTAACCGTTAACCACGTGCCACAGGCAAAACTTAAGTACAAAATTCCTTATCTACTTCGTTAAAAACAAACAAACTATTAAATGAAAGATTTTTTAGAGCGCCAAGTTAAAAAACTTGGCGGACAGATTGACGACTATCCTCCATCATGCGAATTTTCTTAAAATAAAGCAGAAAAATTAGAGAAAACACAAAACTGCAATGAAATAGTGGAAAAACAATCGAAGCTATGGGGAGAAGAAATATTAAGTACCTTGGTAAGAAGCAAGAACTGGGTTGCCACCTGTATTGGAGATAGAGTTCATCTGGGCGGCCATTGCTCAAGCAATCGAACTCCCTCTCGATAAAAGGGCATCTCGAAGAATCATAAAGAGGATATGAATCGTCGAAAACCCATTTGCCTTCGAAATATTGGCAACTACTCGTTACAATTCTGCCATGCACTTGGTGCAGCAGAGCGAAATAACATATCACTGCTCCGGTGATTGAGACCAAACCCATTGGTCATTCGTTAGCAGAGAGAGAGAGAGAGAGAGTTTGGTAGAACTCACAATATCACTGACAAGGAGGAAGAATAAGGGAATGATTTTATAGGAATCGAAAGTTCGATGTGCTTTTGTTTGTGAACGTAATCGATGAATGGCTGTGAATACTCCATAATTGCAAGTGAGCCGAAAGATAGATATCGGTATGGGTACAATTTCATTTGCTGGTTAGGAAAATCAGCCCATCAACTTATTGGTTAAAGGGCTGCAAATTGAAACCGATTTGGATACTGAACTAAATAAAATTGAAATGTTCGATTTTTGTTTTAATTATAAATAATAAGTAAATTGAACTTAACCGACTTTAATGTTAAAAAAAATAAAAAAATTAAATATGTACATGTAAAAAGCAAAAATATTGTTTAATTTAATCCAAAATCTAGTTCTGGATTCTTTGAAAATTTGATTAAATATTGTGGATCAATTTATTTGTGTTTCATCAATTATATGGACTGAAAAATATATATATTTTAAACATTATGTGGACATAAAAAACCCCAACTTCAGGCCAAATAAATGATTTTAGAGTCATTAAAATGGCTAAAAAAGAATAAAAAATATTGATCATTCACCGATCCACGATCAAAAAACCGTACAATAACAAACTGAACATCGAAATACCAAATCCCAAACCGTAGCCCAAAACTAATGACGAAAACTGAAATCGGATGAAAAAAAACTAAAACCGATCTTACAACTGCTGGAAACCGAACCGCCACTCGGGGTTGGCTGTGAGTGAACTGACCCCCTCAAAATTTAGATACATAAAATGTGCAGATTATGGAAAATTTCATTTAAATTTAGCAGTTAAATGAAATAGAACATGTGGCTGCCATTTTTTATTCTATTTGAATACCAGAAAATCGCTCTCTACCATTTATGTAGTAAATTTATCTTCTCCCACTGTATTGGTTGTTTATTTGAATAGATTTGATCTGATTTTGCATAACTATCCAACCAGCTTCTTGATTTTGGTTTTGATTTGAACTTGATTTGATTCAAATCAAAATAAAGAAGATAACAATTGTAGGATTTAGATTTACGATGACTGCTAGTCCTACTAGAAATGGAACTCAATCGTCTATAAATACAAGGCCATGTCTCCATTTTTCTGCACATTAATTTTCTCAAGAAGAAAGGAAGCCTTGGTCTCTCTTGCTCGTCATGGGTAATGGAGCAAGCACTATGTCTGCTGGGAAAGCTTATCCCGGAAAACTCACTAGTAAGGTTTTGGTTACATGCGTTATCGCTGCACCGGGGTCTCATATTCGGCTACGATCTCGGTATTTCAGGTTTGTACAAATATAGGATTATTATCTCGGTCTTTCAGGTTTGTATTGTTGGGTTTTTCACAATTGTCGATGGTGCAGGAGGAGTGACGTCGATGGATTCGTTTCTGAAAAAATTCTTCCCGGCTGTTCACGAGAAGGAGATCTCCATTCGTCCCTCCGATAATCAGTATTGCAGATTCAACAGCCAGACTCTGACCCTTTTCACCTCTTCGCTTTATTTGGCTGCTTTGGTTTCCTCTGTGTTTTCTTCTTTTGTGACTCGCCTTTTCGGAAGAAGGGCCACCATGCTTCTGGGGGGAGTTCTCTTTCTCATCGGAGCTCTCATCAACGGCCTCGCCGGAAGGTTATGGATGCTCATCGTTGGACGCCTCTTTCTGGGGCTTGGCATTGAATGTGCTAATCAGGTATTTATTTTTGGCCTTTTCCATTAGTATTTGACTGTCTTCTTATTTTTGTTTTTCAATATGACAGTCCGTGCCGATTTATGTCTTTGAGATGGCTCCCTATAAGTATCGAGGAGCATTGAACATGCTGTTTCAACTCTCAATCACGATTGGTGTGAAGTCTTGAGTTGATTTTCTTAACTTGCAAGCTGAAGAGAAGTTAAAATCAGTTAACTTCTAAACTTCTGGTAACCAATTTACAGTTATTTTTAAGATCTATAAAGCCGAGTCATTGTTAGAAAGCTTCGGTGTGAGAAAGCTTAAATAAAAACCGAGTGAACAAAGACTGAAGGGAATCAAGAAGGGAAGGAGACTTAGCTTCTTTGCCTGAGCGTCGGAGAAGGAGAACTCTGGTTCTTGGTTCAAGCTCAAGGAGTTCTTTACCAAGGTTTCGCCTCTGAAACAGCGAGAGCTTCACCTGTAGTCGGAAAATTTTTCAGATCTGTGTTTGTTTGTAATTTTGCTAGTTTAATAAAAGGTATACGTGTTGCTTCCGTGGACGTAGGAGAGCCGTTGATAGGCAATCCGAACCATGTAAAATCCAGAGGTCTCATCTCTTCTCTCGCTCTCTTCCAAACGGCATTATTCATACGCGTTTTCGAACACTTCGATTGGTGCGATGAGCGTGGAACTCCTGTAAAGGCAGAATGACAAAGTTTGAAGCATCAATCTTTACAGGTAATAATGATTTCAGCTTATGGAGAATTAAAATGCAAGCATTGCTCGTACAACAAGGAGTTGCACAAGCAATCAATGAAACAGTAATGCAGAAACTAAAAGATACAGACAAATCAAAAGCTGAAGAAGTTGAAGCCAAGGCACATAGTGTAATACTATTGTGCCTCGGGGATGAAGTATTGGGGGAAGTAACGAGGGAAGACTCAGCCCTTAATGTTTGGAAGAAACTGGAATCCCTTTATATGAAGCGGTCATTGGCAAACCGGCTATACTTGAAAAAGAAACTCTACAATATGGAAATGGATGAGTCAACTGAAATTCGAAAACATATTGATGAATTCAACAAAGTTATTCTGGATCTGAATAATATTGGAGTTATTGTAGAAGAAGAAGATCAAGCCATCATGCTTCTAAGTTCTCTGCCCAAGTTATACGACAATTTCGGCGATACCATGTTGTATGGTAAACAGACGTTAACAATGGATAAAGTTAAAGCAGCTTTGAATTCAAAGTTGCTTCAACAATGGTCTACCGGCTCAGAAAATATGCACGGTGACGAGTTAACGGTACGGGGAAGATCTCAGTCACGAGATCAAAAACAAAGAAGAAATAAAAGTCGATCAAAGTCGAAAGCAACAAAGAAATGTTATTTTTGCAATAAAGAAGGTTATCTTAAAAGAAACTGTTTTGAAAGGAAAAAGAAGATAGCAGAACAGAAATCTTCAGATCAAGGGAATGCTTCTGTGGCTTCCGAAGGATATGATTCTTCCGAGGTTTTAGTTGCATCAGAATTAAATTCCAATGATCAATGGATATTGGATTCGGGGTGCTCTTTCCATATGACACCCCGAAAGGATTGGTTATTCGATTTTATAGGAAAAACAGGAGGAAAAGTAATGCTCGGGAATAATCAGTCATGCAACATTGAAGGAGAGGGTTCAATCCAACTTACTATGTATGATGGACAACAAAGAATTCTACAAAATGTAAGGTACATTCCTAATCTCAAAAGAAATTTAATTTCTATAGAAATGCTGGATTGCTCGGGTTTCTCTATAAAGATTGAAAAAGCGATTATGAAGATCTCGAAAGGAGCACTGGTTATAATCAAAGGTCTTTTACAAAATGACCTATATGTTCTACAAGGAAAGACGTCGGGAGTTCCGAACCTGAATGTAACCAAGAAGTATGAAAGTAATGCCGAGTGTTGGCATAGAAGGCTCAGTCATATTAGTGAAAGAGGATTACTAGAGCTTCAAAAACAGAATTTACTAACTGGCTGCAAGAATGTCAACATTAAATTCTGTGAAACATGTGTGCTCGGTAAATCTACTAGAGTGAAATTCGGGAGATCAACTCATTCTACCGAGGGTATTCTAGACTACATTCACTCGGATTTATGGGGTCCAGAACAGGTCTCATCTCACAGAAGAGCTTCCTATTTTATGTCCATAATCGATGACTATTCCTGACGAGTTTGGATATTTTGTTTAAAGACCAAAGATCAAACGTTTCAGACGTTTAATATCTGGAAGAACTTGGTTGAAAATGAAACTGAAAGGAAAGTAAAAATCTTACGAACAGATAACGGCATGAAGTTTTGCTCTAAAGAATTTGATAATTTCTGTAATGCCGAAGGCATCAAGAGGCATCGAATAGTGCGGCTAACTCCACAGCAAAATGGATTAGCCGAACAAATGAATCACACTCTATTAGAAAAGGTTCGGTGCATGCTAATCACAACAAATCTGCCACGAAAATTTTGGGCAGAAGCTGTTAAGACAGCAGGATATCTTGTAAATCTTAGTCCTTCAACAGCCTTGGGACTTAAGACACCGTTTGAAAAATGGTATGGATATGCACCCAATCTAGAGCGACTAAAGGTTTTGGATGTGCAGCATCTGCCATGTGAACCAATCAAAGACCGAACCGAGAGCAAAGAAATGTATTTTTCTTGGCTATCAAGAAGGGATAAAAGGGTTTCGGCTTTGGTGTGTGGAATCCAGAAAACAAGGCCTAATTATCAGCCGGGATGTAACGTTCAACGAGGAAAGTTTCCCATTTAAAGGGGAAAAAAAAGTGGTGAATAAACCTAAGGAAATACAGCAAGTTGAAATGGGAGATTATCTGTAAAATGAATCATCTTCTTCATATCCACCGAGAGCTCGTCTTGAGTCTGAAAGTATTTCAAATTCAGCCCCGGTTGAAGATGAGTCAATTCTAGACTATCAACTTATGAGGGATCGGTCCAAGAGAATCATTAGACCGGTTCAGAAATTGGGATATGCCAATATTATGGCATATGCATTACAAACATCTGCTGATCTATCTAATTCAGAACCTCTGAATTACAAAGAAGCAGTCAGTGGACCAAATTCGGAAAACTGGAAGAGAGCTATGGCAGGGAATATAATTCTTTGCAAAAGAATAAGACTTGGTCATTGGTTAAAAGGCCGAAAAATCAAAAGATCATTGGAACAAAATGGATCTTTAAGATTAAAGAAATTGGAGAAAATCTAAGTCAACAGAAGTTCAAAGCAAGATTAGTTGCTAAAGGTTTTACACAGAAACAGGGAGTTGATTTCACGAAGATTTTTTCCCCGGTTGTAAAGCAAACTTCTATTTAGTTACTCTTATCCAAGGTGGCTGTTATGAATCTCGAGCTACATCAAATGGATGTAAAAACAGCTTTCTTACATAGAAAAATAGATGAAGAAATTTACATAACACAACCTGAAGGATTTGAAGATATAGATACTTCAAAAGTGTGTCTATTGCACAAGTCACTCTATGGCCTAAAACAGTCTCTGCGACTGTGGAACTAGGAATTCAATAAATACATGATTGAAATAGGGTTCTCTCGAAGTAAACACGATCATTGTGTATATATTCGAGAGAGGAACAACCCTGATGATCATCAATATATTGCTCTATATGTTGATGACATGTTACTGGCAGGAGGAAATTCAGCTGACTTAGCAGAATTGAAGAAAGTATTGTCATTAAGGTTTGATATGAAAGACCTAGGCCCAACAAAATATATGCTAGGCATTGAAATAAACAGAGACAAAGAAAATGGAATAATTACTCTATCTCAAGCTGCCTATCTAAAGAAGGTACTTAATCGGTTCAGCCTAATGAACCAGAGTCCTAAGACCGAGGAAGAAAAATTGTTATGAGAAATATTTCATACTCAAATCTGATCGGAAGCATTATGTATGTTATGATATGTACCAGACCTGACCTAGTCTATTCAGTGAGTATGGTAAGTAGATTCATGGCTAATCCTGGAAGAGAACATTGGAATACCCTAAAATGGGTTATGAGATACATCTCGGGGACTTTGGATATATCTCTGATTTTGGGAAAGCAAAAATCAAATTCAAACCCGTTAATTGGATTTGTTGATTCTGACTTTGCCAGTTGCAAAGACACGGCTAAGTCTATTTCGGGATATCTTTTCACAGCATATGGAGGAACAGTGAGTTAGAAAGCAAACTTGCAAAAAGTTGTTGCCAAACAGTGAGTTAGAAAGCAAACTTACAAAAAGTTGTTGCCTTATCTACTACAGAGCTATAGAGGCAGAATATATTTATGCTGTGAAGGAATGAAGGAAGTTTTATGGCTAAAGGGGTTAGCTAATGATTTGAGAATTAACACTCTGAATATCACGGTTTTTTGTGATAATCAGAGTGCAATTCATCTCATGAAGAACCCGGCTTTTTCATGAAAGGACTAAACACATCAGTGTTAAGTTCTACTTCATCCGAAATATAATCGAGACTCAACAACTAAATATACAAAAAATAAGTACAGAAGATAACCCCGCAGACATGCTGACGAAGGTGTTATCCGTCACTAAGTTTAGACACTGTCTAAACTTAGTGAACAATAATTCTTCCTAAACTACAAAGGAAGGGTAGCAAGGGATACATCGGGCCAAGTTACAGATAAATGCTCACTAAGGAGATTGTGAAGTCTTGATCTGGTTTTCTTAACCTGCAAGCTGAAGAGAAGTTAAAATCAGTTAACTTCTAAATCTCCGATAACCGATTTATAGTTATTTTTAAGATCTATAAAGCCGAATCATTGTTAGAAGGCTTCGGTGTGAGAAAGCTTAAATAAAAATCGAGAGAACAAAGACTGAAGGGAATCAAGAAGGGAAGGAGACTTAGCTTCTTTGCCTGAGCGTCGGAGAAGGAGATCTTCTTTGCCTGAGCGTCGGAGAAGGAGATCTCTGGTTCTTGGTTCAAGCTCAAGGAGTTCTTTACCAAGGTTTCACCTCTGAAATAGCGAAAGCTTCACCTGAAGTCGGAAAAGTTTTCAGATCTGTGTTTGTTTGTAATTTTGCGAGGTTAATAAAAAGTATACTTGTTGCTGCCGTGGACTTAGGAGAGCTAGGCAATCCGAACCACGTAACATCCAAATGTCTCATCTTTCTCTCTCTTCAAAACGGTATTATTTATTCATACGCGTTTTCGAACACTTCAATTGGGATTCTGGTCGCTTATCTCCTCAACTATTTCTTCGCTAAGATCGAGGGTGGCTGGGGCTGGAGGCTGAGCTTAGGAGGAGCCATGGTGCCGGCATTGATTATCATCATCGGCTCCTTCTTCCTCCCAGACACGCCCAACTCTTTGGTCGAAAGAGGCAAGTACGAGGAAGCAAAGAGGCAGCTCCTCAGCATCCGAGGAGTGGACAATGTAGACGCCGAGTTAAATGACCTAGTTGCAGCAAGTGAAGCGTCGAAGCTAGTTAAGCATCCATGGAGGACTCTTCTGACGAGGAAGTACAGGCCTCACCTCACCTTCGCCTTCTTCATTCCTTTCTTCCAGCAATTTACGGGCATGAACGTGATCATCTTTTACGCCCCAGTGCTGTTCAGAACAATTGGGTTTGGAAGCAACGCTTCTTTGATGTCGTCTGTTATCACCGGTGCTGTTAACTCCGTTGCCACCTTGGTCTCCATTGCCACTGTCGATAAGTTTGGGAGAAGATTCCTGTTCATGGAGGGCGGCGCTCAAATGTTTATCTCTCAGGTATAAATGTTGTTTCAAAAAATTAATTTTTTCCTTAAATTCATGTTTCTAATTTTTTAGTTCCGGTGCCTGCCTTAGGTTGTAATCACGATCGCCATAGCCTGGAAGTTCGGAATAAGCGGAAACCCGGGAGTGTTGCCGGACTGGTACGCATACGGAGTGGTGAGCTTCATCTGCATCTACGTGGCAGGATTCGCATGGTCGTGGGGGCCACTGGGGTGGCTGGTTCCGAGCGAGATCTTCCCGCTGGAGGTCCGATCAGCAGCGCAGAGCATCAACGTTTCGGTGAATATGCTATGCACTTTCTGCATTGCCCAGGTGTTCACCGCCATGCTTTGCCACATGGAGTTCGGGTTGTTCATCTTCTTCGCGGCCTTCGTTTTGATGATGAGCATCTTCATCTACGCATTGTTGCCGGAAACCAAGGGAATCCCGATTGAAGAGATGGCCGGCGTCTGGCGGCAACATCCATTCTGGAGGAAATTCG
This sequence comes from Begonia fuchsioides, assembly GCA_003255005.1. Lineage (NCBI taxonomy): Eukaryota > Viridiplantae > Streptophyta > Magnoliopsida > Cucurbitales > Begoniaceae > Begonia > Begonia fuchsioides. Next base: position 288,602 of record QAOC01014974.1, read on the forward strand.
TGGGCGGAGAAGATACGGCTATTGCGTGCAAAGCAACGGAGAAAAACGTTTAAAAGCTCAAGAAAAACTGGACTAGTTTTAGAAATTGGCATTTAGCACCAGGATTTGTCTTTCATTCTGGATTAGATTTGGGATTGCGTTGGTAATCATTCAAGACTTTGGATTTCGAATTTTTTTCTTTTATGGTTCTCGAAAATATGGAATCAAATTTATTCTATTATTTCTCCCTTGCCTTGATACTAATTTATCATACATGGACAATAAAGGAAACCTGAGAACATACTTAAGAATGTAAAATCCATAATTTTCAACTTTTGGATTTCACGGAAATTTTTTTCCAAAGCTTGACTAATCTTTTGTTATATTTGAAATGTTGATTTGTCGTTTGTGTCACGTGTGACGACTCGGTTAATTATTTGGAATGAGAATGTCACGCGTTTAAATTGGATAATTATTTACGAATACAGGGCAAAAGTAAATTTTACAAAGATTATGGACACTTAATCACGTGGGGAATTTATTGAGAAAATATTGAATGTCACGGGTGATAATTGTTGAAAATACAAACTTGATTTCTTTTAAAAGCTTCAAGAATGTCGGAGAAGCTTATAGAAGATTGAAGAAGATTGAAGAAGTTTGGAGAAGCTCATGGAAGATTCAAGAAGCAAGTAGAATATGGTTGAATCTTGTGAAATCTTATAGAATATCGTAGAAGTAGAAGCTTACGGAAGGTCATAGAAAGACATAAGGCATGATGTTCTAGAGAAGTCTTCTCTAAAATATTCTAGTGAGTAGTTTAATCCTAGTCATTAGTTTAGGAAGTGTCACTCCTATAAATAGATGTCTTGTATTTGAGTTTTGTATGTGCCAAAGTAGAACACCAAGAGTAGTCATCCAAGAAGTTTGTCAAGAGTGGTGTCTTCAAATAGTCTTTAAGTTGTGTGACCAAGTTTTAGTAGAGCTCTAAGAACTGCTTCTCAAAATTTGTGTGATTTGGAGAAATAGTTTCTCCTGTCTAAAGTTTTTTGCCTCCTACTCTCCAAAATAGTTTTCTCCTACAATAAAGTAGTACCAAAACAAGTTTCTCATACTAAAGGAAAAGGATATGGAAAATAAAATGAAGAAGAAGATCCAAACACTGCGTCTTCATCCCTATTTAGCCAACAACGGGTGTCAAAGGTCTGTCTGACCTCTAACAAGCGAGATTTAGATGTCAAAACACTCATATTTGAGAAATCACTAAACTCAATCAGTGTATTGTGCATGCGAAGGTTTTTCGATACGACTTATGACGATCTTGATTCGGGCCACCACTATAGTTGTGTAGGTGCCATGGGGGTCGTGAGGTTTTTTTATGTCTCTTGAGATGATGAGCAATCCAACTTGATCTTTTTGTTTGGTTTGACAGAGTTAGTCCATTCGTTGACACTTCATTTTCAGCGAGGGTGATTTTATTGAAAATTACTGTAAGTGTATTTTATGGTTATAATCACATGTGTATATGACAAGTTTTCTAATACCTCACAAGAGCAAAAGAGACTTGGTTTTAATAATAATAACGATTAAGGAGATAAACATAATTTTAATTGACTTTGTTAATTCATGCATCATCCTCGATAAATTACGTTATTTTTAAGGAAAAAAAAACCTAAGTTATAAGTGAAATGCATTATGTTTAACTTAATTTGTATATAGGTATCGAAGCGGTCTAATAAGAAATCTCATGCATGTCTGCTTTGAACGAAAAATCGGGTGCTATGACAATATAGTTTTTCATTCTACAGTCTATTTTTGCTTGTTACACTTCAAATAAATGATTTGCACCTTGAATTTTTTGTTGTTTTAATTTGGAATATTGCATTAAAATATTATGTTACGCTTCCAAAAACACAAGGTTAAAATCATTTTGTTGTTGTTGACCAGACTTAACGAGGCAAGTTGATCATTTTAAAGTAGTTTACACGGAAATGCACGGAGAAGCAAGAAATAACGTATGATAGAAAGAAAGGGGGTGAATGCCCTCAAATTCAGCCCATATTTTGGCATAAAGAGGACAGTATAACTCCACCCTTCTTAAATCCTCGAAAACATTCTCTATCAAACATAACTCATTGACTTAATTTCAAAAACAAATTTGTACAGTACAAAATAGATCATATAATTTCTAATCGAGAAACACGCTCAAGGAGTTATCGTACTCGAGCATCTTAGTAATAATTTCAAACAAAAGCACATTCCATTAACCAATCATGTATTTTTTTTTCTACAGCTAATTTTGTTGAAGTTTCATCATATCTGACAATTTCCCTATCTTATTCTTCATGCTCATGCAAAGAAACGCACGATCACAATGTCAAAATATGGGCTTCTTAGGCGACTTCCGGTGCCGATTTTGTGCTCTTTATGGTATGATTTGACCTATTTTTGCGGCTTTGGATTTCTCATTCTTTTCTCTATTAACTAAGGTCTATTTGATTATATTCTAGATGATTTTACCGAGCTTGATCTGACTTTAGAAATAGTGAAAAGCCGAGAGAAGCAAGGATTTGTAAAAAGAGGTAAGTTATTTATGTAGTTTTCATTACATCTTTTATTGTATGATTTTTAAATGATAAAATCTATTTTGGTGATTGACATCCGAACCGAGGTGGGTTTAGCTTTTGGTACATCTTTTTTATGATATATGTAATTTAATTGACTTCATTTGAATTGCATATAATTATTTTGGATTGGATTGCGTAAAATTTTTATCTGGATTGTTGGATTATTTTGTTGAGATGCAATTATGAATATTGATGATATTTCATTGTGTTATGTTATTGTTTGTGAGTGCTGATAAGAAAACCATTAGGTTGCCCGAGAAGCTCGTGGAAGATTCAAGAAGCAAGTAGAAGATGGTGGAATCTTGTGAAAGCTTATGGAATATCGTAGAAGTAGGTAGAAGCTTACAGAAGATCATAGAAAGACATAAGGCTTCATGTTCTAGAGAAGTCTTCTGTAAAATATTCTAGTGAGTAGTTTAAAACGGTTTGATTAGAGTTAAGTTGATTTAATTCTAGTCCTTGGTTGAGGAGGTGTGACTCATATAAATAGATGTCTTGTATTTGAGTTTTGTGTGTGTCAAAGTAGAACACAAGAGTGGTCATCCAAGAGGTGTGTCAAGACTGATATCTTCAAATAGTCTGTAAGTTGTGTGGCCAAGTGTTAGTGGAGCTCTAAGAATTACATCTCTAAAATTTGTGTGATAAGAGAAATAATTTCTCCTATCTAAAGTTTTTTGCTTCTTACTCTCTAAAATAGTTTTCTCCTGCAACAAAGTGGTATCAAAATGAATTTCTCACACTAATGTGGTGTCAGAACGAGTTTTCCTCCAACAATAATAGCATATTTGGAAGTTGAATTTTCGGTAAATAGTAATAATATTATTTCAATGGGAGATAAAGTTATCTTGGCATTTTAGAATTTGAAATATCTCGATTTTTAGTTGAGTTTTTTTTTGTATTGGAGGCCTAGTTATTATTTTAATATTTGTGTACATGTAGATCGCATGGGATGACATTCGGGAGAATGACAGTGAAAGGGACAAAATACTTCTTCAACTCGAGCAAGAGTGCCTCCATATTTATCGGAGGAAGGTTGATCAGATTAGAAGGTAGAGGGCTCGTTTGCATCACCAATTAGCTGATGCAGAAGCTGAAACTGCCAGCCTCATATCTGCGTTCGGGGAGCTTGACTCATTTTCGCGGGTCTGTTTCTCGTTACGATTTGTTTTCTCCGATTAACTAGATTTTAAAATGGAAGTATATATTGCTAAATTTTTTAAGAAAAAAATAAAAGAATTCAATCTGTATAGCAGTGTTGCCAGGTATCATTCAAAACCCTTTTTTGGGTGATACGTGTTGATTTGTATTTGTTCATTCTGTTTTGAGTAAGAAAGAGGTTCCCTCAAGGGGCAAGTATATGCAATAAAACATAATTTGAAGGAACTGAGATCAAAGAAGCAGGAAAAAATGAAGGAATTTTCAGAAATTCAAGCGCAGATTGTATCTATTTGTTCAGAAATCACAGGCATTGCTCTGTCTGAAAGCTATCCTGATTCTCAAGTAAATGAAAAGGATTCGACTGTGAATAAGTTTAATTAGCTGAAGGCTCGCCTTCAAGAGTTGCAAAATGAAAAGGTTTCTTTTTTCTGCTTATCTTAGTTAGTAATGCATGCATATTGTAAGTGAATTTACTCCTATTTTGCTTATGGTTTCTTGTCTGACATCTGCCCTTTTCGGGAGTTAATTTTGAGGTGCAAAAGACTATTCATTAGTAAGTCAGCTAATAGTTTTTTCCAAGTAAAAAATCATACTTTAAAATATGCAACAACTGATCGTCATGTCTACTGATTTTCTTCAAACTATCAATAACATGTTGTATCAGCTTTTACATTAAAGGATTATTTGGGTAAACTTTATTGTAGGGGCAAAGGCCACTTGTAGGGTGAAGTATTTTGTGGAGGAACTTGCTTCTGGAGATGATTATTTCTAGGGTGATAGTGACATAGTGGGTTAAGTAGGGTTGCTTGGCGAAGTTAGAGAACAACTTTGGAATATGTTAACTCTTGTTTAATTCCAAGTCTATGGATTTCCAGATTAATGGTGCAGTTGTGTGGCTGTGCACTGTTTAGATTGGTGTTTGTGTTCTTATTTGCAAGCCAGCTTGTCTAAGCATTAGGGCTTACTCTCGCCCACCATTGCAAGAGAAGAAGATAGGAGTGTTTGTATATAGTTATCGAAGCAGTATAATAAGACAATCTCAGGCATGTCTGCTTTGAGCTGAAAATCTGGTGCCATGACAATATAGTTTTTCATTCTACTGTCTATTTTTGCTTGTTACACTTGAAATAAACGATTTGCACCTTGTATTTTCTGTTGTTTTAATTGGGAATATTGCATTAAAATCATTATGTTGCGCTTCCGAAAACATAAGGTTAAAATCATTTTGTTGTTGAATCTGCTTAACGAGGCAAGTTGATTATTTTAAAGTAGTTTACACGGAAACGCACAGAAAAGCAAGAATAATGTATGATGGAAAGAAAGGGGGTGAATGCACTCAAATTCAGCCTATATTTTGGCACAAAGAGGACAATATAACTCCACCATTCTTGATCAAACATGACTCGTCGACTTAATTTCAAAACCAAATTTGTTTGGTACAAAACAGATCAATATAATTTCTAACCGAGAAACACGCTCGAGGAATTATCATACTTGAGCATCTCGTTAAGTTTTTAAAACAAAAGCACATTCCATTAGCCAATCATGTATTTTTTTCCACAGCAAAATATGACTTTCATTGAGTCCAACCAAAAAATCCAACACTTGCAAAACCCAACTTTTTCTAGTTTTCAAAAGCTTTGTTAAAGTTTTTTCATATTTAGCAATTTCCAGATCTTATTCTTCATGCTCCTGCAAAGAAACGCACGATCACACTGTCAAATATGGGATTCTTAAGCATAAACAAAAGCCAAAGATACTCCACTAAGTTGTGGTCAAGATCCACTCCTAAGCTGTCTGGAATAGCTATTGAAGTTGATTTAACTGCTGAAAAAGCTACCTAGACTATGATTATGTGTATGTTTATATATATATATATATATATAAATGAAATTTTGAGAACATTTACATTGACATGGTTTTGAAACTAAACCTAACACATTTATATTGTCAGGCTTCAAAAATTCACTAGCTCAATATTATCCACTTTGTACTAAAATTTGGTCGACTTTGTTTGTAGAACTAAATACAAAACATGTTATATTGGTTGGGAAAGATACTTGACTTATAAGTTGTTGTCAAGATCCACTCCTAAGCTACATAGAATAGACAATTACAAGTTACAATTGTTCATCGTCACACATATCTCAAATTTTCATAACCATGAGATGCGATTCTAATTAAAAACTGACCAATTTTTATTTATGCCAACATAGATCTGATTTTTTGGAAAGAAAATGTTTATCCAAGCATGCATATATTTTAGGGTTAAAACCAAAAAATCCACTGAACTATACGGTTTCTAATAAATCAATCATCGAACTTTGAAAATTAACGAATTGGGTACTCGCAGATGGTTTATTTGCTGCAAGCACACTTCACAAAGCCAGGTATTTCCGATCGGGGATAGTTACTGATGTGCAACGACCGACCACTTTCACGCAACCCCTGACGCACGGTTCCGACCTCCAAGTTTTATCTAACTTAGTTGCTATTTTTGCAAGTAACATTGACCTTGAGAAGCCTTCGGAGAAAGATAGAAGGCAGTCGAAGTACTTGTTCGGGTAGGAGCTCAAGGATCATGGCGCGCGCGCATCAGCACTCGAGATAGCACGCCCGCACTATCGAGACAGCGCGCCCAGCGAGCGCGCCCACTATTGAGACAGCGCGCCTACCCGCGCTCAGCCTTGCGTGCACAACATGTTTCGTCCACGCGCTCTCTTCGGAAACAACGGCGTGCACCCCGACACACTCTGCAAGATCAGCGTTGGCCGCGCGCGCATTACTTGGTATCACGACAGCAGCGTCGCCCGCGCGCACACAACTTAGCAGCACGTCAGCAGCGTCGCCCGCGCGCATACAACTTAGCATCACGCCAACGGCCACGCGCACCCCGGTACCATCGTGCGCGCACACTACAGTGCCCAGCAGGCCCACAATCGCAATCGAGGACATTTCCGAGGCTGACAAGCATGCCTGATAGGGCTTTTTCTATATTTTTCGAGTTTTCTAAGTCTTAGAATAAGGAAATGAACCTTAAGGGGTCAGCTGTGTTCCTTGTAGGGAACCACCTCCATGGGCCCTAGGCTTACCTTAAAGGGATCCTTCCTCACTCTATATAATGGGCCCCTCCCCTCCTTGTTTTCTCATTGAAGTTTATCAAATAAGAGAGTCTTGCGCCTTACTTGATAGTCATCATCCGACCCCTCTTCTTCGGTGAGTCACATCGGGCCAAGGAGCTTCAAATCCGAACGTTCCCTCGAGGTGTACCTAGCTTAGCCACTCAACCGCCCGAGTGTCAAAGTTGCCTCGCCACCCACCGCCACAAACCTTCCGAGCCACGCCCACCTCCTTCCCGAGTGGTATTTTCCCTTCTCCCTTTTCCATCCTTTCTGCGCCGCACTAGTTTGCCGAGACCACACTTATCCGGCCACTCGAGTGCGTGCTTAGCTCGTCAAAACTCCATCTATCTTCTTGATAGCGCGTCCTTGACCTTCGAGCATACATTTTTCCATGATAAGTGGAACATTACTTGATCTGCGTCGTGCTAACCTTCCGGTTGCACATCAGTTACCCTCTTGCAGAAGTTGGTCACGGGTAAGAATCCTTTCCAATTCTGCAATTTCTGGATCTCCCACCCTCATTAAAGAGATTGAGAAAGTTTGGAGTACTCCAGTGGAGGGTACTCCCATGTGCAGGCTGTGCACCAAGCTGAAATGTCTCAAGGCTTCATTTTGGATCGTTATTCAATTCCAAACACCAATTTGAAAGCCCCTATAGTAGCATAGCATAAAGTCAAAGGCTACCCAAGCTCGATTGCGGGTCACTTCTGTAACGACCCTCATTTTATTTTGAGAATTTGTGATTTTAAGACGAAAGCGTTTAAGATTTTTATGAATGTTGGTTAAATTTTAAGGTATTAAAGTATTGTGGAGATTAGTAAATTAGTAAGTTGAAGGTGATAAAGAGAATAATGTTTAAGGGCATATTGGACGAAGTTGTTAGGAAGTAAGTTGGGTTAAATACACTAAAGGATTACCTTCAAGTAAGATCCGGTCGACCCCAGAATTTAGGAGGGTTCGACACAATATAACCTTTCGGTCGACCCCAGGATTTCGAAGGGGTCGACACATTTGTATATTTCGGTCAACCCTAGGATTGAGGAGGGTTCGACACAAAATAGTCCTTTAAGTATGCTTTCGGTCGACCACAGCATCCCACGGTCGACACAATATATAGTTTCGGTCGACCCCAGGACTTAGAAAGGGTCGACACAATAGTATACTTTAGGTCGACCCCAGGAATTAGGTGGGGTTGACACAATTGTGTGTTTGGGTCGACCCCAGGAATTTGATGGGGTCGACACAATTGTGTGTTTGGGTCGACCCCAGGATCGAAGAGGGGTCGACACAAAATGTTCTCTGGGAATACGTTCGGTCGACACAATAGACGTGCGGTCGACACATTCCTGTTTTGAGTTGAAAAGTCAGCCAAAACATGGGGAAATCTGATCGGTGGATGTAAAGAGGAGATTGATTTCGTTTAATTAAGAGATAAGAAGCCATAGTCTTCCATTCCCCTACCAACACGACCTCTTCTCCCTATCTATTTACTCAGGGTTCTCTCATCTGATAAGGGAGAGGGAGATTGAGAAAGAAAAGAAGTTCCGTGAGAGAAAAGAGTGAGAAAGGGAAGGGAAGAGGAAAACTCTGAAACTTTCGAAGAAGCTGAAGCTCAAGGTAATATTTTATATCCTCTGAGTTTCTTTTAGGATTCAGTAAGGTTAATATGAATGTATTGGATGAGCTGGTGGATAAATATGGAGGATTTTGGGTTAATTGCTGAGAAATCGGTTAATCATGTATAAAGCTAGAGTTTTTGAGATTCAGTCAAGTTTTAGCACGAATTAGAGTTTATGTCCTTCATAAGAGTTAAAGTAGACTCTTAGAGTGATTTATAGCCGTTAGAATCACTCGATTTCAGAAACGCGACATCTCTGTTTGTCGACATGGGTCGACCCGTCACAGTTTGAGTCGACCCAAACAGGGGTTCAAACAGTGAATACCCTCTGTTTTATCCACGTAAGTCGACATGCTTTGGTTATCTGAATTGGGTGTCTTCTAAGAAGTTATAGTAGACTTCTTAAGGAACAATTTGACACCTTAAGTATCAGGAATGGATCATTATCGAAGAAGTTATAGTAGTTCAAAGTTGGAACAGAAAGTTAAGACTTTATGCATTTTCTAATCCTTGAATGATCTATATGTTTAGGTCATTAATTGGACTAAGAAGGGACTCAAATGAATTAATTCGAGATAGCTGCAAAGGTAAGTATGTGTTGTATGCGTTTGGCCTATTAGAGGTCTACATTGCAAAGGTTATATATGTTTATGATTTATGATTGATGATAAACTGGTTGGGGTGCAATGCACCATACACCGACCTCAAGTCATTTGAGGATTGTTTGTGTGCCTTGTATTGATTGACTGATATGTTTCTATGAAATTTCTTTATTGATATGTTATGGACATCATGCATCATGTTTTCAACGAATGACAACGAAAATGAATTTCCATGCATGAAAACTATGAATTATAATAAGTGAATTGTAGGGGGATGGCAGTTTGAGTGTTAGGTTGCCCCTGTGGGTCTTTGATGCCTACATTCATCCCCGCAATATCTCTATTGATTCGATGAAGACATCTACGATACAGGAGAATAAAGACATCCTCGGCAATGGCTATGGATCACTGTTATCGTGAGCCCAATGGGGATTGACAGTAGGTTGTTATATCTCCTAATGATATAAGTTATGTAAAGGAGAATAAAGACATCTTTGGCAATTGCTATGGATCACTGTTACCGTGAGCCCAATGGGGATTGACGGTAGGTTGTTATATCTCCTAATGATATAAGTTATGTAAAGGAGAATAAAGACGCCATCGGCAATGGCTATGAGTCCATGTTACCGTGAGCCCAATGGGGCTTGACGGTAGGTTGTTATATCTCCTATTGATACACGTTATGTAAACCCTAAGATCATGTTTTGTGGATGGTCGTCATATGGGGGGGCGGATCCACACCACGAAAATGAAATAAGCTGCATGGTTTTAAATCGTATCATTCATTACATCATTCATGTTTTATTTGCACTACTTACTGAGCTTTAAGCTCATTAGTTAGACTTTGCAATGTAGGTGATGATTTGAATGTTGAAGAAATATCTCCTGAGAATTTAATATGAAGGAGGAGGAGAGTGTCTTCCGTGAAGCCTTGTCGTTGTTAAGCGAGATTTTGACCGGTAGAGTAAGCTCACTAAAAGACACATGTTTTGAAGAGAATTTGTAAAAAGTTATTTTGAATTACAAATATGTAGTTTTTGTAAAGTTTTATATTTTGAAAATATGACCTATGTTTAACTATTTATAAGTGTGATTTGAAATGTTAGCTTCTGCTTTGTAAGTATAAATATATGAATATGTTTGATAAAAGAATTTTCAATGAAAAGCTTTTTATGTTACAATTAAAAACGGGATGTTACAACTTCAATTTAAGGATCCTTCCAACTCTAACCTAGTTGAGTTCTAGGTTCAAGAGAAAAAGAGAGTTTGAAAGTTTTGTCTCATTTTGTTATGCCCTCTTAGTTCAGCGAGAGGCTCACCTCAAACGGAAGTCCAGAATTGTGACAAAAGCCCGTGTTACTATCCCCCTTTTTAGCCTTGTTGCTCCATAATGACCACTCAACTTCTATGCATACAAATACTTCTATAGTGAAAACACAGAGATAAAAAGGTTGATCTTTGAATAGGAAAAAGGATGGATCTTCAGGATCCCAAATGAATTCGCTTATTCGAAAAAAGTCTTGTTCTTTGGAAGGTTTTCTCGTGTCTTCCTTTTTTCAGCGGTAGAGATCGATCGACATCTCAGCTAAAGCGGGGCACATGACAAAGACTAAACCCCGTTTTTCATTGGATTTTCATCAATATCTCCCATATTCAATCCACTTCTTGACGCACTAGTCATTTTTTCAATTAATTATTTTATTTTATTTTTTGTCAAATATTATCTGAATAACTTCAAATTTCACCACACATTTATAATATTGTATTAGGAAAAGACATATGTGACCCAAGCAAAAATCTGGATTTTTGAGATGGCAGCATCTGCAGATGTATCGTGATAAGACTAGCATAAAAGTCACCAAGAAAACGTTGACTGAACGGGCATAGCTTTTCAGATTTTAATCGTAAAAAGAAAAATTGAGACAATAAAAGAGATTTTTGTGGCTCGAAAGTTGAGCACCGAATCACTAAACAAATCACTACTGCATGTATCTCGTAAAAAGTACTTACAAAACAGGAATACAGTAGCCAAATTGTCAAGAGTTTCTATTTAAATTTGTAGAATTTTTTTTTACGTATATATTAATTTTTTATTTTGTGCATTCGAAAAAGTTATAGTAAATTGTATAACAGTAAAAAATTCAAAACAATTTGTAGAATATTATCTTACAATACTGTAAATATGTGATAAAAATTTCAAGCAATTCAAATAATATTTGCTTATTAAATAAAAAAAATTATTTTAAAAAGAATTGATCATCCTCGCATTGCACTGAATAATTTTTTTTAAAAAATTGGTAGTGCCACCGATACGCAGTTGTCCAATTGTCGATGGGGGCTAAGTGGTGAAGCAAGTGTCACTCGTCATGAATGATTGATTCGTTAATTTCGAAAGTTTGATGGATGGTTTGTTAAAAACTGGATAATAATTCGGTGGCTTTTTGGTTCTTTTATCCTAATATAAACAACTTTAACCTAATTTTTAAATTAAGATCACACGATCTTTAAATTGTCAAATTTATATGTAGAAACGAAAAACTAAAATTGAATCAATTTCAGCCCTTACTTGTTTGGTCTAAGACTATATTAGATGAACTTACGTCAATCAAACTAATATATATAAATAACGGCAGATGTTCGTTTGCACAATATTCGTGATGTCCATTTGAAAAACAGTGTTCTAAGAACAAAAGACCAACGTTTTGCAGCTTACAACACACCAACTCCAAAGGCAAATGGACAAATAACTTCACAAATCCTTCAATTTATCACCTCTCTAGAAGCATATAACACATCCCCTTCTACTTCAACAAATATTTTATTCTCGGGTTAGAGCGACCGAAGAGTGCATCTTGTGCATGCGTACAACGGCGTGCCTTCTCAAACTTTTGGAACGATGATCCGAAGTATCACATCCCTGCAATAAGAAGCACATTGTGTCATGAACGTAGAATCCGTACCAATCCTGATTCAATAAACTTGGTTTATAAAGTTTCTTCATAAACTTGTGTGTTCATAGTTACAAATGCCGGTTTTCATTCGACATGCAGGATTATATCAATCTATGAAAACTAAATCCGGATTGAATATGTAACAACCCTCATTTGTTTTTAGAAATTGTTACTTCAAGATGGAAATGTTTAAGATTTTTTTTATGAATGTTGGTTGTGTTAGTAAGTTAGTAGGTTGAAGGTAACAAAGAAAATAATATTTAAGGGGGTATATGAGATGTTATTCGGAAAAGTTAGAAAATTTTCTAAGTATTTTGAAAATTTTAAGGTTCGGTCGACACCTTAGTAACTGGTCGACACATAATAGCTCTCGAGAATTGATTTGGTCGACACCATGGTTAAGCAGTCGACACCTTAGCAACTGGTCGACACCTTAGTAACCGGTCGACACATAATAGCTCTCGAGAATTTCTTCGGTCGACACCATGGTCAAGCGGTCGACCCCTTCACCTACCTAAGTTCAAAAGTCAGCCAAAACTTAGAGAATTTCGATTGGTGGAAGTGAAAGAAAGATTATTTTTGTTTAATAAATGACACAAAAGGCATTTGGCTGTCATTTTTCCTTCCAGCCATGATTTCTTCCATATTCTCTCTCGGTTTCACGCCTTGACCAAGGGAGAGTGAGATTGCGATAGAAAAGAGGTATTGTGAAGAAAAAAAGAGTGAGGTTAGGCACCATTGAATGAGAAAGTGAGTTATTTCAAGAGGGGTGAAGTAGAAAATCCTAAAATTTCGTGGAGGCTGAAGTTCAAGGTATTATTCTATCATCTGAGTTTCTTTTATGTTTAGTAATGATCAAATGATGGTATTGGTTGAATTGGTGGATAAAAATGAATGATTTCATGTCGATTGTGGTCGAATTGAGGTACGAATTGGACTTTATGTCCTTCATAAGAGTTAGATTATACTCTTAGAGTGATCTATAGCCATTTGAATCACTCAATTCAGAACTATGTAGACAAAGTTATGGATGTTTCAACAGTAGACGAAAATTGGGGAGAGCTGCAGTCGACACCTTGTAGGTTAGGTCGACCAGTTTTTTATTTAAAAAATTCATACTCTCTGTTTTGTCAACATAGGTCGACACTTTACGTTACGTTAGTTTTCTAAAATTTGTGTCTTCTAAGAAGTTACAGTAGACTTTTTAAGGAACAATTTGACAATTGAAGCATCACAAATGGATCATTATAGAAGAAGTTATAGTTATCTAAAGTTGGGATAGAAAACAAAAGTTAAAAAAAAAACAGGGCATGTTACTTGGTTTCTAATTTTTAAATGATCTATATGTTTAGATCATCAATTGGATTAAAAAATGGCTCAAGTGGATTACTTCAAGCTAGCTATTAAGGTAAGTAGTATTAAGATTGTTTGGCCTTTAAGTGAGACTGCATTGCAAAGATTGTGATGTATATTTGATGTGTGTTATATGTTTATTTTCATATTATGTTTGATGTAATGTAAGTAATGTTTCATAGTCACATAGTTATACATCATAGTTTTACAAAATGTCAACGAAATATTTTCATGCATGATTTTACAACGTAGTTGCAGGTAAACGAGATATAATTGGTGGTATGAGACGCCAATTATGTTTCGTCTCTGATGAATTAAAAACTTAAAAATCAGAACAGTAAAGCAAATGGTTATTACAGGCTTGAACACTCCAAGCAGTAATTGAAGGACAGTGTTCTTGAGATTCTGTAATATTTTCAAAGATAAAAAAGATATGTAACTCAAGATACGTGAATGAATTGTGCATTGTTTTATAAACAACATAGTCATATTCATGCATTTTAATAGTCATGCTACTTACTGAGCTTTAGGCTCATAGTTTAGGCTTTGGAATATAGTGAATGTAATGGAGGGATGAGTGCAAATGACTGATCAAGAAGTTAGAGCAGATGAGTGTCCAAATGATACAATTATTGAGTGACGATCGGTGAGGAGTGACATATGGGCACACATTGTCATATTTCAAAATATTTTGAAAGTTTTGAAGATGTATTTAAATTATGTATATTATTTTGGAGTGATGAATAACAAATATTTTGGAAATGAATGTATATTAAGTTGAATTATTTTCTTCCGCGGTATGTTTAAAGTATTAAATGTTTAGGAATTTTACTTATAAAAGGTGGAATTGTAATCATTATTTACGACGAAATGTATGTTTTTCAATTTGACTGTTTCCTTTTTCAACTATTTTTATAAAATGACAGATGATTTAGAAATTAAAGTAACAAGTATTTCACTAATGTAATTAAGTAAGTAAACAAGAACATAGTAACGGTCCAATTCTCGGGTCGAGAGTGAGTAAGAGAAGCAGTAAGCGACGACCTGAGAATCGAGTCGTTACAATATCAATCTATGAAAACTAAATCAGGATTGAATATGATATTAGGAGGCTTCATTTCATACCTGAACTCAGCCGAGACACAATTCTTGTTTACATTAGCAGGAAGTGGCCACTCGAGGTGATAAGGCCATCGTGAAATCTCTCTCTTGCGATCATTTAAATAACTACATGTTTTATATTCCCAGAGCGACGCCCAGTCACGGTTAGCCTGTATCGTGATCTCGGTATTATGATGATGATATATCGAAACCATTATTATGATATGATATATATATATATATATATATATATGTATATATAACTAAGATCTTTTTTTCTGGATTCGAACACAACTTACTTGTGCTCATCTATTTTTACCCGGATGTTTCCAATATTCACTCCAGGAGTTTCAATTCTCAAGACGAAATTCCTGCCCGATTCAGCAACGTCCATCTTTGGAGACCCGTTAATTCCTGAAGCAATCATGAAAAATTAATCGCGAAGATGATTAACGATTTGAAATATGAAGAAAAAGCAAGAAAATCTTCTTGAGATATGAGCAACCAACCCTTGTTTTTAGAATAGTACATATTGTCCTGATTTGGACCATAGGCCCTTCTCCTTGATCTGACCCGCCGCAGTTAAATTACAACCGGTGGCGACAGGCTGAAATACCCCCAAACCTGGGGTCGTAACAGGTCTCGAAAATAATGGCCCATGAGAAACCTCCGAAGAAACCTCAGATGCAGAATTTAAGGATTTTACAGTCGATTCAGTCTGAGGAAGATTACCCAGAAAAGAAAACGTAAAAAACAACTAATATAAATCAATATTACACGAGATGTTATCAACAAAACTACATAATCGTACCTTTCCTGTTGGAACAGGCATCATGAAATGAGCCTGAGAAAAAGATCCTTGCCTGGCAAAAGTCAGCCTGTTATCACACCTTTGAGCAAAAGAGCTTAAACTGGCGCTGCAGCTCTGAAGCTCTGAAAAAACACTCCCACAAAGAATCTCAGCAAAAGAAAAGAAACCAGAGAAACCGACCAAATTCGTTCTAGATATTGGATTGCACCGAGGAGAAACAGAGTAGAGATTACCAAACGATGAAGGTTGGTCGCTTCGATCTCATCGGAGGATGCGAAGTGGGCCGTAATCATGTTGATTCTTCTGTTCACAGCTTGCTTCTCCATTGCCCAAAACCCTTGGTAGACTGAAATCGAGCACCGTTTGGGTATGGTGGATTATGAGAGCAGACGAAGATTTAAGTAGGAAATGGCAATGGAAGACAGATACTTTTGTGAAGGAAAGAGCCTGATCTTTGAGAAAATCAAGAATATCTTCCACAAAGATAAGTTCTAGCAACGTTGAACGATTAGATCCCACCCAAAAGTTTGGATATTTCCCGCGTTCAACAGATCAAAAATATCTACAAGTTCTTAAATCTACTTGTCGTTTAGAATCAGCTACGCATGGTTTTCTCAAAGTTCGATTTTTCGTAAGTTTTGTTTTACAGATTCATCTAATCGAATGAATAGAAATGGAAAAAAGGAAGCATTTTTCGAGAACAGTTGATAGTTCGTGGCAATAAGGTTGTTAGTTTGACCTTTTAATCTTGTTTCTAAGATTTGTTTCGGATTTGATTTAAGAGTACGTTATTCTATCCAACAGGGGTCTTATAACTTACTAGTATTACCAACATTAAAGGGTTTGACCAAATTTAAAAGCTGAAGGATAAAAGGTTTTTACTTTATAGGCTTTAATTCTGATTTAAATAACCCGAATGGGGCGCCCCTGATTCTCTTCTGTCGGCGGCGAACAAGAGAGAACTACGAAGACCACAAACGGTCTAAGCACCCAGATCAGATCTGTTCTCTCCTTCCTTGTCACGCTATTCTTTCTCCATATCAGATACTGCAGGTCGGTCTTTTTAGATGATTATGCCCTTGATAATTTAATGGTTCTTCTTATCTGGGTATCAAGTCAAGTTTGAGAATTTTTGTTACTGTTGGATCTATTTTCCTTTTTGTGATCTCGAATGGATGAATGTAAGCTATGCGATTGTGGGTTCTAGTTATTTCTGGTTTATTTGACCGAAGTCAGCTTCAACAGACTCGAAAGATTCTGTTTGTTTTTCCATCGTCCCTGCCATTATTGGTAGCTGATAATATTACATAATTCGAAGTGCCACTTTCCAAAGTTGCTGTGAATTATACTGGTACTCTTCCATTCTTACTGTTTATGAAGCTTAGTTTCAGAAGTTTAGAGTCGAAAAACTGAGTCTTGACATCCTGATAATTAGTTGTGGTACCTAAATTACAGAGACTCAGAGTTAGAAAGCAGATGGTAGAGAGATTTTCAGAATAGAAGTGAAAATTACATCTGGAGTGAGAGTCCGGGCCTAGTTCTTTCGAGGAAACCATCATCCTCACATTGATTTCACAAAAAGAAGGAAAATTTCAATGCAGTTCTTCCATCACCTAACGAAGATTCAGACCTAGAAAATACCATATTTGAGTTGCCTTTGCTTCTTCAGAGCGAGTAAGACACCACTATTTTTGAAGTCAACGCATTGACAACATAAAGTTTGAGAAGAAAAATAAAGATGGTTTTGCATATCAAAGCTGAGGATGTTGTGGATCCCCTTTCCAAACATGTCGAGGACAATGGAAGGGACAATTATGTATCTTTTGATATTGAAAATACATCCGGAAGGCAGATCGACGGCGGATGCTCGCTTTCCAGTAGTAACCAAAAGGCATTCGCCAAAGACACTAAGAAACTTGAGGTCACTTCATTCTCTGCTGCCAATGTTTTGAAGACACTATTGTTTATACTAGTATGGTATACCTTTAGCCTGTTCTTGACCTTGTAAGTTCTTCACTTACCCGTTGTCTGTTCGAAGTTTGAAATCAAATTGCTGTTGATCATACTAATAAGGTTTGTTTGTTTGTTCGTGTGGCTCGAGTAGGTATAATAAATCATTATTAGGAGATCATTTGGGGAAATTCCCAGCTCCTTTACTCATGAATACTGTTCATTTCACTATGCAAGCCATTTTCTCTAATGCCATTAGATGGTTTTGCCCTCATATCCAATCTAATGTCATGGTGTCACGGAGGGACTACTTTACGAGAGGTACACGTATATTTTTATATTATGTGAATTTGGTAAGTTTTTTTCTTCTTTTTAGGTGCAGATTATTTTTAAGAGAAGGCTTATAGGAGGGAGAAAAAAAATATATAAATAATGTAATAAATAGAAAAGAAGAACGAGGATTTCATTCTTTGGCATAAAATATTGTTAAATTTATGAGTAATGTTAAGTTTTTCTTCTTAGCATATTTTTTATTGTAAACGCTGACGGTCGAGTTGTTATTAGTCTAGTTAAAGTACATTTAATGTATCACAATTTAAATAATTATTTATAATATTTATCACATTAGCTCGGCACGTCAGAAAGTAAACTTAGCATTATCTTAAATTTAGTCCTCATTCTTTTCCAAGTTGTATTCATAAATCTGTCCTTCCCTTTCAGTTGGCCTTACCCAATAAACTTATTTATCAACTAATTCAACAGATGGACTTTGCCTTTCACAGTTGTCCCTACTGCTCTTGGAACAGCATTGGACATTAACTTGAGCAACGCATCTCTTGTCACAGTATCTGTCACCTTTGCCACCATGGTTAGCCATTTTCCCTCTACCTCTTTTTAATATGAAATATTTTATCATCCAAATACAAATATTTATGTTTTTCAAATACCCTTTTTATCTTCCTTTGTGATGCCAGTGTAAATCTGCCGCTCCAATATTTCTCCTTCTATTTGCTTTTGCTTTCAGGTGAGTTCTTTCTAAAATTTGAAGTTTACATAAACTAGAATATAAAATGTAGGACTGTACAATACTAATTACTAGGATTTTCTCCAAATGCATGCACTTTTTGGTTATCGTATATAGCAGCTGAATTCTTAAATGTGCCTTTTAGCACAAGCTAATTACATTTAATGTAAATTTCGTGTTGTGAAGGTTGGAATCCCCTAGCTTCAGACTCACAGGCATCATCTTGATTATCTCTGTTGGTGTACTATTATCAGGTTTCTACCTTGTCTTTTACATTCTATTACTTATAAGTTGGGTAGCCGAAATGTTTGCGATTGAACTATATATGAAAAAAGAGGAATATGAAACTCAGTGACTAAGATTGATGAAGTAGAAAAACTCTTTTGAGAAAAAAAAAACTATACATTGACGAATATATTCATTATGATCGAAATACAACCTCTTATGTGTATTTAAAGAGAAAAGATAACCCCCAACGCTTAAATTGTTTTCCAAGTTCTTCTGTAGATATTTTAGTCCAGTTCATGAAATATGACTGTTAATGGCAGTTGCAAAGGAGACGGAATTCGAACTTTGGGGTTTCATATTTGTCATGCTTGCATCAGTAATGTCTGGATTTCGATGGTCAATGACTCAAATTCTTCTACAGGTGCAAATCTTGTTGTTGCTCTATATCTCCAAAGTAAACAATTTTATTTAATGATTTATATGTCCTAAAGTTCTCACTCTGACCTGTTCATTTGATGATTTCTGTTGCTGACTGCTAATACGTGATCGGACATCAAGAGAGAAGCATATGGTAAGAGCTGTTCTCTACCTCAATGAATTCCTATTGGCATTTTGCTTGTTCACATTTTCATGTCTTAGCTGATTCAGGCTGGCTATATTTATTTGTTTTAACGATAAGAGCATCAAACTAATCATTATTGCTCGAGGCTGACCCCTAATAAACCATTAATATATTAAATGATTGTTTTTTCTTTCAAATATCTATTAGTTGTGTTTCAAAATAATTATTTGTTTGTTACATAGACATTATATCTATTAATATCTATAATTCAAATTTAAGAGATACGATTTATAATCTGAATAGAGATGGCAATAGAGATAGAGAGGGGTGGGGCAGAAAATCTAGGGTTTATGGGAGAGGACTAAGCCGCTCTAGAGCTGATAACATTGATTATTTAATAGATTTGAATAAAGTTGCTGACTTTTTCTACCGAAATTCTTGTTTTCTAATTTATGAGGCGCGGGATTATACGGACCTCATAAGAAAGATAACGTACAATGTTTATGTGTATTCCATTTAAGGTATAAATCGAAGTTTTGCTTTTCTTGAAATTTCACCATTCGGATTCACATTTTTTATGTGCTCGATTCTTTCAGAGCTTCAAAAATTAAAATTAGAACATCATTTCTTGATCAACAAAGTGGATATATGTGTACCCAAGATTATAATTCCTTGCAGGTTTGAGAAATCCGCTGATGCTCATGAGCTGTATAACTCCAGTTATGGCTGTAGTGACTTTGTTTCTGTCTCTTGTATTGGATCCTTGGAGTAAATTCGACACCAACCAATATTTTAACAATCCTTGGCACGTCACTCGAAGTTGTTTGCTGATGCTCTTAGGCGGAATAATTGCATTTTCGATGGTAAAGAAAAGAAAAATCTTTCGCAAAAATTTCTGTTTGTAGAACAACTAACATCTGAGAATCATGTTACTCGCGGCTGCAGGTAGTGACAGAGTATGTTCTTGTCTCTGTAACAAGTGCTGTCACTGTGACAATAGCTGGCGTTGTCAAGGAGGCTGTCACCATACTGGTCTCATCTCTTTCTTATCTAATAGAACAATTGTTTTTATTTTGTCTTGTTTTTTTTTTCATTTTTGAAAGTGAATTTGGTCCTCAGGCTGCAGTGTTTTACTTTCATGATGAATTTACGTGGCTGAAAGGTGTCGGCCTCTTCATTATCATAATAGGTGTCAGCCTTTTCAACTGGTACAAGTAAGTGAGAGAACTCTGTTGCTGAAAAGAAGAAAAAGTAGGGGAATATGAAACTTCAATGGTGACATGCAGGTATCAAAATCTGCAGAAGGGCCACTCGAATCAAGTTAACTCCATGGGCTCGTCGGAAAGTGCGGCCGCAAAATATGTGATCCTGGAAGAGATGGAGGAGGAAGATAATCACGATTCGAAGTAGAACATCAAGGTCTCTGTTTTTTTCAGTTCAAGCGTGCTGGCGTTATTCCTCAAAGAAACTGAAGTGCCTGAAGTTGTTATTGGTAGACAAATTAAAAAGTCTGCGGTTTTGAATCCCCATTTTTTAGCAGAAAGTTCATTTATTTTTAATCAATTTTAGACCATTATTGTTTATATTTTTTGGATTGAAATGAATTGGTGTATCAGCGCATCAATTTTGCTCTAAAAAAACCTTGATTCAGATTGTGCACTCGAGATCAAACTGGGTGGCTATAAGATGAATCGACCCAGCTCTGGCTCCAGCCTCCAAGTGTCGGTCGAACTGACTTGGACATTGATTCAGAACCGATTTGATTTGTGAACCCAAGGAACCGGTTATGGTCTAGGGATCTAGAACCGGTACCGGTCTCCATTTTTTGCATAGTTTTCTTTCCTTTGGATTCCGTTTTCAACTCTTCAATCCCGGAGGTAATCTCATGATTTACACTCTATCCAAACAAATTGCACCATCGCAGCTAATAACTGACGACAAAGGTCAGGTTGAAGAGCGAATCTCGTTTTCCTATGTGCCATCTTTTGAATTTATCAGCAGAATATGAATTAACAGACAAAAAAGCATTGTTAAAATAGACGATTATTTGAAACGACAGCGGTTCAAACTAACGAAATTTAAAATACAAATGATATGGGATGATAGCACCCTAAAAATAAGGGTCTTAAATTGACCAGAGGTTTATTTTTTTAATGGTGGAAGGAGAGAGTTCATCGATGGAAAGCAGCCCGGAGAGCATCCATTAAATGATCCACAATAATTCTGTTAGTTTTCTCAGTGGGATGAAACGCGTCCCAGAACACGTACTTGCTCGCATCCCTGCAAGTGAAAGGGCTCTGCTGATTGCACAGATAGCTCATCTCGAACGTCCCTGTCGCGCAGCACGCCACTCCAGCCACCTCAAAACCTGCCATCCAAAACAAAAAAAAAAAAACCCTAGTTTCAATCAGTGTCTGCAACCCTGGCTTAAATGCAGCGAGCTTCTGCTGTAATAACGTAAGAACACGAGCGAGAGACAGCCAAAAATAAACCAGACTGCAATGAAGACACTCATTGAATGCCGCCACCAACCTCCTTCACCACTAACTGTGAGTTCTCTCTGAATTACTTTTCCCACAGAACTGCCGATCGTATTCTGATCTTATTAACTACACTGCCGCAGATCTACGATACCCATTTCAGTTTTTTATCCTAAATTCCAATAGTCATGTCTAAAAAGCTCGTTCTTGCTAATGATCTTGTTTTTTTACTCAAACAGGTTGATGTAAGCTTTGTCGAATTTGGTTTTTCAGGACACACATGGGTAGTTTGATTCGTAATTGAGACCCCAAGTGTCGGCAATCTTGTTTTGTTGTCAGCAAGTGCTGCTACCTTTAAATTAAATGCAGAAGTACGAAGCTTTTAGCCCAAAACTTCGTCTTTTCGAGAACCTTCATAAAATAACACTACTTTTGCGAGTATTTATAATGTTTTTGTATGCAAAGAAGATTGTTCTTACCAAATGAAGCAGGCTTTTGAATGATCTGAAAGAATATGGAATACGGATTGGAAAACACGATTTTAAGGCCAGGAAGCTGTCGGTTCATCTTCATTACCAAGCCCTCTAACTTTCCGTTGAAATCCAAAGCCACGTTGTTGTATTCCTCCACGCAGCCATGATTTCCAATGAAATTGGTCGTTCTCTCGAGTGGCAAGCACCCCATCGGAGGAAGGCCGCCGAGAGAAATTTTTCTGACTCCGAGGCCGTAAAGTTGCCGGAGGAAGTTTCCCGCCAACTCAATGAGAAAGTCTTCAAACTGTTTGATCGTAAATTGGGATCTCCGGTGAGTAGCTGCGTAGTAGTTCTCTAAAAAGTCGTTTGTTCCCAAGCTTAGCAAATACAAAGCTTCCCCCAGAATCTCGTTTGCCCTCCCATTGCCGAGATAAGCTCTCAATCTCAACTGGTATTCTTTGTAATACTCCAGCTCCTTCCACATCGGTATCACATTCTGCATGGCGAGAGAGACGAGCAAGATGAAAAATGTGCCTAAAGATGTAAGATTTAAGATTAGAGAGAGAAAATATGGCGAAAACTTACGAGAACGTCTGAAGTTGCGTTGTCATAACCAGTTCCGGCAGAAGCAAAGTTAACGCCAGTAGCGAAATCCGAAATGCTACAAGCTGGATCCAAATAGGCAGGAATGACTGGTTTTAGTCCAAAGCCTTCCGATATGAAATCAGAAGGAACTCGTCCATTTGAGAATCTTCCAGTGGATCGACCGCCGTAGAAATCACGTCCGTAAGGCATGAAGTTGCTCTTCAGCAATGTTTTAATGGCGTTGTTATTTCCAGAATCCACTGAAGAGTCCCCAAAAACAATGACTGCGGGGACTGAGGCTTTAGCTTCACCTGCTAAACGAAGGAAGAGAATGGAAAGAAGCCATGAAAGGTGCATGGACGCCATCCTACCACAGCCGCTACGATAGAGGAGGCTTTGCGGGATTGGAAAGTGGTGGTCGAATGAATTATATGGAGGTGGGAGAGGTGAAGATAATTAATACGATTGGTAAGAGATTAATAAACAAGTGGTAGATTTGACCCTCTGGCTGATTAAAGTTACTTTAACGCCGACGATGATGGTAAATGATAGTGTTATGAGCTATGGCCATGTTCTTGAGGCAACATTATCTCAAATTTTACAGGCTTCAACTCCATTAGAAGAGTTTGATGAGTTGGTGAAGAGAGAGAGATGGATACAGCTAAGACTGGCCAAATAAAGATGGATTTCATCTTACGTCATTTTCCAATGCTCCCTGTTCATCTTTTGCCTCTTAGAAGCTTAAATTGCGGTGTTAAACCCTAACAATCTTTTTCTCCCGCAACATAGAATCGTTTAAAGAGACTAAATATCAGTCTGCACGGGCATAGCTCAGTCGATTCAGAGATAGTAGAGTTTGTAACAAGTGTCAAGGTTCGAATTCTGACAATTGTAACATATAAGTTGTTAACTCTAACGTGAGATAGTTCTTCCTTATGGATACAGGTAAAAACTTCTCATCTGTAGCCTACTGAGTCACCGTGACTTACCCTTCTACAAACTGTCGGGCAGGGACGTAGGAGCCCTGAATGCGAGAGATTTTGTTTTTTTTGTAACAATAGACGAAATATCAAAAGTGGACCTCTCGGCTTTCACGCAGATGTTGTGAGGATATGACCAGCAACTATGATATAGCATATAGTTGAAGCATTTATTTGCTGCAGTTTAAGTTAGATTTAATCAATTAGCTCAACGGTTGGGCTTATGTCCACGTGTCAGCCTTCCATGGATGAGTCAGCTGCCCCATGCATGAAAATCTGCCGAAAGACCAGCTCACTGTTGCGCAGAAACCACACGAAGAAAAATAGCCATTAATAGCACGCGAAAACCCTTCCTTTTAAACACTCGTCCCCTTCAATATTGTTCAATCCCTTCAGCTTCTGCAATGGCGATCTCTAGAAGACTGGCGCTGCTTTTGGTTGGAACCATTTTGGTGTGCGCTTTGCTCATCCAACTCGCGGAGGCGGATTCGGAAAGTGGAAAGATCCACACAGTCAGGCGTGGAAGTGAAGATTGCAGAGAGAAGGTGTCAGGCAAAGACGACAGGTGCAGCAAGGAAGACGATGGATCGGACGAGGACGATGATGATTTCGACGATGCTTATAAAACATCCTCCGTTGCAGGAAACCCTAATTCTGAAACACAGAATCCAGAAGAAGAAGAAGACCAACAAGATTATGCATACGAACACGTTGTGTTGGGCCACTGAGTCCGCATAAGTTTTTTTTTTTCCTGTTTTTTGGATTATTATATCGTACTTCCTGTAATGAAATGAAAGATAAGAGATGTCTGATTGGTTTTTCCTGCCATGTTTCGTAGCATGAAGTACAGGTAGCATGCATGAACGTTGAACATTTGAAATCCAAGAACGAGATTTGACTATGGCAGAAAATAGAACATAATGACCCAAAGAACTCTTCTATTGTACCTTTTTGTGTATAAGTGGCTGAATACAGGGAAAAACAAAGATTGGGGAGCAGACCAAATACAATTTTTTTCCTTTTTTGAAAAAAAAAACTTTAAATTATTGAGAATTCGCACCCACTACACACCAAAATTCAGAGAAAGATCATAAAAAACCATGAGTCTTCTCTAATGTCTGAGCCATTTAAGGGATAAAATTTAAGAGCTATCCATGGGCACATCGCTCCCACTGGGGTTCTGTTGACTGGCGCCGAAAGTAAACTCGCGAGGGATGTCGGAAGTTGATCGAGACAAAATGGACGTCCCACCAGTGCCATTGAAAGCAGGAACGGAAATCGGATCGTTGACTTTTGGGAACCCAAAACTAAAACTTATGTTAGATTTGTTCGTATCGGCGGGTCCAAATGCTTTCTTCTCGAACTCCTGCAACTGCTGATGGACAGCTGGTTCCAGAAAATGAAACAAAGTCAAGAGTTAGTCTCAGCTAATGAGCAAATACAAAAACTTGGCGTACCTTGAGTGATTTCAACAGACGGTCTCCTCTCTTTCACCCACTGATGGCTCTGTTGGAGTCTCCACCCTTTGCTCTTCATCAAGTAAGCTATTACAATGGCCGCCGACCTATTAGAGATCATTGTCAGAACCACTTCCAAATGGGACAATTTTGGAGAAAGTTCACCTATTTTTGCCCGTCATGCAGTGCACCAGAACCCGTGCTTTGTCCCTTTCGCATTGCTCTGTATCATTACTAAGAATGTTGAATGCACTAGCAATGTTTTTCGACCAACAGACATCCATATGCTTTTTGAAAATAAGGAGAGTATAAGAAGAACAGACGTGACATACAATCAGAACAACCCAATATAAGACATAAAAACCATCTTTTGGTCCATTCTGCACTCTGTATAGATATAAAATACTAAGATGTTTTGCAAAACTACAAAAACGAAGTCTAATGAGAGGTTGATCCTTTCAGCAGTAAGGATTGTTGGGACAGAGTTAACATCATTTGAAAAACAATATCTCTTTCATACAATTTTCTACAAGGAACTAATGTCCAAGTTCTGGTTCTCTATTTAATGCTGTAGTATAAGCAGTTAAGGAACTTACTACCTAAAGCAGGACTAACGAAACTAAACCAAGTCATCGAATCAAAGCAAACTTACATAGAATTAGATTGAAAAACAGACCTAGAAATTGAATCGCTTCATCGAATGGCAGAGATTTATCGTATTCGAGGCAGTGATAAGTGAATGAATTCTTGTAGAGATTTTGACAAGCAGGGACACTCTGCAAGCATATACCCAGCATCAAAATGTCAAAAGTAATCAAAGAAACTTGATTCGTGTGTAATCCAAGAGATAAAATCTAATATCAGCCAGACAGAAGCAAGTAACAACTAGCCTTGATTCAATATCCATATCACATAGGTGAAGAAATAAGCTTACATTCAGAACCCGTGAGATTCCCAGAGTTTTGAGAAGTTCGGGCCTGGAGGCGTTGTCATAGCTACCCAAGAAAAGAAATTCCGACAAGATCTCCGACGGGAAGGCACTTACTTGAATCGACGTTTTCTCCGACGATACCGGAACGCGGTGGCCGCAAATCCCGCAGACTTCCCCTTCCTCGTATTTGTGATAATGGCCACAAATCCCGCAAGGATTCTCTCTCTCCCTCTTCTTCATAGATTGAAGCAGCGATTTGGATCAAACCCAAGAAGACGAATTCAACTCTGAATCAAAATCAAAAAACAAAACCTCCTTCAGAACGTGCTCAATTGAGGAAACAAGCAATACCCAGAAGATTAAAACAGGGAAGATCATTAATAATACCGATTCAAACAAGGTACGGCAAACTTAAAAGATCTTTAAAGCGGGTGCGTCCCAAAATCTTGCGATTGCAGATAAAAGGTACAGAAGCAGAAGGCGTGATGGCGAAGCTTCTTTAATCAGACAGTGGGAGTGAGTATCAAGAATCGAGATTTGGGGTTGGGGTCTGAAAACTCTGTTTGCTCTTCAATTAAGAAGCCTGCTCAATCAACGACGACACAAAAAGAAAAACCATTTTCGTTAAATCTAAAATATGACGTCACAGGTGCACAGCTCTGCATCGAGATTCCTGATGTGCTAAGCGGCTTAAAAAAAACTGGTCAGGCTCCTCTCTAAGAACCGACTTAAAACTTTCCACCAAATGATCAGCCAATCATGGATCTCCACGTCTGTCTCCAGTAACTTTCCGACAAGCTTCTTAACCTTTTTCGGACTACACGTCGGACAGTTGGATCTTAAGTCCTCACCGATTCTAAGCCAAGAGTAGAACTGAAAGAGCATCGCATGTGGAGGACAAGAATAGCAATTTTGTTGGAGATGACAAAACAATATATAAACGATTAAATAAATTTATTATAGTTGAAATTCAGAGATGAAAAATGAGACCCAGATGTAAAAGTATTGAATCAAACCATAAACTTAATGTTAAGCTCTAATGCGACCCAAATGTATCGCATTTGCAGAGCAAGATGTTGGTTACTTGGATCCGGACAAGAGTTGATAGAGCCCGCGGTCCAACGAGTATAAAAATGGACATTGCAATCAAGAAATGAATCTCAAAACTACAAGCTTCCTGTCGTTGGCTTACTTGCTCATGGTTGAAGAGAGAAAGAAGTTCCAGAAAATAGAGCCAGTCGACATGAAAGCCACACGAGCATGAAGAGGAACAAGCCTGTACATGTTCCAACCATCAGCAATAAGCCATGCTTCAAATAAGATTAAAAGTCAGTATCTAATTTGATGAGCCGATTTCCAGTTCTCTAATCTGTCTATTATATCAACGAACATTGGAATTTCATGAAACCAGATATTTCAATTCAGATAATGACGAAAGAAACTATCAAAATAACTATTTTATCCTATCCCTTTACTCCTAGCAATAGATTGGTCATATGAGAGAAGGAACAATATATTCAAGAGACGTAGTGCCAGTTACAGTAGTGGAGATGCTTCATCTGGTGAGGAATGATATCATCATAATTTAATGAAAATGACATCATCGATGGTAACTTGTGAAAAATCTTCATAGAAAAAGAAAAAAATTAAGAACACAATTTTTATGCATACGAAATGCCACTGTTTCACATGAGTTTCTCAGCTTCGAAAGTAAATCTGCAGCCCATTCAAGTAAGTTCAAATCCTTGCAAGAAAGTATGGCTTCGAGGCATGGAATTAGAAAAACTTTGGCTCCCAAAAATGAGACATCAAGTGATCTAACTGGAATCCAGAACCGAGAGCTTGCAATGGGGATCATGTGTATCAATTAAGTAAAAGTGGAATACACATTGAAATTTGATCCAACCAACGTTTTCTTTTACCATAAAGCAAAGCTGGGAGCATCTTTTGTAGGCCACTCCCTTGAACTTAAAATTTTGGTCACGACGATCTAGGTTTTCTCTTTTGGTCAAGTGTTGACCAAAGCTCGACTTCAACTTACACTTAAAATTTTGCCTATTTCTTTTTCCCTTTCGGACCTAGTGGACAAGTATCAACCCAAAAATACATTTTTGTTCACAGTTCTGGAGGTGTGACTATAGTGCCTACTGGTGTATCATAAAATTCATATAACTTTACTTAACTTGATATCCTCATTCTCCTCCAACTCAAATCTCATATAATTTCATACATCCACAAAAGTAACGTCTAATTCATCCATTATTAACGCCTATCTAGCATCTATTGCACAAAATTAAATTAGTAATCATTAGAACTTACTACTACTCATATTATCTTGAATAACAAAAGATGAGTTATAATGTGTAACTTTGAAGAACTTTAATTGTATCCACGGGAACGTGATTGTCAACATAGAGGGGTATTTAACTGATAGATAGACACGAGAAATCAGTCGCAAAAACCATAAACTATAATGGCAATGTTGAAAGAACGAAGATAACACTTTAAACTAGTAAAGCAGCCTACATTTTGGTGGAGCCGAGTGCTAACTGCCCTCCTATAAACGAAAGATAGGGAAGGATGAAGACTTTGCATCTGCCCTTCAAACCCTTTCCACACACTTTAAACATGCTTTTTCGAATGTATTGAGATGGATGGTGGCGACTGCCTATCCTGAATTTACATGTTCTCAAACTTGATTCTATTGTTTGAAAAGTCTAGTTCACTTTTCCATGCTAAAAAATCAACCACAAAAAAGCTCTTTTTCATTTTAGATGATGCCATCTTCCGCATTTATTATAGGACAATATTTCTATATTAAGAACCGGGACTGAACTTGCAGTTGTAATTCCAACTATGTAGTAACAATTTGAGATGGCATCAAATGCAAGCAAGCTATTTCAAATCACCCATTCGTCAGCGACCATAAATCAATGGGAAGAAGCATGAACAAGAAATATTGGATATGCGATTTGCTTCTTTCGAGGCTAAATGTCCAAAGATGTCTCACTCACCAGAAACAACACCTTACTTTTAAGACCACCAAAGATCAAACAGCCACAACTCATCATTGCCATCAAAATTTCGTTCAGACCTGAAATTTCATAGCCCGGTCAACTATAACTCATCATTGATTGGAGCCCCTTGGCCCATTAGGTCTTCCAAGGAGAATTCGTCCTCTTCCATGATCTCCCCGTCTTTACCATCCCATTGTTCTGTCTTAGCTATCACCGGAGATCCTTCCAATGGTAAATTGCCCTTTCCACCCAATCCAGCTTGTCTCACAAACTCACTACAAGAATACGCTAATTAGAATAGAATTGCTTTTTACGCGAAGTGAAAAAACACACAGATTCAAGAAAGTACATAATGTGATCAAGTTCAAATGCACTCTTAAGTGGAGCATATGCGCCTTTCTTCACATTCAACGCCACTAATGCTGGGTACCCATACCCACCAACCCCGACATGCTTTTCTAGATCAGGCTGCTTGCCCGCTGCTGCCCATACATAGCTGCAGTAGCCAACAGAATCAAATCAAGTTCTGTAGACAAATCCTTGCCTCTTATGATTTAGAGTGAGAACTCTGGATTAATGTTACCTATAAGGACTTTTTTTGAACTTCTCTGCAACCGATAATAGCTGCTCAAGATACTTGTTTCTCCCTTCGGCTTTGGAGTCCAAAATGTCAGGAAGGAAAGCCACAAAACATATGGCAGAAGCAGCACATTTCTCTTCCATGACATCCTGTAGGTAAACAGAGATTATATTTATGTTGTCCTTATCATCGATTTGATTTCAATTCAAGAAAGGGTTTCACAGGAGAGCAGGGACTTACAGGGCCAGTCAACTCATTCACTTCTGGTGGGACTACATTTGTTTCTAATTGTTCTAGTGCAAATGATTCAATCGCTGAGGCAGTTCTAGCACCTTCATAAGGGACTGGGTTTTCTTTATCTGCACCAAACACCAAGATGGTGGGAAAGCCTTGGACATTGAACCTGCTCATTAAAGACTGGTAAAAGCCAACCATCAGATGAATGTTGAGGAATAAACATTATAACAAGAAACATTCAGAAGAATTGGGCTTACTTTCTCAGCATCACAGTCAACGTGACCCAATTTCACCTTCCCCTTTAACCTATTGGAAGCCTTGCTCCACTCGGGAGCCAATTTTTTGCAGTGGCCACACCTACAAGATAGCAATTGTGAGATATCTTTGATGGTGTGATTCACGCTGACCATCTTCCTAACATATACTATGGTCAACCAAAAAAAAACAAAGGAAACATTATAATTACCAAGGAGCAAAGAATTCAACAATCCAGAGTTCTTTACTTCTAGTCACCACCTCATCAAAATTACGTGAGTTCAATTCTAATGAAGCACTAGATTCAGACTTTTCACTTGAACCTGAAGAAGCTTTTCCATTCAACCGTTCCTTGAGAAGAGTTTTTACCTGGTAAAGTAACACCCAAATTTTACTCAGTACATGAAAACAAGCATAATTTGGTCTCAGAAAACCTCACCAGCTGAGAGCAAGGGAATAAAAAGGAGTGTTGGAGTTAATTCATGGGCTAAGGAGGCGCTGATATTATCCATTTTTTATGAGATGTCCATCTTATGGTTCTCTCTATCTCATGTATTCGAATATAGTTCTACAATAGTGAAATTAAGCCACTCCACGATGACAGGTTATCATAGGCAAGAGAATTAGACAAGACAAGAAATTACTCTTAACTACTATATTAAGATGTTATAAGAGCCCCTGCACGCACACATATAATCATGTATATAGTCTAAAAGAAGAATGTTTTATAAAATACAAAATTAGAATTCCAGCATTAATACTTACAATATATAACCATCTTAATACTTAGAAAGGTGACATAATATATTTGAGCAAGCTTTAAACCTGTTGCAGGGCAAACTCAGCAATGGGTTTGACATCTCTAGCTCCTAGATAGTCCACTGGAGATTTTCCAGGCGCAAAAACCTTTATAGTGGGAAACCCTTTTATCCCGTATTCCTGAAAAGAACAGCCAGCCAAATAAAGATGACCTAATATAGTTTCTTTGAAAATAACTTCCCTATTCATTTGAAGTTACCATAAAAGCACGTCAACAAGAATACATCTCTCTTGACACAGTAAAATGCCATTGTATTTTCTATTGCACAACGCCTCATTCCAAAACATAGGCTAGCGTAAGAGGGCTTGAAATTTGAAACCTTTACATTTTTCAAACATTCTCCAAAGCTAAAAATGATAAATGAGAAGCTATAAGTACGAGATTATCCTTATAAATGGCAATACTATCTGAAACAGCTAGTTCATTTAGAAAATTTAAGTCCCCATTAACAATAAAAAAAAAGATCATATCCAGAAGGAAAATACTTAAAAAAATCCAGTTAGAAATGAAGAAAGAATGAAAACCTGGGCAAGGGCCTGATGAGCATCAGCATCAAGAGCTGCCACTGTGACAACACCTTTCAGAATAGTGGCAGCCTTCTCCCAGATGGGAGTTAGAGCTTTGCAATGGCCACACCATGGCGCATAGAACTCAACTAGGACAACACCATTTGAGTTGAGAACCTGGCATTAAAAAGTTTGGTTATCTTTTATGTCATCAGGGGAAATAATTAATAGGAGCTAGAGTAAACACAAAAGTTCCGTAATTTAAAAAAAGAAAAAAGATAATTGTCACCATTTTCCCAAGTTAACATCACTACGCTCAGCAATTTTAGAATTAGCAATTTCTGGTTTATAATTAGCAATTCCTAATTTACATAAAAAAAAAAACATAGATAACACAAACCAGCATAGATCAAGAGAGATTAACAGATCTAAATCGTTAAGCAGTAACATAGAAAAACAGAGAAAAAAATATTTCAATTTGTTTTCTTTATAACCAGAAATCAGCCAAAAATTTCAAAACAAAATGATTGGATCGATATTTACGTACGCTGATAGGGATGATAACGAAGAATAAGACGAAAGAGAAAATCATCTACCTTGGACTTAAAATTGGAGGGAGTCAGCTGAAGCACCGGTGACGAGGCTCCGTATAGCGCGTTACAGAGATCGAAACTATGCACGAATAAAAATAGCGACAGAGCGAATATTATCGCCGACTTTGATCGACTCCTCATCCTTTACCTCTCGTTGTCTCTCTCCGATCGAACCCAGGGTTTTGTATCTTCGGGTTGCAGGACTTATAACTGGCTACGTGTACCCACCAATTAAAACGTTACACGTGTAATCCCGATCAATCCAACTCTTCAAAATTAATTATTAGGAGGATTAAACTTTAAAATAAAATCTAATATAAACAATAAATAATAAAATTATTCTAAATTTAACATCTAATTTAAAACTCACACCAGATTATGCAACGAATCAAACTTCAAAATTTAATGCGTACCACTTAACACTTGAGGGCATTGTTTTTCGTGGTCAGCTTTATATGTTTAAAATCTCAACTATTTAAGTTTAAAATTTACAACTCTTGTTGTACTCGCGTCAAATTCAAGATGCAAAGATCCATGTTTTTTTCGCAAGTTTAGGTCAAAAACCAATGCAAAACTTGCTCCTGGATTATGCGACAAATCAAATTTTAAATTTTTGAAGGTATCAATTAAATCCTTGCGGTCTTTTGTCGTCAACCTTTGAAGTTTAAAATCTAGAACTCTTGTTGTCCATGATTTTTTTTTTTGGAGTCTAGGTCAAAATTACCCGGGACCATTGGCGCCCTATTATAACTAGTGCAATGGACTCGGCCTTGCATGCACCGGACGGTGCATCCAAGGTGAAACCAAGTTCAAATTTTTGATTTTTCATATATATTTATCGAGTAGATTGCTAGCCTTATTTTAGTTCGACACGACTGTGTGATTATGTTTTGGAAAAAAAAATCCAAGCCAAACGGGGATTAATCTAAGTCAAAGTCAATTTATGAGAACATTTGTGCTTTGATGAATACGAGGAAGAAATTAAAAATGTTTCCACCTCAAACACCATTTATAATTGAGGTCGTTTTACTATAGAATGCCGAGACCAATTTCTATTTGACTATGCTCATAACAAATATTTGAAGAATCATTGCAATGTAAGATTTATCAAGTTTTAGATTAGTTTCTCGTTATATAGTAAGATGTGATATTATTAAAATGTATTCTAATATAAAAAAATAAATTAATGATTTTTTCACATGTTCGTACTATGAATATTAAATTAATAAATTAATCATTGTACAAATAAATTATGTTATATAGTTATAAATCATTGCTTTTTACCTGCGATACATTTGTCATATTTTAAATAAAGATGAAATACAATTTATTTGATCACATATTAATTTAATTAAAATACAATTTCTTTTAGTACTTTATCTAATACTCGACATTAGGAATATAAAAAATTTGTAAAGTGACTAATCTAATCCAAGAAAATTGAAAATGATGTATGCTATCAACCAGGTAGAATTCTATTCATTTAATATTAGAAAATGGAAAATTATATTGGATTGCTATTTGTGCTTTTATTAAAAAAAACAAAATGTTTTACTCTAGATCAAAATAGAAAAAATTGTGTCAAGTGACTAATCCAATCCAAGAAAATTGAAAATGATGAATCAACTAGGTAGAATTATACTCCTTTAACGTTGAAAAATGATAAATTGTCTTGGACTATTATTTGTGCTTTTATTAAAAAAAATATCTTATTATATATCAAAATAGTTGCGAAATTGTTAATTTATTTTTTAATTTTTTAAAACTAATTTTTGAAGCTAACAAAAAATATTAAAAAAAATTATTATCTCATTGCGTATCTTCTTATTTTGTCATTTATTACATTTGAAAGTATATATCATATTTTTGAATCTTATAACTTATTGAAATATATATAAGATAAGGTAATTTATATATATTTAATTCATTTGACTTGACCCGTTTAAGCACGACAAACTCGATTTGTTTAGGCTCGATGCAGCTCGAGCCAAATATTTTTAATTAAAACTTGACTGACGTGACTCAAATAAGCTCGATATGCTCAATGAGCTAATTTGTTTCGAGCTTATTCTCTCTCATTTGTTGTCTTTCATGTCCATATATCTCTATGTTCTTTTAAAATGAATTCACTTGTTCAACTTTTCTCTTGCTCTCGGTATCTACTCTATCAGAGTTAGAAATATTGGAAAATGCTATTATGAAACTTTGGGTTTGAAACTACTTTAAAAATTCAATTTTTATGTTTCATTTGATACATTTTTTAAATACTTCATGAATTAATGACGCATTCCTTAAATTTTGAATCAGAATTTGGCTATCACTGCCATCTGAGTATAGAATTTTATCTCATGCCATACATTTCACCATTTCATCATTTATTTATTATTTTTTTACTTATTGATGATCAAAACTAAAATTATTTTCAAATAAGTTACTCGACGCATGTTACTCACTCAACTTCCCCCACATTTTGATAATTATTCAATATCATATATTTGATCAAGAATAGGATTGAAAGATTTTCTCTTAAGATTTTACTAAGACTTTATTTGTATGTTTTTATTATTTATTTATTTATTTGGATTATTATTTTTGTTGATAAGCAAATATCAAAAAACAAAGAAGAAAATATAACGCAGAATAACAGAAACATCAATTCGATGAATTCGAACTACGGATTTTAGAGAATCCGAAATCCAAAACAAAGCGGAATAATCACGGGACGACTTGAGATTCAAGATTAAAGAAAGGAAGGAACTAGACTCCGATCGATGAATTCGATAGAACCGTAGTTATCAAAAAGTAGCTTGACCCGAATCAAACTCGTTAATTGAACCAAAAGCTATCTAGTTCGATCTTTTCAAGAAAACACTTGAAGAAGATCAAATTCTTCTGTAAGAACTAAAGAAGAGAAATTATTTCACCAAAAAGTATAAGCTTCAATTTTCATAAATCTGAATTCTGCCTTGAAAGGTTACATTGTGGTGCTTAAATAGGCACAAAACAAATTCTAGAAAATGGTAACAAATTCCAAAATATCATAACCAAAGAAACAAATCCCTAATTAATAGATAAACATTAGAATAAAAATCTAAATTGCCAAAAAAATGCAATTATCTATAATCGCGTGGGGTCCACAAAATCAACCATTAATATTATCATTATGGTCCTCTATTGCTTCTTTATCAATCTTTAGTATTATTGTGGGCTTCGGTTCGTAGCATGTGAGCTTTTTACTTTGTACTTCTTGGATCAAACATTGTAAGCTTTTTTTCATCTTCTTTGTCATTGCCTTTGTCATGGGCCCTCCTATGTTTTGCAATGGATCTTGGCCATCGGTTGTCCCTTGAATCATATCATTTCCTCCTTCTTTGAAAAGATCCGTCCTCGAATCTCATGTATCATAAAAAGATAAGTCACTAACATTAAACGTAGCGCTAACGTTACTATACTCGCTTGGTAGATCAATTTTGTAGGCATTATCATTTATGCGTTCCAACACTTGAAATGGTCTGTCCCCTCGCGGTTGTAACTTTTTTTTTCTTTGATTTGAAAATCTTTCCTTTCGTAGATGAACCCAAACCCAATCACCCGGTTCAAATAAAATCTCCTTGCGACTCTTGTTTGCTTGTTGCGCATAAGGCTCGTTCTTTTTCTGAATATTGTCTCGTACCTTTGAGTGCAATTCCCTCACAAAATCAGCCTATCCTCTTTCCATCTAAATCAACGAGTTCATTAGAAGGTAAAGGTAGTATATCAAGAGGTATAAGCGGATTAAAACTGTACACGATTTCAAAATGAGAGTATGAAGTAGTAGAATGAACAACTCGATTACAAGCAAACTAACCATGCGGCAAACAATTTTCCCATTGCTTCAAATTTTTAGAAATTATTACTCTCAGCAATGTGGATAATGTTCGATTTACTACCTCACTTTGCCCATCAGCTTGAGGGTGTGCTACGGTTGAGAACAAAAGCTTTGTTCCAAGCTTATTCCACAAAGTTCTCCAAAAATGACTTAAAAATTTCACATCCCTATCACTCACAATCGTTTTTGGTATTTCATGCAAGCGTACAATTTCTTTAAAGAATAAATCTGCTATATGTATTGCATCGTTAGTCTTAGAACATGCTATAAAATTAGCCATTTTACTGAAACGATCAACAACGACAAAAATACTATCTTTACCTCCTTGTGTTCTCGGCAATCCTAATATAAAGTCCATAGAGATATCGGTCCAAGGATGATTTGGCACAAGTGAACGAATATATAAACCATATAGTTGTACTTTTGACTTTGCTTTCTTACATTCAATGGACTTCTCGCAAATAGATATAACATCATGCTTCATTTTGGGCCAAAAGAAATGTTCATTCAATATATTCAATGTTTTGTTAGTTCCAAAATCTCCCATTAAACCTCCTCCATGTGTTTCTCTAACTAGCAATTCACGCAATGAACATTTAGGTATACAAAGTTTATCATTTTTATACAAATATTCATCATGACGATAGTAATTAACACATGCAATTTTCTCACAAACTTTACAAGCATGGAAAAAATCTAAATCGAACTCGTATAAATCTTTAGTAAGTTCGAATCCTAATAATTTGGATTGTAAAGAGGTGATTAGAACATACCTTGTAGACAACGCATCAGCGACTACATTGTCTTTACCTTTCTTATAATGAATGACATATGAGAAAGTCTCAATGAACTCCATCCATTTAGCGTGTCTTTTATGTAATTTTTCTTGTGATTTTAGGTGCTTCAAGCTCTCGTGATCGGAGTGAATGATGAACTCCTTCGGCCACAAGTAGTGTTGCCACGTTTGTAATGTCCTCACCAAGACATATAATTCTTTATCGTATATTGGGTAATTTAATGCTGCTCCACTAAGCTTTTCGCTAAAGTACGCGATCGGCTTCATTTCTTGCATCAAAACACCTCCAATTCCCATTCTCGACGCGTCACATTCAATTTCAAATGTTTTGTCAAAATTTGGAAAAACTAGTAGAGATGCATTAGTTAACTTTTCTTTCAATAGATTAAAAGCATTTTCATGTACCTCGGTCCATCTAAATTCAACGTTCTTCTTAACCAATTCATTCATAGGGGCCGCAATAGTACTAAAATCACGCACAAATCTTCTGTAAAAGCTTGCTAAACCATGAAAACTACGTATCTCATTGGCGTTCTTTGGCGTGGGCCATTCTTTAATTGCTCTTACTTTTTCCTCGTCCACTGACACTCCGTTCGAGCTTACTACGAAACTAAGAAAACTACCGATTCCATGCAAAATGTGCATTTTTTAATATTGACATATAATTGGTTTAATCGCAAAACCTCAAAAACAGATTTCAAATGTTCTCTATGTTGCTCAAAACTTTTGCTATAGATCAAAATATCATCAAAATAAACAACTACAAATTTTCCAATAAATTGTTCGTAAAACATGGTTCCTTAATCTCGTGAAAGTACTTGGTGCATTAGTTAATCCAAACAGCATGACTAACCATTCATAAAGTCGGTATTTTGTTTTGAAATCAGTTTTCCGTTGATCACCTTTTTTCATGCGAATTTGATAGTATCCGTTTCTTAAATCAATTTTCGAAAATAAAGAAGCACCATATAATTCATCAAGCATATCATCTAATCGAGGGATAGGATGACGATATTTTCCCGTAATTTTCTTGACAACTCGACAATCGACACACATCCTCCACATTTCATCTTCTTTTGGGACTAAAATAACTGAAACCGAGCATGGACTGAGGCTTTCTTTAACTAGGCCCTTTTCCACCAACCCATCAACTTGTCTTTGTATCTCCTTAGTTTCTTCTGGATTTACTCGATATGCAGGTCGATTAGGAATTGTTGCTCCTGGAAGAAAATCAATTTGATGTTCTATTCCTCAAAGTGGGGGTACTCCTTGAGGTAGCTCATCTAGAAACACATCTTTATATTCTTGTAAAAGAGAAATCATATCTATTGGAATAGAATCAGTTAGTTCGTTAGAAGTAAAATAAATGTCTTTGTATAACAACAAAATCATTTTGCTACTTTGCTCGTTTTTTTAGAAAATTCCACTCTTTTTTTCTCTTTTGTCTCCCTCTTTTTTTTATCTTTCACCAATTCCTTTTCTTCCACTTTGCCTTTTTTACTCACTTCATCTTTGGCTCTTTTGTCTCTTTTATATTCGCATTTTTTACTTTCTTTTATGCCAATTGATTTTTCAACTATTCTCCTTTTTTCTTCATTCAACTTCTTGGAACTTTGAAATTCTTTGACTATCCTATTTTGGTCTTTACTTGCTTCCCATGGTTGTAGGGGTGTTAAAACCACAACTCTTCCATTTTGCACAAGCGAATACTCGTTTTTGAACCTGTTGTGTTTAACTAGTCTATTGTATTGTCAAGGTCTCCCCAAAAGAATGTGAGTAGCTTGCATTGGTAATACGTCACAAAGAACTCGATCTTTGTACTTTCCAATAGATAAAGAGATACTTACTTGTTTCGTCACCTTGATCTCACCGCAATCACTTAGCCACTGTAACTTGTAAGGTTTCAGATGTGATTCCGTTTTCAAATTTAATTTGTCAACCAATAACGTGCTTGCGACATTTGTGCAACTTCAACTATTAATGATCAAACTACATACCTTGTTATTCACATGGCATCTAGTATGAAAAATGTTCTCTTGTTGCTCATTGTCATTAGCCTCTTTAACTTGCACACTTAATGCTCTCCTCGTGATAAGTGGATCTTCTTTGACGGGTTCCTCCACATCTACGTCACTCCAATCCTCTAGTGGTGGCATCTCATCATCACTTGAATACACACTTTGTATATCTTCATTATCTAGTAACACCATTTCTCGTTTGTTCGGACAATTAGAAGCAATATGTCTAAATCTCTGACACCGAAAACATTTTATTTCTCTTGTTCGGGTCATAGTAGGAGTGTCGGTCTTACCTTTTTGTCGCATCACATTTGTGCTAGCGTACTTACCCTTAAAATCTTCTCTCAGGTTTGACTTTTCATTTTTCCATCTTGATTTCCCATTGTTTGAAGTTGAAGCTCCCTTTGCACTTATCTTCATCTTTAATTGATGTTCTATTTTGATTGCTTTATGAAGCAATTCCTCCATATCCATATAATGATGTAAATCGACAATATTCGCAATATCTCGATCTAAACCTCTAATGAATCTTGACATCGNCGGGTCATAGTAGGAGTGTTGGTCTTACCTTTTTGTGGCATCACATTTGTGCTAGCGTACTTACCCTTAAAATCTTCTCTCAGGTTTGACTTTTCATTTTTCCATCTTGATTTCCCATTGTTTGAAGTTGAAGCTCCCTTTGCACTTATCTTCATCTTTAATTGATGTTCTATTTTGATTGCTTTATGAAGCAATTCCTCCATATCCATATAATGATGTAAATCGACAATATTCGCAATATCTCGATCTAAACCTCCAATGAATCTTGACATCGTGACTTCCTCATCCTCGTTGATATTAGCTCTTATCATTGTGACTTCCATTTCTTTATAATATTCTTCCACACTTTTAAATCTCTGCGTTAAACTTTGGAGTGTTCGACACAATTCTCGATAATAGTGTGATGGAACATACCTTTTTTTCATTAATGCTTTCATAGTCTCCCATGTGCGAATTGGATGCTCTCCGTTACGCCTTCGATTCTTTACCAATTGATCCCACCAAAGAGCGGCGTAGTCAGTGAACTCCATGAAAGCCAGCTTAATCTTTTTCTCATTCGTGTAATTTTGACAGTTAAATATTGAATCAACTTTCCTTTCTTACTCAAAGAATAATTCAGGATCACCTTTTCCTTGAAAAGGAGCAATATTTACCTTGATATGGCTTAGGTCACCGTCTTCTCGAACTAGATTATGATTTGTTTGCCTTCGATTTAGTCTATCTTCGTGTTCAAACTCACCTTCGTCATCAATTCTCCTTGCACAGGGGCACTTAGGTGATGATGATTCCAATTATTTCATCCTCCTATCAAGAGCCGTAAATTGATATTGAATAGTTCTCATAAATGCTTTAAGATCTCCTAGAACTTCTTCTTCACTCAAAATAATATTTCTCTCTTGCCTTTTACTGCTCAATCTCCTCTTTTGATTCTTAAAGTAAGAACTCAATCAAAAGATGATTCAACAAATGTAACTTAAAAATTTTAAATTTTTCAAACTTTAAATCCAATCTTCAAGAATGATTAGCATAAAGCCACAAAGGCATTCACTAGAATCAATCTTTGGATACAATAATTTTTTTTTCAAGGATTTGATGTGTAAAGAAACAAGTACACAAAGTATTCACTAAGGTGATCAAAGTAAAAGTACACAAAGTAATATACTTGTGAAGAAATCACATCCATTCCTCCAAGATATCACAGAATTATCAGAGTCATTGCAACAAATTACATTTGAACATACCGAAGGAGAAAAGTTGGTAGTTTCAAATTTCTACTCCCTCGTTTTCTCAATGATAGTTCAATGCAATTATATTCCTCTATGATCTCTAGGCTGATAATAGGTAAGAATAAAAGTCGATCTCAGTTGTTATTGGAAGGAGAAAAGATCAAATTGGTTTCGTCGCTAGAAATCTTTGAGAAACATCATCAAAACTTGTAAGAAGACGTGCAATTTCATATTCAAAAAGCCATTTAAAGTTGCCATGTGATATTATGCTTATTTTGATATAAACTATTGATTTCTTTTATGAAGTATTTTGTTTAAACTTCTTTATTCATCGTGTTGCAACAAATAAGCATGATCAAACTCTAGAATCACTCTCGCAAAAAGAAAAGACAGCCGAATTTCACGCAATGGCTGATGGATTCATCGAGCTTTGATATAGAAAAAAAAAAAAAAAGACAGCGGAGAGCGGATGGGGTAGATTAGCATTTAGCACAAGCAAAAAGAAACGACAAGCAGGATCGAAGAGAAACAAGATGAAGATTAACACCAGGCCATCAGAAGCACCAAGCAGTGGCTTCGACATCATCACTACATTCATCCAGACTGGTCACCGGAGGAAGGACATTCAGATCGAACGGCAACACTCGGCGGAATGAAGGCGCACGAGCCCAGTCATTGCCCTCGTCCACAACAGAGGAAGACGAGTCGCAGTCGCTGCGGCAATCATCCGGCAGAACAGGCATCCGGTCAATTGTCGGAGAGGAAGACGGCCGGCCGGACGCCCTAGGGCCACCGGAAGACACAACGGTGGAGCTCAAACTACTCGACGTAGGTCTATTGACCTGGAAGCTACTGGTATTGAGCAATCCATTTACATCGAGTAAGTCCGGCGACCGCCCAAATGAAACTTGCTCCTGAAAAGAGATGGTGGATGAGATGAATGGGAAATTTGTCTTCGCCTTGGCACCGCGGAGTTTTCGAGCGGCGGCGTCGTAGGCCCGGGCAGCGTCCTCGGCCAAGTCGAAGGTGCCGAGCCACACCCGAGTCCTTTTCCAAGGATCTCTGATTTCGGCGGCGTATCGACCCCACGGTCGCTTCCTTACGCCCTTGAATCTAATTTCGCTGACCGCATTCTGTTTCTCCGATCCAGGATCGATAGCTCCAACTCTGCAAGAACGCATCGATGACGAAGAAGAAGAAGAAGACAGGAGATGGTAGGAACAAAAATCGAATGCTTGGAACAAGGTCTCTACCACCTCCTTCAAGCATATCAATCAATGCTGGACCGCCATCATCACTGAAACTCCACCTTCCTCAACCTTAATGTTCTCTCCTCAGGGACAACATAAATTCCACTCCATCTATTTTCCTATATTTTTATATTTTTTTCTTCCGGTTACCTATACGAATTTAATAGGATGTAATGTGCACCTCTATGTCCAGAATAAATGTATATTAAAAATGAGAAATAGTAAATATGTCGCAACGTAGTAATAAAAATATCGATCTCAC
This sequence comes from Begonia fuchsioides, assembly GCA_003255005.1. NCBI lineage: Eukaryota > Viridiplantae > Streptophyta > Magnoliopsida > Cucurbitales > Begoniaceae > Begonia > Begonia fuchsioides. The sequence continues at coordinate 330,559 of QAOC01014974.1, forward strand.
GAAGATAAATCAAATCTCTAATTTAAAAAATAAATTACAAAGTATCATAAAGAATAAAGAATAACATGAAAGGTTTGATTTTTATATCTATTTTCAACTCTTATATTAAACAAATAATTAAATTGTCCAACTAATATCTTAAATTAAACAGAAAAGTAAAGTTGATGGTAGAATTAAGAATTCATAAGAATCTCGACTAGGACTTTCCGTAAATTGATTTACTTGAACTGCCTTCGGCGGGTACTGCAACATTAGTCACAACATCAGTTTAGTTCCGGTCCGAACACTAATAAATCGGTGTTGGTGTTGCCTTTATGGTTGGGTTTAAGAACAAGTTCGATTTGACCGTACTAGGTTGGAATGAACATAATGAAAACACTCCTAGCTAAACTGTGTCATTCGATTTAACCACCTAATAGTTTTAATACACGTCTTAGCAACACACAAGAGTGTATTGTCGTGTTGCCCTAAATAATATCAATGCAAAACAATAATTTCGTAAATAGCACTTAGCAATCACGCAAGGGTGTATTGTCGGGATTGTTCAAGAAATAATCACAACAAAGCAAAGATATATAAGCTCTTATTAAAACGAGTTCTAAAAGATAACATGCAATTTCATTAAGCAAATCAATATATGAAAAACCCTAATTTTAATTCAAACGAAATAGTTCTCCAATAACTATCAGGAGTTCATATAATTCACGGAAGTTAAAACGAAAAGCAAATGGAGAAAATTTTGGTCATCGCCGTCGAAAGTCGTTGGTCGCACAGCCTCGTTCTCTCGCCGCCGTGGTCGCCGTCATGAACCTTTTCTTCAGATTTGCGCTCGAAGCTTGATCGTGAATCTCGTCCTCCAATTCTAGCACACACAATTTGTGGTATTCTTGTTCATTTATATAGACTACGTACAACTCGAGCAAATTTGAAAAACTGTTACGATATGGAGAAAGATTTGAGTCGGTTTTGAAAGTCGTTGAGATTAAGAAATATTGTCAAATCTTCAAAGATATTTTTGTTTCCAAATTTGAATTTGAATTGATTTTTCTTTTTTTTTCTTTCTTTTTCCAGCCTTTATCTACATTAATCTTCTGCAATTGCATGAAAATAAAAATTCTGTGATAATAAAAATATACAAAATATCGGGCAAAATCACGTAAAAACAGCGTTACTGATGTTGTGGCATCGCTGCACTAATATTCCTAAAAATCTGATTATTTCAATTAAATCATTTCTAATTAGTAATAATTTACTACTAAAATTTGTGAATATTAAGTCTTTTTTAGACTTAAGATGCACCAAAATTATCGAGGGAGACCTCCCGTCCACGCAAGCGCCAAATAAGCAGTAAAAGGTAAGACGGCTCCAGATTCTGGACTACCCAGTCGAAATGTTTGATTTAAGAAGACGATGGTGCTCTCTTCCTGACAATTGAAGCCCGCCGCCAACTACCAACTAGGGTGGCACAGTTAATTGTGGCGACAGAATGAATCGTGTTCTACGTAGACCCAAAATTTGACCAATTTTCATGGCCGTAAAAAGGCAACGCTCGCGGCCATTGGGCGATTGAGCCAATTTAGCAACGACATTCTTTCGCGTAAAGGGTATCAAAGACAATGAACACTAAAACTTGATGAGTATAGTGTTTGGAAATTCTAAGGAGTGAACTGGAGGAAGTTTCTGAGTTTGGTCAGCGGATTCGCAGAAGAGTAAGAATATGGATGACAGTGGATACGTGAAAGCAAACACCTTCAGATCACAGCTGATCTCTCTACACAGTCTGTGTTGGCCGATAACACGCATCTCTCTGTGTTTCTTTCAAAGCACAAGAAACGCAGTGCCTGCAAGCTGTTCGATCAAAACCCCCACCAAGTAGATATCCCCTTCCTTTCGAGAAATTCCATCCCAAACAGAAGAAGCCACGCGAATCCCCAAAAAAGGCTGAAACAAACCAAACCAAAATAAGGCTCAAAACCGGACCACAGCCGACTGCCAGCACGCATCAGAATCGCACCGCTGAGTCGCAGCCGGCAGCCTAAATCCAACGTCTCTTTCGACGTCGGAATGCATAAAATGAAAAGTAAATGGGCATCGCTGCCATTTTCTATTCGCAGAAGGAAACGTGCTGCAGGGCAACTCCACCCCGTACGTAAAATGGGTACCCATCTATCAACTGGTAAGGAAAAGTGACGACAGAGAGAGAGAGAGGACTTGACAGTGAAACGAGCATAAGCACAAGTAAATGCGCATGGAAGGTGGTGGGCCATTCCATGAACATAATTCAGATTAAGGGAATTCAAGTTAAGTTTTGGCCAACTGCAACTCTCCCGTGACTCCTCCAGTATGCAGTACGACGGCTCCTGACCTGAGCGACAACATTTGCTTCCATAAATCTTCATTATTAGAGTAAATTAAAAAAAAACAGAGTTTATTCAATTTCCTATTATTTTGAATATGTTCGTTGGATTTCTTCACAATAAGTCTCTTAAAACTTCAGTAAATCGTTGAGTTGATGAGATTTCTTGTTATTATGATAGCTGTTCAACAATACTTGCATCCTTGCCCAGAGATTCTGTTCAAAGATAGGTTCTCGAAGAAATTATTTCTTTTTGTTCATACGCGGACTACCGCATTGAGCTATCTCTCATGAGTCTTTCAATACTAAGGGTAGAACCTTAGATTTTACCGAAAATCCTCATCTATCTTTTCCCCCTACTATTTAATTTTTTGGCTTTAAATTTAATTGCTTTGAGTGCCTTGACTAATATGTCTTCAATTGCTTCATCATCGTCCTTTAATATAAAGAACTCTTCAATGGAAGAATATGAAATTCATAACCAGTTAAACAAATGGTCAATTCCGACTATTAAACCTAAAACAATTTATCAAATTGGTATGTTTAATCTTAAAGCAAAAATGGTAATAAAAACCATGGAACAAACAATTTGTTTAGAAAATAATGACGAAAGTTTGAATTTAATTAAAATTCAAGCCTTAATTTCTTATAGAAATAATTACAAATTTGTTCACATAGGTTGTGTTCAAATTGCGTTTAAACCCCTAACTCTGTTAGGAATGAACGCTTGTATTCAGGCAACTCTTAGAGATGCCAGGTGTCTTGATTGGACGCCATCCCTTATGGGAGTAATAGAAACTAGTCTGTGTCATAGACCAGTTTATTTTAATCTGTATCCTAATTTAACTCTATCTCTTACAGATAGAAATATAGGAAAATCATTAAACCTTAGAATTTTAACTAAGGGTTACAATTTTGAATACGGATCAGAAACCGTAGCGATAATATATCGAATTTATTATAAGGTAATGAATACCTTAGTCCCTCAGATAAAGGAAATTAGTCCTTTAGGAAAAACTGTATTAATAGATACAAATTTAACTACGTCAAACGTAGCAGCTCCTAGGTTAATAACTTGAGATGAAATTGAATTTCCAGAAAATTGGATAATTAATAATGCGGTTCCTTTAAAACCCAAATCTAATTATCTAATAGAAGAAATTTTAGAATCGTATGACGGAAACGTCAATATCAATTTCAATAGACCCTTATTAAGGTCTTACTCTTCAAATAAGATGCCTTATTCGGTATCAATTCCTGAATCTTCTAGACATTCCACTAGTGGAGTGACTAGTTCTTCCCTCAATTTAAAGGGTAGAAAGATTCATAAAAATCTAAAAGATTTAGATGACTTAGATGATAAGTCATCTGAATCAGAAATAAATGTTAAATTTGAAGGTATTGAAATATCCACAAATCAAATACCTCATGGACTTTACAGAGAAAATACTTCTCCTTCTGTAAGCGAAATTAATAATTTCAACCCGTAAAATTTTATGAATTTTACAGTTAATAAACTTTTTCTTAATAAGGAACTTAATAGTCCTAAAAATGAAATCTTTAGGAAATGGTATTTTACCAAATTCAAGAAAAATGAATTAGAATTTTTTAAGCAAGAATATTATGCTTATTTAAATCTTGTCAAAATCCAAATCCATTTTACGGATTGGTTTGGTAGTCATCTTGACTGCTATTTTGATAATTCAGATCCTTCTGATCAACTTCCAATCGAAGTTTTACAAGTATTACTTCAAAGGACTCTTAATCCGAAGATAGAAATTGAAGTTAATTCAAGACTTTGTCAAATAGAATTAGAAGAAAAAATTAATTTTCTTAAATCTAAAAATAATTTAGAAACAATAAAAATTGTCAATCATAATTCTTCTAGTAATAATCCTTTTGCGAAAGAAGAAATAAAAATCTTAGAGAACAATTCTTCTTTGAATTCTTTCAAGTCTACATCTTCTAATAAAATTAATTTAGAAGATAATATTGATCAAATCTCTTTTAATAAAGCTAATAACGATATTCAATCTTTTAATATCGAATCTAAAAATACTTTATCTAAAAAAGATAATATAGATAATATATCAGAAGAAAATAAAAATATTTTATTCTCTGATAAAGATAAAAATAAATCATTATCTTCCAAAGATAATATAGAAAAAGATGAATTAACATCTTCGAAAAATAACTTAATTAATTCTGAGAAAATTTCTCTTAAAATTGAATCTCTAATAGAAGAATTAAAATCCTTAATAAGTATTGCTAATCAAGTTTCTTCATCTAAGTTAGAAAAATATTCTTCTGATGAACAATCTTTATCTTTCAATAATAAATCTTTCGAGGTTAGTAATCAATTTGATTCTAGTCAAATTATGCAAGAAAATATTTCTTTCGAAAATAGCTCTTCAGATTCTTCGTATTCTGATGAAGATATCGAATCTAAATCTCAACCAATGATTGAGATAAATCAAAATGAAAAAATTCAAATAATTGAATGTACTAAAGAATCTTTGTCTTCTATCAAAGATTCCAAAAACGATCTAAGTATCGTAAACCAAGATTCTTCAAAAAATAAAGAATTTTCGTCTTTGGAAAAAGACTCAGATAATAAATCTGACTCAGAAGATATCTCCGTAAACATTAGTAATAAAAGAGTTAATGAAACTTTTAGTAAAGATTTTAACAACAAAATAAATGTTGTTAAACAAGCTTCTTTCTCCCGGATAGAAGACTCATCATCCTTAAAGGATGATACAGAAAAAAATATTATAAAAACTCAAACAATGTTTGAAAAAATTCCTAAAATAAATAGGAGATATAATAAAAAAGAAAAATATAAAGATATTAATCTTAATTATAAGAATTCTAATAGAACTTATCCTTCAGGATATAAACCTAAAAGGTTTAGAAATAATAAAAATAAAAAGCGACGTATAAAATCCATTATATGTCATAGGTGTAATAAACCAGGTCATTACTCTAATCATTGTTTTGACCATCTTAAGAAAAAGAAAAAATTGTTAAAATTTTATTTAACAAAAATTTTAATAAATCCTTCTCCTAAAATATCTCTAGAAGAAGTTTTCAAATTACAAGAGTGTAATTATAACCTCTTAAAATCAAATAATAATAATTCAGAAAATCTTACTCTGAAAATAAATAAGTTGAAATTAATATCTTCAACTAATCAATTAAATGATAAATTAAAAATAAAATCATTCCCTCCTTTAGTTACAATAAATAACTTAAAAGATAAAATTTTAAAAGGAAAAATATTTCAATTAAAAAATAATAATTTTTCTATTGAAAAAATAAATAATATTTCAGGAGATAATAATTTTAAAATTGTATCTCATCTAAATATGAAAAACAATGTAAACCTAATAAAATGGTTTATTCAATTTCCTATTATTTTGAATAAATAATATTCAATAAAGAATATTTCGGCTTTAATCAATTCAAGAGCTGATTTAATTTGCATTCGGCAAGGTTTCATGCCTGCTCAATATTTTGAGAAATCATCTCAAGCTCTTTCTAATGTAAGTAGAAAGAAAATGTTAATTAATATTATTAATTTTCAGAAAAGCAATATTTGCAATAATCAAATTTACATTATAAATAATTTTGTTTTAATGACAAATTTATCTCAAATGGTAATTTTAAGAATCTCTTTTGTTTCCTTAAATTTACTTCGAGATATTTTAAATAGTTCCATAATTCCTCGAACTAATGATGATCACTTTAAAAGTAACGCGATTATTTTCGAGTTTAATCTTAGTCAAAATAATATGATTATAAATGATATTATAAATCAACAAATTATATTTTGTCAGAATAATTTCTTGCAAAATGAAATATCATTTTATCAAATGAATAAATTTTCTAAAAAATGTCATACTATTCCTAATAATTTTTGGGATAAAAAACAATATCTTGTTTCTTTACCTTATCATAAGGATTATTTAAATATGTTAGTTATCACTCTTTATTTGAGTTTTTATCTAACAACGTGTTGCGGAATGGCAAATCGAGGTCGCGGCCGTGGTCGTAGAAAATTCTCTCTTCCTAATCTGGAAGAAGCTACCTTTCTTCGAGGTAAGCATCAAGGGAGAGCAATGTCTCAATTTCCCTTTTTTCCTAATTTGGAAGAAATAGCTTTATGGAGATTTGCTGATTCTCAGAACTCTCAAATCATAAAGCCAGAGGACAAATCGTCCCATCTCAATCCAGAGAAGAATCCTGCTTCGAAAGCGGATGAATTCTCAAATCCCAATCAAGGGAATGCTACATCAAATAAAGCTGTTAAATATGGCAAGGTTCTAATAACAGAACCCAAATTCCTTAATCATAAGGAGAAACCTCCAGATAATACAGCAGATGTCTACAGAACTGTTCTAATGAAAGAACAAAAGGTTCTAATTACAGACCTTGATAATAAGATAAATTGTATCTTAAAGAAAGACGTATCTCAAGTCTCTGGAGAAATCTCCCGTAATAATCAGTTCCAGGCTTTAATTAAAAAGCCAAATAATTACTTCCATGCAGGTCCGTATAACAGGCCCAATTGGTTCAACAATACTTCAGCAGCAAGAATCAATAAAGATTCTAATCAAATAAGATATGAGTCCAATCTTGCTAAGGGCGGGCGGGCACCGCTACACCAAGTGTGCTCGGGTGAAGGAGGATCGGAGAGCGGGGAGAGAGAGAGAGGAGACCAGAGGGCGGGGGAGTTCGGGAGAGCTCAGAGTATGAAAGGCTTATTTCATAAACAAAGTAAAAGCTTATGCCAACAAGAGGGTGGCATTCCCTTTTATAGACCGTGTAATAGTGATTCCACTATTACACCTACCGACAAGGTACTATTGCAACAACCATCAATAGTACTATTACAACTACTAGCACTAGCTGCTAGACAAACCTTATCAGCTACCGGCGACACACACTATTACAACAACCGGCACTGAGACACCTAAACGTAAAGTAAAGACATTACTTTACTTTACTCCTAATACACACGACGTGGGTACATACATACAAATACATACATCATACCCACACCAAAAAGACAATGGGATAATTCTCCCACAACAAAAAGGAACTGGCACGGATTTGCCAGCGAGGCATAAATCTCCCACAACAAAAAGGATGCTGGACCTATTTGCCAGCTAGGTCCGCTTCAGTGGAAGAGCGTTGTCTTTGACTCTTTGACAACATTGTCGGTCGTGGCAGATTCACCAGTCTTGAGATTTGATGGTGAAGAATTAAGGAACATTTTGACTGCAGCGGGATTGACTTTTGAAGAGGAGGCTGCAGATAAATTTGCTTCTCTGAGAAGGAGCTTGGCTTGGACCTCTTCCCAGTGCTTGATAAAGTTGTCTTCATTAGAAGATACGGCAGGCCTGATAATTGGGCTGTCTGCATTTGACGCTGTTGCTGTAATTGAATTGGCAGTTGATAGGGTTATAGAGGCGGTTCTGGCGTCGAGAATATTCATGAGATGCCAGCCATGTTTTATGTAAATATTAAAAAGTTCTTCCTTTGTTATTAAAGGAAAGCAGTGCTTGATGAAATTGAGAATATCATCGAAGAGATTCTCTGGGGGAACAATTGGCTCCGTATTGATTGGAAAAGGAGCAGCATTATTGCGAGGAGCAAGATTGGACTCATATCTTATATTAGAATCTTTATTGATTCTTGCTGCTGAAGTATTGTTGAACCAATTGGGCCTGTTATACGTAGCTGTAATAGTAAGTGTTAGGTGTAATAGTACTTTACTATTACACTCCGTCTATTTAAGGGAATGCCACCCTCTTGTTGGCATAAGCTTTTACTTTGTTTATGAAATAAGCCTTTCATACTCTGAGCTCTCCCGAACTCCCTCGCCCTCTGGTCTCCTCTCCCTCTCTCCCCGCTCTCCGATCCTCCTTCACCCGAGCACACTTGGTGTAGCGGTGCCCGCCCGCCTTTGGTATCAGAGCCATCTCAATGGTAGGCTAAGAGATAAGGTGTGGTGAGGTATCATCTAAGCTCTCTCTCTGTATTGTTTTTCTTATGAGAAGCAAGAAATAAAAATTTTTAAGTTCATATTTTTGGGCGTAATCTTTGGTTGCCGGAGATGCAAAATACGTTTTCAGTTTTCATTTTTGTTTGAACCCTCTTAACTCCGCGATTGGGGTATGGGAGACAACAAGTAATAACTCCGCGATTGGGGTATGGGAGACAACAAGTGTTTGTTTAACCCGGAAAAGTCACAGTAAGGGTAGCTCGTAAAATGCCGCGGAAGGCGAGAAAGAGCGCTATTCCCTGGATACTGATGACTCGATGGGGAGAATTTTCACAATAAGTCTCTTTAAACTCCAGTAATGTTCGTTGGCTTTATTACAATAAGTCTCTTTAAACTCCAGTAATGTTCGTTGGATTTGTTAATGAGATTTCTTACAATTTTGATTTCCTGTTTGACAATACTTGCATCTTTGCCCGCAGATTTTGTTCAAAAATTAGAACTCAAAGAATTTATTTCTTTTGGTTTATACGCGGACTACCGCATTGAGCTATCTCTCATGAGTCTTTCAATACTAAGGGTAGAACCTCAGATTTTACCAAAAATCCACATCTGTCACTCCTTCCCTACTATTAATTTGTTGTTTTTGGCTTTAGTTATGCAATTTATAATTGATAAACCTCTCCTTAATAAGGAACTTAATAGTCCTAAAAACAATCTCTTTAGAAATTGGTATTTTTCCAAATTTAATAAAATTCAATTAGAGAATTTTAAGCAAGAATATTATGCTTATCTCAATATTAAAAAAGAACAAATTCACTTCATCAATTGGTTCAGTGGCGCATATGGTCACTATTTCAATGGAAATGATAAACCTTCAATTTCGGTTTTAAACTCATTAATAAAAAATTGGATGACGTTAGATGGTAGGACAATAGAATCCCAATATCCTGCGTCCGACCCCATAAAATTAATATCTTCAGCTTCCTCTTCTAATGGTACTACCGAATTCGAAGCTACTGCTTATGTTAAAAGTAATGATTCTATTCATAAGCAAAATAATTTTACAAATTTATCTTTACAAATTGTAGGAAAATAATTAATCCGAATAGAAGAAAGGTTAGATTTCCTTAACCAATCTAGACCTTCACTATATCCAATTCAAAGTGAAACTAATATTAAGCCGCCTCCTCAATTGGAAAACTTCAAATTAGCTCACCATGTCAAAACTGATATGCTTGAAGAAATTAGGAAAAGACTTAATCAAATAGAGATCATAGAGCCTAAATCTCTTAATGTTGTCAATCAAGCCTCTTCTTCAAAAATCGAAGACTTTTCTCAATTCCGAGAAATAGCATCTTCAGATGAAGAAGCAACAGAGAATAACATCATCCAAACTCAACAAATGTTTGAAGCAATTCAGGAAGATAATAAAATTAGTCAAATTAATAAAATAGGCTTCTCTAGAGAATCTAAGAGAAATTGGGATGGTCTGCATAGTAAGTATTACTATCAAAGACCTACCCCAATGGATCTCCTTTATGAAGAAGATTCATTTCAATCTCAAAAATCATATCATGGCAAGACCATATATGAATGGAATATAGATGGTAAATCTGAATAT